>LNAC01001123.1:271561-337771 GCA_002007465.1 Ailurus styani
GAGAGAGAGAGAGAAGCAGACTTCCTATTGAGCAAGTGGCCCGATGCAGGGCTTGATCCCAGGACCCTGGGATCATGACCTGAGCTAAAGGCACATGTTTGACTGAGACATGCTGGCACCCCTAACATTTTGATTCTAAATGACTTTTTCCTCTCAACTCAAGAAGTGTAAGCTCTTTGAGGGAAGAAAACAAATTTTTTTTTAAATGTATCTCAGGGGTGCCTGGGTGGCTCAGGGGGTTATGCCTCTGCCTTCAGCTCAGGTCATGATCTCAGGGTCCTGGGATCGAGGCCTGCATCGGGCTCCCTGCTTGGCGGGGAGCCTGCTTCCTCCTCTCTCTCTGCCTGCCTCTCTGCCTACTCTCTCTCTCTCTCTGTCAAATAAATAAATAAAACCTAAAAAAAAAAAGAAAAAAAAAGTTGTTGCTACAGCCAATATCAGAGACCTTACTGCCTGTGCTCTCTTCTAGGATGTTTATAGTTTCAGGTCTCACATTTCGGTCTTTCATCCATTTTGAGTTTATTTGTGTGTATGGCTTAAGGAAGTGGTCCAATTTCATTCTTTTACATATGGCTGTACAGTTTTCCTGATAGTTTGTTGAAAAGACAGTCTTTTACCCATTGGATATTCTTCCCTGATTTGCTGAAGATTATCTGACCGTGTAATTGTGGCTTCATTTCTGGGTTTACTAATCTGTTCCATTGATTTATGTGTCTCTTTTTGTGCTAGTACCATACTGTTTTGATCAGTACAGCTTTGTAACATAACTTAAAGTCTGGAAATGTGATGCCTCCACCTTTGTTTTTCTTTTTCAAGGTGTTTTTGGCTGTATGGGGTCTTATGTGGTTCCATATAAATTTTAGGATTGTTTGCTCTAGCTTTGTGAAAAATGCTACTGGTGTTTTGATAGCAGTTGCATTAAATGTGTAGATTTCTTTAGGTAGTATAGACATTTTAACAATATTTGTCCTAACCCATGAGCATGGAATGGCTTTTCATTTCTTTGGGTCATCTTCAGTTTCTTTCATCGATGTTTTATAGTTTTCAGAGAACAGGTCTTTCACTTCTTGGGTTAGGTTTATTCCTAGGTATCCTATTATTTTCAGTACACTTGTAAATGGGATTGATTCTTTAATTTCTATTTCTACTGCTTCATTATTGGTGTAATTTATTTTTCTTTAAGATTTCATTTATTTATTTGAAAGAGAGAGAGAGAATGAGTACTAGACGGGGGAGGGTCAGAGACGGAAGCAGACTCCCTTCAGAGCAGGGAGCCCAATGCAGGTCTTCCATCCTGGGATTTTGGGATCATGACCTGAGCTGAAGGCAACGCTTAACTGACTGAACCAACCAGGCACCCAAAATGTAACAGATTTCTGTACATTGATTTTTGTATCCTGAAACTTTATTAAATTTATGTATCAGTTCCAGCACTTTTTTCGTGGAGTCTTATGGATTTGCTAGGTAGAGTATTATGTCATCTGCAAATAGTGAAATTTGACTTCTTCCTTTGCCAATTGGGATGCCTTTTACTTCTTTTTATTGTATGATTACTGTGGCTAGGACTTCCAGTATTATGTTAAATAAAAGTGGTGAGAGTGAACATCTCTGTTTTGTTCCTGACCATAGAGGAAAAGCTCTCCTTTCTTCCCCACTGAAGATGATATTAACTGTGAGTTTTTTTTTTATATTGGCCTTTATTATGTTGAGGTATGATCTCTCTAAACCTATTTTGTTGAGGGTTTTTTTTTTTATCATGAATGGATGTTATACTTTGTCAAATTTTTTTTTTTGCCATCTATTGGAATGATACAGTTCTTATCCTTTTTTTTTTGTTAATGTGGTTTATCACGTTAATTGATTTGTGAATATTGAACCACCCTTGCAGCCCAGCAATAAAGCCCACTTGAGTGTAGTAAATGATTTTTTAATGGATTATTAGATTCAGTTTGCTAGTATTTTATTGAGAATTTTTGCATCTGTGTTAATTAGGGATATCAGCTACTAGTTTTTTTGTTAGTGGAGTCTTTACCTAGTTTTGGTATTAGGGTAATGCTGCCCTTACAGAATGAATTTGGAAGTTTTCTTTCCTTTTTTTATTTTTTGGAAGACTTTGGGAAGAATAGCTATTAACTCTTCTTTAAATGTTTGGTAGAATTCACCTTTGAAGCCATCTCATCCTGGACAATTTGTTTGTTGGGAGATTTTTGATTACTGATTTAATTTCTTTGCTGGTCATTGGTATATTCAAGTTTTCTATTTCTTCCTGTTTCAGTTTTGGTAGTTTATATGTTTCTAGAAATTTATCTATTTCTTCAAGGTTGTCAAATTTGTTGGCATATAGTTTTTCATAATATTCTCTTATAATTGTTTGTATTTCTGTGGTGTTGGTTATTTCTCCTCTCTCACTTATGATTTTATTATTTGGTCCTTTCTCTTTTCTTTTTGGTAAGTTGGGCTAGGGATTTATCAATTTTATTAATTTTTTCAAAGAACCAGCTCCTGGTTTTATTGATCTGTTCTACTGTTTTTATTTGTTTGTTTTCATTTCTATTTTGTATATTTCCGCTCTCATCTTTATTACTTCCTTCCTTCTGCTGGTTTTAGGCTTTGTTTGTTGTTCTTTTTCTAGCTGTTAGGTATAAAGTTAGGTTGTTTATTGGAGATTTTTCTTTCTTCTTGAGGTAGGCTTATATTGCTATTTACTTCCCTTTTAGGACTGCTCTTGTTGTATCCCAAAAGTTTTGGAATTCTTAGTTGACCCATTCATTGTTTGGTAGCATGTTGTTTAACCTCCATGTATTTGTGGCCTTCCCAGATTTTTTCTTGTGGTTGACTTCTAGTTTTATAACCTTGTGGTCAGAAAAGGTACATAGTATGACTACAGTCTTTTTGTATTTGTTGAGGTCTGTTTTGTGACCTAGTATGTGATCTATTCTGGAGAATGTTCTGTTTGCACTTGAAAAGAATGTATATTCTGCTGTTTTAGGATGAAATGTTTCTGAATATATCTGTTAAGTCCATCTGATCTAATGTGTTATTCAAAGCCATTTTTTCCTTGTTTATTTTCTGTTTAGATGATCTGTCTTTGATGTTAGTGGGGTGTTGAAGTCCCCTACTATTATTGCATTATTATCAATTTGTTCTTTTGTGTTTGTTATTTTTGTTTCAAGTTTTATTTAAATTCCAATTAGTTAACATGTAGTATAATATTAGTTTCAGGTGTAAAATTTAGAGATTTGTCACTTACATATTAACACCCAGTGCTCATCACAAGTACCCTCCTCAATACCCATCACCCTTTTAACCCATTCCCCTACCCACCTCCACTCAAGCAACCCTCAGTTTATTCTCTATGGCTAAGGGTCTGTTTCTTGGCTGCCTCTCTCTTCCCCCACCCCATGCTCATCTGTTTTGTTTCTTAAATTCCATATATGAGTGAAACCATGTGGTATTTGTCTTTCTCTGTCTGACTTATTTCATTTAGCATAATACTCTCTAGCTCCATCCATGTTATTGCAAATGGCTAGATTTTGTTCTTTTTTATGGCTAATATTTCTTGCTAGGTTGGTTTAGTGGTCATGAAATATTAAGGTTAGTGATTTTTTTTTGTCTTCTCTTCTGAATGATGGTCTTGCTAGATAGAAAATTATTAGCTGCTGATTTTTCCCACTCAGGACTTTGAATATATCTTGCCACTCACTTTTGGCTTGCCAGGTTTTTATTGGAAAATCTCCAGCTAGCTTTATGGGTTTTGTAAGTTAATGACTTTTTTTGTCTTTCTGCTTTTAAGATTTTTTTCTTTATCACTATATTTTACAAATTTAATTGTAGTATGTCTTGGTATTGGCCTGCTTTTGTTGGTTTTGATGGCAGGTCTCTGTGTGTCCTAGATTTGGATGTCTGTTTCCTTCCCCAGATTAGGGAAGTTTTCAGCTATTATTTCTTCAAATGAATTTTTTAGCCCCCTTTCTCTCTCTTCTTCTTCTGGGACTTTTATAATATGAATGTTATTACATTTGATGGAGTAACTGAGTTCCCTAGGTGTATTCTCATTTTGCATAATTCTTTTCTCTCCTTTGTTTGCCTTCATTGCTTTCCACTACTTTGTCTTCTAGGTTATTAATTCATTCCTCTGCTTCTTCCAGCCTGGTGTTCATTGTATAAAATGTATTTCTAATCTCATTTATTATAATCTTCATCTCTGATTGATTCTTCTTTAATCCTTACTGGGTAGGTTCTTACTAATGTCATCTATTCTTTTCTCAAGCCCAGTGAGTATCCTTATGATCTTTCCTTTAAATTTTCTATCAGGCATATTACTTAAATCTGTTTTGCTTAGCTATCTGTCTATAGCCTTGTTCGTTCATTTGGGATAAATTCCTCTGTTTTAGAATTTTGTCTAAGTCCTTGCCTTCTTCTTTATGTTAGAAAAACCAATTTTGTCTCCTGTTCCTGAAGGTAATGGCCTTATGTAGAAGAAGAGGTCATTTAGTGCCCAGGGCCTGGAACTCCAAGGGATGTCTGGTGTGTGTTCCATGCACTCTGCTATTCTGTTCCGGCTGCTCTATCATTCAAGCCAATCATTTGCAGAGGCTCTTCTTGCCTACTGTGGGCAGTGTTTGGTCCCTGGTCAAAGTGAGTTTTAACTAGGTGTGCTCTGGTCTGCTGTGAACCTGTTACTACCTCCACTGGAACTGAGGTCCTGCAAAACTCTGTGGTCAGGAGGTATGGTGTGAGCAGGGGTTTGTGCTGGTCTTCTGGTGGAGGGGCCTGCATCACTGGGACTGAGGCAAGTGGGACTGAGAAGAGTGGTTCCACTGGAGTGCAGGTAAATGGTGCTTAGTGTAAGCAAGTTAGGCAGCCAGGGTTGGCACTACACTGCTTCCCACAGGTGGCTCTGTGTTTATGCTGAAGGGTGAGGGAGAGAAATCGTTTGTTCCTAGAGAGGTATCTCTGTGAATGTTGCCTGTCAGCTATGTGCTGGAAGAGCAAATTATCTCCCTTTTGTGTGTGCAGTTCACTGTTTCCAAGCTATCTGCCCCTGGGCTGTTTGCCTGCCTTTTCTCAAGGAGCAGCACAGTGCCCTGGGGACTCTGTCCCAGCCAAACCCACTGACCTTTAAGACCAGGCTTTAAGCCCCACTGGCTGCAAGAACTCTTGAAATTCAGCCCCTCTCATTTTCCAAGCCAGTGGATTTGGAGAAATGTTCTCCCTGTGCATTTCCCCGTGTATTCCTCTTTCTCAAGTACGTGATTATTTTAAGGTAAGATGTAAGGAAGAATGACATTAGCAAGCAGAAACATCAGGGAAGAGAGTTTCAGACAGAAGAACAAGGAAGGAGCCTACGGGATCTTGAAAAGCTGAAAAAAGGCTGGGCAGGGTCAATTAGCAGAGAGACTTGAGGACTATATTAAAGGTAATGGATGTTTTCTTCCCCCACCCCCAAATCGCACCCCAGTGTTTTTTGAAGTCACTGAAGGTTTTATGTAGGGTGACATGATTTTATCTATATTTTAAATTGATCATTCTGGTGCTGTATGGGAAATAGTTTAGGAAAGAGCAATAGTGGAAATGAGAATGATTAGGAGGATATTGCAGTGGTTTAGGTGAAAGATGCTAGGCCTTGGGCTTGTAGTGCTGCATTGAGAGGAGAAAAGTGGGTAGATTCCAAATTTGTTTTAGAAGTAGAGTTAGCAATACTTGATAAATATAGCATGTAAAAGAGAGGGAAAGTATCAGAGATGATTAGCAGGTTTCTGTTTTCAGATGGGAAAACCTGAAACCACGTCTCTATTTTTAAAGAGCTCTTAGCAACAACTTCAGTGTAACTATCCCAAACCCATCTTTTTCAGACGTGAGGTAGGGGGTTCTCCTCACCTGGAGTGCACATTACAATCACCTGCAGGATCTTTCCCAGTTAATCAACTATCAGAAGCTTTGAGATCTCCCCAAGAGGAATATGCATCCCACCCCCTTGAGATTCAATGCCATAGTTAGCTTCTGGGTTTCATGCACTGAACTGTCCTGGTAGTAGAGGGACTGGAAACTCTCATTTAGAAAATTATGAATTAAATAATACAGAATGAAAATGGCAGTGGGTTTCATGACCAAAGTCAGTGACTCTGAGCACAGAGGGAGGGCTTCTCATGCTATACAATGGTGTGGTGGTGTATGATTCTCATAAGTTGAGGTGGCCATATTGCATTAAACACAACAGTGTAGTCAACATTTCGAACTAGTATCTTGTATCTCACTTCCATAAAATCAATTATGCCATTTGAAGAACATTTTCTAACTCTTTTTAATATTGAATCTGTTCTATTCAATATAAGTCCCCTCACACATTCACCAACTTCCAAAAGAAAAAAGACAGGCATATTTAGAATGTTTACTCCATGCAATTTATGTTCCTATTTCTAATATTTATTGAATCTAATTCTCCCCCATGAAGTCAATTGAGCCCCGAATAAGACTTTTAGATATTTTGACACCTAAATTGATTGTGCAAGTCTATGAGTCAGAGAAGCAAGTCTATGACTCTGAGTCTATGACTCAGAGAAGAATATAATAGTCTTTTATTATTATAAGGACAAGTAAAACAAACAAAACAAAGTGACTTTTTTCTTGTAACGAGAACTTCTTCTCTATGAAAACCCAAACTTAATATGAATTTCTATTTACATTATTGATTTTGGCCCAGTTACATTTGTATTTCCAACTGTTCTGAGTATCAGAGTCATTCTGATACATTTTTTTATTTTTTTAGAAATTACAGTGGGGATAAGTCATCACTTGGAACACCCACTACACCCTAGTTCTGTAATACTGTTATCACTGATGATGTTATAATGATTTGAGGTGTTGAACCTTGGATTATTTACTGAGGCCCAGCATTTTTGCCACAAAGCACACATTGCAATATTCAGAGCTTCTGGTTACCTAGCTATTCATTCAATATAAGGACACTGGTCTGGCTTGTTTTTTATCATGAATAAAAATACACACACTCACCTCTTTTTTTGCCTTTAATTGTTCATTACTACTACTAACTTGAGTTATCTTCTTAGTTTCCTGACTAGTTGTGAAATAAAATCTCAGATACGAACACAAATAAATACACTTGTATTCGATGGTAATTTTTTCCACAGCAGTGACCTGAGAAATTATTTTGTGGTCCTAGATCAGTCTTAACTCATGGAACAGGAAGATTTGCCAATTTTTTTGAAGAAATTTCTTTTCTCTCTCTCTCTCTCTCTCTCTCTCTCTCTCTCTCTCTCTCTCTCTCTCTCTCTCTTTCTCTCTTTGCTTTTTACCTTGATCTGCTGAATGTCATTGCTACCCTATTAGTTCTGGATAATCTCCCTCTTTTCTTTCAACAACTGAAGAGCTATAAGCACTAGTTAAATTGTCTTATAATGACTGTTGCACAGCAGGGTCATTTATTGTGAGCTATTTGTGAAGAACACACAGCAAAATAGTCCAATCAAAATGTACAGATAGGGTCAGGCTTATACAGAAGTGTATTAAAATGGCAGGATGGCAATTTAGTTCATCTTTTGTGAAATGCTGAATTATTTTCTTGCTACAAAGATCAAGGTGGAGCCTTTGGAGAATATTTCTTTCATTTCTTTCATTTTCTTATATACCTTTAGGAAGAATATTCTGGAAACTTAAAAACAATATCTATTAACTGGTGCAGGCCATATATTCTTTATTAGGGAAACTATCCTGAAACCAACTGTAGAATGATTGAAATTTAATTGTTTGGTAGCCAAGATGATTAAATTACTAATAAATTTATGGGAGAACATTTAGCTAAAGCTTCAGGCATTTTCTTTTGTACCATAGGCACAGAACCATAGTTAATTACCTAGTAAAAAATAATTCTAATTGATCTATAAGAGAAATAGGAGTTTAGTTTTCAAGATTTAATTTAGCAGATATGTGAATTTAATCAATAATTTTACAATGTGAAATTAAGCAACACTTTAGATTAGAAACAAAACTATTACTTTTGTTTTGTTGTCTAAGAACTGACACTTATACTGAGCTTCAGTTGCAAAACAATAAATATTTACTAGACTATTGCTGATAGTCTTTTTTTTTCAAGTTAGAATAGGCAGGAAACATGGTAATGATGAAATTTTAGAATACATGTGAGGTTCAGTGGGGTGGAATCCAGAGCTGATGACCAAGAAAGAATTCTTGAGATGTCTTTGGTGCAAAATGGTGGTTTATTAAAGCACGGGGACAGGACCCGTGGTCAGAAAGAGCTGCTGCACCGGGGTTGTGAGGAGTGGTCCATTATATATTTGCAAATTGGGGGCGGGGGTGGTCAGGGATACCGTAAGTCTCTAAAGAATTTTGGAAGCAAGGTTTCCAGGACCTTGAGGGGCTAGCTGTTGTTGGGAAAAGGTCATTTATTACCGTCTAATAAAACCTTAGTCATGAGACCCTTCAGATGTATATCAGTGGGCTATATGCCTGGGGATGATTGCCAGCACGTATCTTGGAGGGTTTAGAGATAAAGGAAGTTTCCAAGGGAATTTCTGTATGTTAAAGTAGACTTACAGGATCCTGGCTGAGGGTGGAGGATAGTCAGGCTAAAATTGCCTTTTGCTCTTAGCAAAGTTTCAAGGTGGAGGCAGTTGAGTCCCTAGAGCAAATGTCACTCTGCCTGTTTCAAGGACTTGTCAGTGGGCTCTAGGTAGTAAGGAAATGTAATAACTTTTCTTCTCTCTCTGTTTCTTCTTCTCTCAGTAAGAACTTGTAAGTAAATAAACAATAATGCTAGATATTTAAGGGGGCAATAATCTACTACATAAGATATTTAGAGCGAGAAGCAGAGTATGAATAATAACATGACACTAACTGGATTTTTTAAATCTAACCCAGTGGTATTACATTTTATGTAAACTCTTCCCAGATTCTGGGTATATGATAAATCACTGCCTGTATTGTTCTGTGCTGTTACATGTGTGCATTTTCATATGTGTCCAAATTGCTATTTCACTGAAACGTTAGAAGATAGAGAGAACTTGAGAAAGTAGGATTTAGTATTGTTGAGGGAACAGAAAGCAAGCTGAGGACAAAGCAGAAGGTGACACCCCACCTACCCCCAGATGGGATATAAATGACATTCCTCTAAGGAAAGAAAAAACAAATAGTCAAACTTATAGAGGTCACAGTTCTTCAAGACAGGAGTCTCCCTCCGTTTACAAATGTCTTACCGAGGGCGCCTGGGTGGCTCAGTGGGTTAAAGCCGCTGCCTTCGGCTTGGGTCATGATCCCAGGGTCCTGGGATCGAGGCCCACATCAGGCTCTCTGCTCAGCGGGGAGCCTGCTTCCTCCTCTCTCCTCTCTCTCTGCCTGCTTCTCTGCCTACTTGTAATCTCTCTCTCTCTGTCAAATGAATAAATAAAATCTTAAAACAAAACAAAAAACAAATGTCTTAACGATCTACAAGAACAAAGCACTTCTATCAATAACCTAGCTTCCAGAAGGAAATGTAGATACAATTAAATGTCCTTATAATCTGCAGCCCTTTGACAGATACTTGAAGTGGGCAGAATGTAATATTCCTCCAGGAAGTTCCCAACTATCTTCAAGTTAATGCCTTGCTAGAGGGAAAAACAACCTTAGCTGGACAATGGCAAGGCCTCCAGAGTCCTGTGAGTCTTCTTTAAAATATGAAAATCCTTTTGGAACCTCCCTTTTTCCTTACCTCGCCCAACCCCATAGTATATAGTCAGCCATCCTTCACAACCCTAGTGCAGCAGCTCTTTCTGCCCAGGGGTCCTGTCCCCATGTTTTAATAAAACCCCCATTTTGCACCAAAGACATCTCAAGAATTCTTTCATGGTCGTCAGCTCTAGACTCCAACCCACCGAACCTCACCTGTGTTCCAAAACTACATCAGTATGAACTGGAAGCAGCTCCCATTCTGCACACATTTACACTGAAGAGATTTCAGGGAAATTCTTTGGTTTTTTTTCCCTAAGAGCTAGACATATATACCTAGTTTAGAAGCTGGAAAATTTCCTGTGAAAATAATCTGACATACACATCCTGATTTAAATAATATGAAAAATTTACCCTTTCAATTCTTTAAGACTCTACATTCTTATATCAGAGATAAATAAAATTTTAAAAGCTATAAATATAGTTTAAAATATGAATCTTGATAAATTAGGTTATAAGTGACTTTAAAGGGAAAATATGTATACATCACATTCACTCAACACTCCAGAGAAATGTTATAAAAACTATTAGTTTTCAGAAATTCATTCCCTCCATTCTGCTAGGGAGGTGAAACTCCTCATCTTGTCTGGTAGAGGGGTATTTTGCAATTTTGAGATGCTTCAGGCCAGCACGAACTGCACAATTGACATTTTAGAAAATGAGGTTCCTCTTTTATTCATCTCTAAATATCAGCACCTGCAAGGATTATACTTAATAGAACAGTCATTTTTATGATTTTTTTTTTTTTTTGGCCCTCCTATTCTTCAGATAGCTAAGGGTAGGTCTGGCTGTAATGTGGTATGTCAGTGTGATATCTTCGCTAGATAAAAAAACAAAACAAGTTTTTTTTTGTTTTGTTTTTTTACAGGTACCATTATACCTGGAAAATAACTGATTTTCTTCCAGGACTTAAATTCAGTATATATTTTTTCTGGTTAAGCAATAAAGTGACAACTGTATGCTCTGTACTATTAAACTCAGTATTTTGCCAAAGCAGTAGATAATTGGTCAAAAAGTATAAAACAGGTCAACATGCCTTTAAATCAATTATGTATAGGTTATAGCATTCCAAAATCCATCATATTTGCCATATGAAATGAAGCTTTTGAAATAGTGTTACTCTCATGATAGTATTTGGTAGATTAAGAACCATTTAAAGAAATTAGAATGTCAGCAGAGCACTCAAAAATAATTTTCATGACTATCTTTGAATAGTATTCAGTACATTTTTTTCTCTAGTCTTTCCACAATAGTGTAGTGAATATTTAAAAACAATTTTTTTTTCAAGCTGTTTCCTTTCTCCATTAGGGAAGAACTAGGTTTTATAGGAGGTAAATCTTATATAATTTCAGAGGTTCTATTTAACAAAGTAATGCAAAATTATAAATGTATAATTAAGTACAAAAGTCAGTATTTAGGATGAGAAAGAAATCATAATTAATACTACATTTGTAAAAATGGCCAAAAGCCACAAACATCACAAAAATCCAGGAAACTAGTATGACATTTACTCAGTTAGTTGCATGATGCCTTCTTTTTCCCCCACATTTTTGACTGCCTACTACTTTTTGATCAACTCTTTATGTTGTAATAGGTTCCTTATGTATTTTTCTACACAGAGAAGAGAAAAATGTATTTTCCCTGGCATGTTTGATCAAAATGTATTTATTTTTGATAACTTATGTGTTCTTTTTAGCTTTATATATATATATTATTGAAAATGCCAAGCAATTTCTCAATTTTTTTTTTAATTTGGAAAGACTCTGAGAGGTTTTTAAAATATATGAGTGAGATTTAGAAGAATTTCACACAGACTAGCTCCTGGTTCCAGACACTTAACAACCAGATTCTACTCTTTAACTCATAGGTCGAGGTTGCCATTAGGGCCTGCTCAGATCACCATGTGACTGATCCTTTAGCCCCCTATGGCAATGGGTAGAGGGTATTTCTGGAGCTCGTTCGTCTCCTGAACAGGTAGCTATAATCCAGTTGTATATAAAAGTGACTGAATTATAAACATATTTCCCACTGAACTCAAACTGCATGTATCTCCATTTTAATTTCCCCTTAGCTCTATCTCCAAAATGCCTGAAGTCATCCTATGCTACCTAACAAGAGGAGAATATTAGTAGAAAACAACATTATTCTTAATCAGTTACAGTTAAAATATCCCACTTTTGCGAACTTAAAAAAAGATTGTATGACCATATGAACACATAGCTGGACCTTTTTCTGGGTCTTGGAAGGAACCTATGCAAATGAGGGACCTTGATATTTAAGCTTCATTAGCTTCAAGTTGGATCAGTTTGTGAACATGATGTGAAGATTAGATCTAAAGTCAGATGGAAATCATGCTCATTGTAAATGTTTACAAAATAAAGATCACGTTAGAGATGGCTTAATGTGTGGATTTGAGTTATTTGCATTTGAAAAAGCAATAGCTTCCTATCATTTGAAAATTTGAATTTTAATGCTTCATAACTTGAAATTTCCTACTCTGAGTAAAATAATTTGACATTATCCTTACATTCTGTTCTCACTCTTTGCCTTCTTCCCTGGGTGACTTCAACCAAATACTATCACCTATATAAATGTTGCTTTCCTGATGTTTGTCTCTGCCTTTCTTCTGAGATCCAGATCTGAGTATCTGATTAGTTGGCTGCTGACACTTTAATATTACAAAGACACACTCCATCATCTACTATGCTGAAGTATACACCTTTACATCTGTAACCTTGTTCTCGTTGAATCCCTATGTATATTTATGTCAGCCTGCATGCAATCCTCTCCTCCTATATCCTCCTAATGCCATCCCCACAACTAATTTACAGTGGGTCCACCTTCTTGATGTAGGTCATTGCAATAGCAAATTTCCTCGTTTCTTTACCTGTGAGTTTAATGCGGTCAGGAAATACGCTGTTCATTTCTGCACTCTGAGCACAAAATATAATGTCTGGTACAAAGGTGATCTCAAATATTTTTTGAATGAGTGATTAATTAAAGGGAAATTTCGGAAGTATAGGTGAGAAATTAACCTACAAAAAGCTGTATGTATAGCTGGTTGAAGAACAGGGTTCTCATAACACCATGAAATTCCAAAGCAGGGGCAGCATATAGCTTTTCTTCTTTGTTGACAAGTTGGTAATACTAAGCCTACTACTCTTTTCTCCCCTTACCACATCTTGGTGAATCATAAAATCTTTGAGTATATAAAAGAAATTAGGTCACTAAAAACATGATAGATCAGAAAGTACAGATATAAGCTCAATATATTAAAAGAGTGATTCACAAATTGGGAGCCCTCAGAGTATGCAAAAATTGATGCACTAAAAAGACCCAATAATGTACTTGAAGAGAATATTCATGTTTGGGACAGCTCTGAGTCAATAAAATTTCATCATTGATGATAATGTTTATGGAAAAAGAGACCATAGAGAAAGCTTAAAATGTTTACTAAAATCAATAAATAAGAAATGATAGATTTACCTGTTTGTCTACCTCACTAGCATGGCTCTCTCCCTCTTTTTCTACCTCTTTCTTCCTCCAATATATGTGCATATATATCAATCTTAAAAAAGAATAATGGATGTTTTATGTTTTATGTGTATTTATGAGTAGACAGAACATCTTTATTGAATTGATTTTCTGAAAGTAAATATTTCTCTCTCCCCCACTACATATTTTATTTCTTGCCCAAGTTTCTGTTGCTCTGCTTCTGGAAGGTGAGTATTTATTTATTGAGATTGTCCATCTACCTTATAGTCCTCAGCATTATAGAGCCAATTTTATGACATGACCTACCTTATAACATGACTAACTAAAACCCATTTCTATATTTCATCTTTATATTTCATATAGCATATGGAGATGCTTATGGGTTATTATAGTAATTAAAACTAATGTCATGTCTCATTAGTTATGCCTAACTAATTAGGAATTTAAGATGATTTGATTAGGAATGATGCTAAAATTTACTTTTATGCTCAATGAAAAAAATGTGTTAAACAAGTTTTTAGTGTACTTAAAAATTTAGGAGGATCGTTTAACTGTGAGAATAAGTTTCAAGTCCGTAACAAAATAATCAGTGGATCAGTTGAAATTATTTTGATTTACCTATCTTATTTTACTTTATGTTACATTATTTTACCTATAACTTATCTCTCTGATTTTCTTTAGAATTAGTCTTAATTTGTGTTAGATATGAATTAAATAACAAACCAACTTTTCGATGTTCTCTTAAGAATTTTCACATGTTCAAATTGTGTTTTTCTCAGTTTTTAAAAGTTAATTAGATTTTTCTACATAATTTGAATAATGCAGGTGCCAAGAATTTGTTGGATATCATACCAAGATAAATTAATATTTAAATGCTTCAATTAAAACTGATTATATTCTAGTCACTTATTATGTAGCAAAAACAAATAGCTAATTCAAAGTGGATTCAGTTTTTTTTTTCAACAGGAAGCACATAAGAAAGTCAATATGTAGATGTTCTCAAATTACTCATTATTATAAATTATGGTATGTCAAGAAGGACCACTCAAAATTAAACTGACTGCTAAGAGCATCTTTATCTTACTCTTTCATGATAGCAAAATAAATTTATAGTGTTAAGATATTTGATACTGATCAGCCTAAGTTCAAAATCCAGCTCTGCCACTTTGGAGATCTGTGATTGTAACCAAGTTATTTAATTTCCCTAAACTCTAGTTTGTTTATTTGTAAAAAGGGGATAATAGTAGCTGCTTTATAAATTTTTCATGAGGATTAAATGAGATTATGAGTGAAATGTTCTTAGGATAGTGTCTGGCATATAGTAGTCAATGAAGAGTAAGTAAATTAAATTAATTTAGTATAGTTAAGTGTAAACAGTACATAATAATATACTCAACTACTTTCAGTTTCAATTGTAATTACTAAATATGGCACATTTTTATGATGTTTAAAAACAACCATTTAAAAAATACCATTGGTGGGAACTGGAGTACTAATACTGGTTTATGTACTGAATGTATTGAATACATTTTAAAAAATGCTGAAAATCTCTCTAGGCAACACCCCCAGTATTAGGTAGGGTGGTATTGCCTATTTAAGCATAACCTGAATTCAATTTTATTGATTCATTTTATGAATTGATTTATGTCACTCATTTTATTTACTCTATTTCATTGACTTTCTTTGCAACACACTACCTATATCTGTGGACACTTTTAATAGTGGAATTCTCTTCTTATCCCTGAAATTTTGCGTTTACTCACTGATACGTCCTCAGCTCTCTTCTTATCCACCACCTTTCAAATGATTTCATCTATTCCAAGGGCTTTAGTTATTATTGTTTGCTTATAAGTCCCACGTGTATTTCTCTAACATATAGCTCTTTATTTTGTTTTTTATTTCTTTTAAGATTTTATATATTTATTTGAGAGAGAGGGAGAGAAGAGAGGGAGAGTGAGAGGGAGAAGCAGACTCCCTGCCAAGCAGAGAGTCCAGTGTGGAACTCTATCCCAGGAAGCTGAGATCATGACCTGAGCCAAAGGCAGACGCTTAACTGACTGAGCCTCCTGTAGCTCTTTAGATCACAAAATCCAGTGCCCTATTGGACCTCTCCATCTGGATTCCCACAAAAACTTTATTTTTATTATTATTATTATTTTTAATTTACTTGAGAGAGAGAGAGAGAGCATGCACAAGTTGGGGCAGACTCCCCACTGAGCAAAGAGCTGAACCCTGGGGCTCCATCTCAGGACCCCAGGATCATGACCCCAGCTGAAGGCAGCCACTTAACCAACTGAGACACTTAGGCGCCCCACTGACAAATACTTTAAATTCATTATGCTCCAAATTGAAGTCAACACCATCCATTTATAAACAATTTTTCCTCTTTTTTTTTTATTGTAGTAAAAACTACTATCATCAATCCAGCTGTGAAAACTGAAAATCTGGGTATTACCTTTGACTTCTCTCTTAACTCAGCCCCCACAGCAATCAAACACCAAGTTCTGTCAAATTATCTCCATCCCCACTATCACTACCCAGGCTACACCATATTGACCCTTTCCAGCAATATTCAGCAGATTACCAAATACTATGCTTTTTACCAGTGCTTTGTGCCTACATTCCATTCTCTGCAGAATAGACAAAGTGATCTTTTAAAGCACAAATGTCAGACTTGGGCCCAGTCCCAAAATCTGTGGAGCTCAGAAAAGAGTGGAAATGGAGGTAAATGACCCTTCCTCTTTTCTATCTTCATGATCCATCCCTTACTGCCAGGACACTTACAAATAAGTGTACTACATACATTTATAAATAGACATTCCAACCTATATATTTGATCATAGTCCACAACCATCTTCTCCTTATCAGCTGTTCAGGGGCCTTCCCTCAGGGCTAGAGGTAAACCCACAGATATAATCTGCTCTTAGGGGATAGACCTGGGGCAGAGATCACACAGGCCACAGAAGCATAGAATCATGGAATCACCTGGGTGTGGAATTTGGTGTAAATGTATACACAGAACATGCTCTGGAAGGATGGGCATTGGTGCCAGGTGGGTTCATGTCCTTGCCCTTTGCACTTCTTGCCCTGTGGGTAGAGGCACAGCCAGAAGAAGCCATGGACAAGGATCTGTTTTACTGGTTCTGATACAGTGACCTAGTTAAAATCCTTTAATGACTCTCTTCCTCAGGATCAAGTTTTAAACTGTTTAGGATAAACTAAAGGGCTTTTTATGGTCTGACTCATATATTCCTCTGTTTTATTTCTCAACGTACTTTATCTCCTGTTCTATAACTTAGTAAATCAGAAATAATTTTAATTCTTTGCATATGGATTTTTCTCTCTTTCACCTGGGCTTTTACATAAACCATTTTCTTTTTCTTCAACACTCTTCATCTCTTCTCCACACGGATATTTTCTTATCATATATCAGATCTCTAGATGACACTTTATTCAAGAAAATTTCTTTTATACTTATCCATGATAGACCTCTGTACCTCTCCACCACTGAAGGTTCACGCATTCCAGCTATCATGCCTGTAATGTTTTATTTACATAAATGCTAAACATCTACTTTACGGATTTGACTGGAATGCCATGGAGAGCTTATGATGCATCCTACCTGGTTTTGGAACATGACCCATATTCAGTGCCATCATGCATAGGAGAGTGTTTTCTGCTGTTCTTGGCCCCCACCCACTGCTGTTTTGACTCTTTTCCTATCCTGTTGCAAGATTTGGGATTCTTTCCTGATTTCTTACTTTCTTTTTTTTTAATATTTTATTTATTTATTTGAGAGGGAGAGAGAGAGAGAGAGACTGAGAGAAAGAGAGAGAGAGCGTGTACACATGAGCAGGGAGAGGGAGAAGCAGACTCTGCTAAGCAGGGAGTCTGATGTGGGGCTCGATCCCAGGGCCCTCTCAGATGCTTAACTGACTGAGCCACCCAGGCGCCCCTCTTTCCTGATTTCTACAAAAAAAAATTTATACCAAGTTTATAGTAGAATTTTATGGAAGGTAATTTAATTGAAAATTGCAGGGGTCATCAGGAAGAGTCAAAATCATATATTACATTTCAACTGAAATTCCCTACACACGTATCTCTTTCGAAGTTTCTCCCCAGTTGGAGTCTTCCCCTTCTGTACTCTTTCCCCACCCAGCCTTAAATAGCAGTCATTTTCGTCCTTAATTTCCTTCAAGGAGACCTCAATAACAACCCCTCTTAATTTCAGATTTTTAAGCTCTGCCATAGTGTCTGTCTCCCAGAAAGCTTATTGAAATATATTCTAAATAAGGCATATATGTCTCTCCAAAAACTACTTTCATACCAACTACTAGAAGGAAAAATATGGTTTTTGTTTATAGTGTGATCAGGGTGTGTTAAAGCTGGGTCCAGTTTACTGCCCACTGCTTGAGATCTATCAAAAAGCTGAAATAGAAAAGGTATACATTGATTATATCTGGTCTGAGGAAATCTTGATTATTGTGTATCCATCTAATTACAGCAGTCTCTACTTTGGTAACAAAAAGTAGGAGTAAACCTAATAAGATTTTGACCCATGAAAGATGGGTGAAAATTATGCATTAATGTGTAGTTGATCACCATTAGCAACATTCTTTCAGGAAACAGATGTCTGTATGATATTCACAGCATTGTATCTGTGAGGATTGCCTTCTCCAGAAATGCATCTTTGATTTATTACTGCCCTGGGCTAATTGAAGAAAATGTTAAGTCTCAGCTATGTGATTCGTGCATATTGACTATGTGGTCAGTGAAGGAGAAAGAAACCAGAGATTTTATGGAACAAGAGCCATCTGTGTCTTAGTTTGAAACTGATTAAATGTGGTACAGTCTGTGGCAGGAAGACAGCAGTTATAGACTTCAGTGTGTGAGGATTTTAAAAATCACATGTACAAGTTGGTAACTGACTAATAATTATTTTCCAAATTGTATTATACCTCAGGTTAATTTCCATGGACATCTTTTGGCCATGGCCACACTATTGGATGAAGGCAATGTTGAAAGAGAAAGGTACTTTTGATAATCCCTATTATTGAGAATCTTATACAAAGGCTCACCTTTTATCTGAAACTGCCGCTAAATGATCTCTTTCCTTTTTTTCTTAATATAATTTCCCTTTAATACAGAGAATAAATTCTGTTTACCTTTAGTAAACAGAAAGTAATGCTCCTTTCCTAATCATATTCACATAAGTTGCAAAATTTCTAGTTAAATAGTCCCAGATATGCTCTTTTTTGCAGAAGTGGGGAAGGAGGAGGTAAGGAGGATGAATAGATACTGAAATTGTTATTTTTCTTTCTAATTTGAAGCACTAGTTGCTCATAATCACCCTCTATCCTTAAATAATTCATATTTCTCATTTTAATACTGTGTAAGAAAAAAATGCAAGAGATTGACAAAGACAAAACCAAAAAAGATAAGAAAAAATTGAACTACATAAATTGATACGCAATATATATGCATTTATATGATTAGTTTTTGTCATTTTGGAGAGATATAGTTGATATCTTTGAAAAAACATGAAATTCAAGAGAATTAATGCACTTTTACAGTCTCTCAACTTCTTTCTGAATCACATTTCTGTGAAGAGCCCCTTGTTTCTTGTGCCCTGTTAACCCTCTCAGATTTCACTGAAGTTTATCTTTCACTCAGTGATTGTTTTTCACAAAGAAATACGGATTTTGTCACTTTATGTATTTTCTGCAAAGGTAATTATGAGGCAAGAGCAAAACCCATTGAAATGCAGATGCTGGGTAACTTGATAAACCCAGTGCTAGTTAAATAGCATGCATACTCAGCCATCCTTGAAGTTATTCAGATTTGTGTTTCAGCAAATGTACAAACTACTACCCATAATGAATCTTTGGCATTCTTGGGGGAAAGAAACCCACAAGTATTAGATCTTTCAATGCTAAATGACTACATTTTACAGAAAGAAATTTGGATTGTATTTTAATTAAGATAGCCCTAAATTCATGTTTTATAAGATTTAAGATTCTTTTGATGGTAGGACACAATACTTGGGTAGATGAAAGGCAGAATTCTTTGTGACTTACAGCTTCGAGTAAGAGAAGGCTGCGAGGCACGGTCAGGAAGAGAATTTCACCTGGGGATGGGATAACAGCAAGCTGGAGCTTGCACATAACATGCAAGAAGAATAGAGTTATCTAGGTTTCTTGGTCTCCTTGTAGATTGGATAATTTGGATAATTTCATGGGCACCAGGGCTATAAAGATTATACCTGGCCTCAGGGTGAGGAGGCCAGGAGCTCAGTAGCCTAATGTGTGAAAGCCTGATGAAAGAAATGGTTGGCGTGTGGTCTTAATAGCTATTCAGAAAGGGAAACTGACCAGCATCCAACCATGGTCTCAAGTCTGGATCAAGCCAGCATTAAAAGAAAAACAAAAACACCGTATTAAACTAATTTGCTACCAAACAAACCTCCAAATTTCAGACTCAACTCAATAGAATGTTATCTTGGGCTCATTTCCAGTTCAGTCAGTGCAGCTGATTCTCATAGATGGGCAGCCTCCTGCATGGAGATACAGAGACCTGTGCTTTGTCCATCTTATGACTCGTCCATCATCTAGTATCTTGGTGTTTTATTCTGGATTTTCTGGATCCTGTTGGCAAATGGAGGGAAGAGGGCAGTGTGAAGAAAATGCACTTGTTCTTAACCAAAGTGCTCATGTTCCGCTGTCTAGAAGTAGTCGTTTTATCTCATCTGAAGAGAGAAGGGTTGAGGGGCTAATAAATGTAGTCCTGGCTGAGTGGCCACTTCTCAGCAGTAGTCCTCACAGTGGAAAGGGAGAGCAATACTTAGGTAGACAGAGAGCTGTTTTCACCACAGAAAAGCTTTATTTTATTTTTATTTATTTATTTATTTATTAGAGAGAGAGAGAGAGAGAGATCACAAGTAGGCAGAGAGGCAGGCAGAGGGAGAGGAGGAAGCGGGCCTCGATCCCAAGATCCTGAGATCATGACCTGAGCCAAAGCAGAGGCTTTAACCCACTGAGCCACCCAGGTGCCCTCACAGAAAAGTTTTAGAATGCAGATGGCCCCCAGACTAACTTAGGATGGTTTAACTTATGACTTTTCAACCTTACAGCAGTGTGAAAGTGATACACATTCACTCAGAAACCATACCTTGAAGGTTAACCTTTTCCCAGCCTACTGATGTGCCCTAGAATACTCTCTCGGGATGCTGGGCAGCAGCTGCTGCAGATCCCAGTTGGCCGTGAGGGTTTACAACCATTCTGTAGTTCACTGTCAGTACAGGATTAAAAATTCACATGAGAGAGTCAACAGTTTATTTTAAAATAGGATGTGTGTTAGGTGATTTTGCCCAACTGAAAGTGTTCAGAGCACATTTAAGGTAGGTTAGGTATACTAAATGCCTTTTCAACTTACAATATTCTTAAATGGGTTTATCGGGCGTAACCCTATTGTAAAATGAGGAAGATCTATATTTATCTCTATATACATATATACACACACATACACAACATGTATATATGTCTAATATATCTATAGTATGCATGCATATATGGGAGTACACATAGGTTTTATAGCAAGGGAAGTTATTATAAAGATTTTTAGGTAGGGGTACCTGGGCGACTCAGTCGATTAAGCCTCTGCATTTGGCTCTGGTCATGATCCCAGGCTTAAGAACAAATGCTCTTTCTTCACACTGCCCCCTTCCCTCCATTTGCCTACTTCTCCGTCTCCCTCTGCCTGCTGCTCCCTCTACTTGTGCTTGCTCTCTGTATGTCAAATAAATAAATACAATCTTTAAAAAAATTGTTTTTAGGTAAAATGAATTTATGTCATTTTAGCAAATTTCAACTTTGATGTACATGTGGACTCCTAATAGCACATTGAAATTTTTAGTTTTCTCAGGCAATTTTTTTTCCCATGGCCTGAAATGTTGTACATTTGGTCTGAAAGGATTAATTGTGGATTTTCAATTACATTATACAAACGGAGTCTCAAACATAATATTGAATGGGCAAAGCCAGTCACAAGACTGTATGTTCTTCTCTTTTCAAAATAACGTTTCTAAGATTTGTCCATATTGTGGCACATAGTTGTAGAAAATTCATTCTCACTTCTCTTTAGTGTTCAACTGGGTGAATATCCAGCTTACCTTTCTGTTCTACCACTGATGGTTATTTGAATAGTTTTCAGTTTAAAGTTACTACGAATAGTGCTACCAAGAATATTTTAGAACATGACTTTTGATGAACTTTTATATGCACTTATATTGGGTATATGTATAGAAGTGAAATTTCTGGGCTATATATATAGTAAAAATGTATTCAGTTTATATTTTCATAGTTTTTTCTTTTTTTAAAGGAAACATAATTACTTTATTAGTAAAAATTCAGTTTACCTATGAATTTGGAAATATTTTTTAAAAAAATATGATAAGAAAATTTAGGTACAGAAATTTTGTTGGAATGTCCTATTTCACATGTCAACATAGGAAGGAGAGTTAGAGATCCAAGATAATTTCTCTGTAAGTAGACAATATTATATTCCCTGCTTAGGCTTTTTTAAATAAAACTGGTCACCTACCATACTCTGTATTCTTTTTTATTATTATTATTATTTTATTTTTGTATTCTTTGCCCCAGGGGTACAGGTCTGTGAATCATCAGGCTTACATCTTTCACAGCATTTACCAAAGCACAAACCCTCCCCAATGTCCATAACCCATCCACCCTATCCCTACCCTCCCACCCCCCAGTAACCCTCAGTTTGTTTTGTGAGATTAGGAGTCTCTTGGGCGCCTGGGTGGCTCAGTGGGTTAAAGCCGCTGCCTTCGGCTCAGATCATGATCCCAGGATCCTGGGATTGAGGCCCGCATTGGGCTCTCTGCTCAGCGGGGAGCCTGCTTCCTCCTCTCTCCTCTCTCTCTGCCTGCCTCTCTGCCTACTTGTAATCTCTCTCTCTGTGTCAAATGAATAAATAAAATCTTAAAAAAAAGAGAGAGAGATTAGGAGTCTCTTATGGTTTGTCTTCTTCCCCATCCCATCTTGTTTCATTATTTTTCCCTCCCTACCCCCCACGACCCCCCATACTCTGTATTCTTATGCTCATTGTTTACTAACCTTCTTTTACTAGCTATTATAATTGATCAAAAATGCAACAGTTTCCCTGTACTCTCCTTATTTTGTTGCACAAAACTTTGTGTAAACAGTAAAAATATATATAAAATATATTTACACAGAAAGTCCTGCTAATTCCACTAACATATGAACTGTTTTGTTTTTATTTCCACCTAGGCCTTATCAATCTTAATTGTTTAAATATAGCTTTCGTTTTAAGCTTATTTACTTACTGTTATTTTATGAATATTTATACATATATTTTTCCTAATTATGAATTTTTATGACTGCATCGACTTGATCTACCAGAAGTAGCATTTTCCTATTATAGACTTTTAAAGTATTTTCAATTTTCACTAATTCTTATTGACACAGTTCACATATTTAAACTGTACTGTATCTTTGGTACACAGTTTCTTAGGTTTGCTATGTGCTTGGGAAGAGAACGTAACACATGCTTTCTGTCTCTGACCTTTAGCAAGCCCAGAGAAAAGTACAACTTTTCATGACAGTGTGTCAACCTACTTACCTTCACATTAACGTATTATACTAACTCTGCCTCAAGCCTGAGTGACATTACATTTCTTCCCAGAAGGTTAAATTGGTTGAAAATTGAACATTTGGATCTACCATGATTTCTTACTTCTTTGTCACAGAACTCAACATGTCTGTTATAGGAGTAAGAGAAAATTTTTGCTGTTTATACCCAAGCTTTGCAGGTTTCACTGTGCATTTTATTGTCTGTCTCCCTCTTCTCTACTCATGACACTTCCATCTATCCCTGGAGCTTTTACATTTCAAAATAACTATAGTTTGATGATGTGTGAGCAGAGTAAAGCAAATAATAATGCTAGTAGGGAAATGTCACAAGCAAAAATACTTCCTTAATTCTGACCCTAGTACTGTGACCAGCAGTTCCTTCAATCCATGTATTTTTGTTTTGATTCCCCAAATAATATGTATTCTAGAATGTTAGGACTCAAGGGTTCTCATTGGCTATATAAATTAAAGCAGGAGCTGTGTTTTTAAGTGACAGATCTAAATGCAAAATATAGATAGATATGACCCCATGAGTAATCCCAGTGAGAATAAGGTGTCAAAGAAAAATAATTAAATATGAGGCACAAAAAAGATAAATTTAATCAGTGCTTACAGCCAATTACATTTTGGCAGAGTGTTACTACTATTTCTAAAAACCATTTGATTTGGATTTAAGTGATTAAAAGGAAGAGTTACAAGGTGATTGAGATATCCTAATTTCATTAATCATTTTTTTCTCAGTACTTAATTCAAAAATGGTCAAGAAGGATATAGTGCTTAAAAAGTGAAAAGGAAAGTTTGGAAATCTTAAGAGAGTTAAAAAAAATTGCCTTTTCTTGAAGAGTGAATAATTTTCATAGTCAAATAGACTTTATTTTTTAAGTAGTTGCACGTAAGTAAATGTTTTGAGCTCAGTACTTTCATGTGGACATTCTACATTATAAAAATATTATATTATTATTATTTTTAACTATATAATTTTTTAGCAGACCCCAGAGGGTAAGAAATCTCTTCTCTTAGTTCTAAGTACAACAATATTCCTTAAGAGCTTAATGAAATTCTGGAATGAGTCCCCTAATAAGAAGCTTTAAGACATAAATATTTGAATATTTCCTTTTTTTAAATCACTTTATTGAGGTATGATTGGCGTGCAAGCAGCTATTCATGCTAATGTATATATACAACTTGATGAGTTTGGAGAGAAGTATATACCTGTGAAGCCATCACCGTAATTCATTCCATGAATATATGTATCACCTCCCAATAGTTTCCTCCAACCTTCTTTATTTATCAGTATCATTATTTTAATTAACACTACTGTATTGTACAATTAAAAATTTACTAAAAGCTTAGATCTTATGTTAAGTGTTCTTATCACAAAAATAATAAGTAAATATTCTAGCATTTTTGTGCTTGCTTGTAAGGCTTGAGCAGTTTTATATACTGCCCCTAAAATGACCAACTTGAGTTTAATCACCAAAATTAATAGAGCAGAGTAAATTTGTCAATATGATTATCTCCTCTTAAAATTTATAGCTATGTGAAAAACAATAAAATATGCACTGCTACTTAGCAGTTATAAAAATATTTTTTTAATAAGAGTATTCCGATGAACAGAGATAAGTCTCTACTTTTCTTAAGGATAATCAGTTTGGGGCACCTGAGTGGCTCAGGCAGTTAAGCTACAGCCTTTGACTCAGGTCCTGATCCCAGGGTCTTGGGGTCAAGCCCCACATCAGGCTCCCTGCTCAGTGAAGAGACTGTTTCTCCCTCTCCTCCCTGCTCTTGCTCTTTCTTGCTGTCTGTCTGTCTATCAAATAAATAAAATCTTTAAAAAATATATTATTTTAAAAAGGATAGTCAGTTAAACAACAGTATTGCTCAACATGAAGGATAATATTTCCTCTGGATTTCACTAAAGGAAGTTTATAAAGAGTTAATTATACAATATAGTCAAAGTTTACCACATTAAAGATACACTGATATTATGTTAAGATACATTATCACTGATTATTAAAGTTTTATCTTCATGCCTGAATAGTCCATTATTGACATAGACAATCCTTTGTACTTTACCAATATGAAATTACAATAAAAGATTGAATTGCAGAGGTGTCTAAAATGTCCTTGAAATGAAAAGAGAAAATGGTTCAGACCATATTTCAAAAGTTAATATATATTTCCCATCACAGGAAAAAATGTATTAACTTTGTATTCATTAGACAGTCTTTGAAATAATCTTCAATTAAGCAGACAATAGATTGCAAAGTCCTATAAAGATAAGACCTCAATCTTACATAGAATATTTTCTACCATTTACTTACTTGTCATGCTTTAATTTTCTCTGCTTCTTTTAGCTCCTGCTAACATCTGGAAAGGGAGAGGTAATGGAATAGGTTTTTTCATTTTGAAGAACCTATCATAAGATTATTTTATATTAGTATTAGATATGTCAACCTTTGTTGATTAAGGAGTACAGAGATGTGAGAAATTTTCCCTTTAGAAGTGTTCTATAAAAAAACTCGGTCATTTATTTTCAAATTAAGCTGGCATACATAGTACATTAATTATAATAATCTGAAATATGTATAGATGCCGAACTCTCTAATAACCATTTTACACGTATTCTCTAATTTAAACTTTATAACAACTCTTTGAGTTGGGTACTATCATTGAACCTCACTCTGCAGGTGAACAGACTCTTTCTAAGAATTTATAAATTCCCAAACTCACATAGCTGTAAGAGGCAGAGTCAGGATTTATACACATGGAGGTCTTTGGACTTTGGTGTGTGAAGAGGTTGAGCAGGAAGGCTGATGGAATAGACCCTAAAATATGCCAAATTAGTTGATCCATTTAGGCATCTATTCTTTCATTCAACAAATATTTCTCAGCCTCTACTTTCTGCAAGTCAGTGAGCAGAATGCAGAAGCAACAAAACTGAATTAAACATAGCCTCAAATATTGGGAGTGTTTAGTTCCCTAGAAGTTAAAAACCAATTTAAAAAAGTAATTTTAACGTAGTTTTAAATGTCAGTGTGTTAGGAACTATTATGGGGATTTGACTGGATAACATATTTTGTGGTTTTTAATTTCTAAAGACTGAAGACCCATTTAAGTTCTGGGTGGAGTTTCTTTCTAAAAATAGGTTTGCTAGCTCTTACAGGAGCTTGAAATTTGTAAATGTTATTAGTGACAATGTTAGGGGCCCTGTGAAGAATTGGAAAGTAAGGTTCTCATAGGCCATAGACACTGGGTAGAAAAGCTGAAGAAGGCTAGTATACACTGATCTGAAGGGTCTGAGGAAGTATATTGAGCAAAAGTGAGGAGCAACAGGGAATCTCACAGAATACCCTCTGATCAGGACATGAATTATGCAGGACATGAGTTAAGCAGGACAGAGTGAAAGCTCAACATTTATACAAATAAAATAACAAGAGACATAGAACTAGTGGAAGGACCTTGGATGCTAATGGTGTATATTTAAGGGCATTGGGATCAGGGAAGGGAGCCCTGTGTGCTATGCACCATTTACTTAAAGGAGTGTCAGTAGCTAACTGAGTAGCAGTGGCAGGATAATAGTATAGGAGTGACCCTCTGCAGAGGCCTCTAATGGCATGGAATTTGGGCAGAAGTGCATCTGAGGACATACGTCTTTTATGTGCTATATGAGGTTAAGTAAATAGAAGCATTATTTAACTAAGAAAGATAGAGCCTCTGGAGGATCAGGTGTGATACAATAAGGGTCAGGTACACTTGACTCCAGTCAAATGGGATGCTTTATGGGGCATCCTTATGTCAATTATAGTAGATTACTAGGCTTGTGAGTACATGATGTCATGGTAGATTTATACCATTGTGGGATTATTATTTTGAGGGGATTATTTTTTATGTAAGCTGGCAAACGTTTAAAAATCTATTTTTTAAAGCAGGAAATTTAGTGATAGTGGCCTGCTGGTTAGAGGCCTATCAGAACATCGTCCACGCTGTATTCTGTTTGTCTCCTTATTGTCTGACACATAAATGGTGATGATCATGTACCTCTGTATCCTTAGTGTCCAATTATATCCTTGGTACATAGTTGGCACCAGTAAATTTTCGCAAAAATAACCACATGAATGCATGGAAGGCAGTCCGAGGCCTAAATTATCACAAATACAGAGTTTTCAATTGGTACATTCAATCTGATGGGTTTCATGGGCCTTATTCTTACATCTCTTTCAGATACTTACATGCCTGGCAGTCTATCTTTTTGTATTCAGCAAAGCGGAGTACAGAAAAAAATCAGTTGCTAGTCATAACTTAAAAATACAGCTCAAAGCTGGAGTGCTTCATCTCCTAGGGGCAATCTTATGTTATCACTATCAGCTGGCGGATATTATTCCTCAAGTATTAGTGATTGGGTTGAAGAGGTTTTTTGATGTTTGGGAGCCTTTTCAGTGGCCCTGAAGTTAGGGCACATAGTGATCTGAGAGGATCCTGGGGGTTTATAGCATAGTAGAATAGTGATCGGAGGGTAGCAGCAGTCTCTCTGGATGCTCGGGAAAGTTAACTCAGCTTTAAATTTGTCGGGAAACTATTGCCATGTTCTCAGCAGCAAATGCCTAGAAAAATATGGGTTTCAAGACAATGTCATAGATTAAAACCACTCCAAATGGAAATGTAGTTCAACTTTCTCATACATTTTCTAGTCATATACATAGTGACTCCTTTAGATGTCTCTTGTTTCTTCTTACTACACATTTTATTTCACATTTCCATGACAGTATCTCTCTAGATACAAATCCAGTTATGTTATTCCTTGCTTAAAAACCTTCAATTAAAAATAAAAAAACAGACATCAATTTCAAAAATATTTAGAGTATGTTATTACTAAACAAAACAATGGAGCTACAGAGATTATTCACAGTCGAGTCATGTCTTACTGAGGGAGGAAGACAAGTGTAAATGAAACAATAGATGGCCAGTGTGTAATAGAAGTGTGTGTAGGATGTTGTGGAGTGTGCAGGGGGCTTAGTGGTGTCAATAAAGTGGGCAAGGTTGGAGATAATGGCAAAGAAAGGGCATATCATAGAGAGATGTTGGGGGAGAATGCATGGGAAAGGATGGACAAAGGTACAGAGGTACAGAAAAGCATTTTAAGCCAGGAAGCCAAAGAGTTTGGTGTAGATGTCAGTTTGAAAACAAAGATAATGAGAGAGCTGATGTTGAACTGTGTGGAGGAGTTTGTTCTACTTCAATTATCTCGTAGGTCCCAGGAGCAGTTTTTGTGGGTTGCAGAAAACCATCAAAGGGGTTGAAGTCATGAAAATCTATAATCTAGTGTGTGCTTTGAAAGAGCATTCTGATCACAGTGTAGTGGGTGGAATAGACAAGACGAGAGGCAAAAGAACCAGATGAGAACTCATGAAAAATTAGCTTCCTACTGCTTACTGGTTATACCAGTGTAAATTTGCTCTACCGATGAAGTGCTGATAATGGGTATCAGGCTTGCATTTACGTCAGAGGAAAGAGGGGTGCAGGGAGTAAAGATCTGGAAAGCCACAGCAGAAGTAGTTATGAGTGACTTCTGTAAACAAGTAGAGATGCTAGAAAAGCCTCTCTTTTTGTGGGAAGTCACAAAAATCATCATTGGCTGCTGTAGTCATCAAGTGTGAGCTTAAAGATTTTTTTTTAAATTTATTTACTTGACAGAGAGAGAGAGATCACAAATAGGCAGAGAGAGGAGGAATCAGGCTCCCCGCTGAGCAGAGAGCCTGATCCAGGCCTCAGTCCCAAGAACCCTGAGATCATGACCTGAGCTGAAGGCAGAGGCTTAACCCACTGAGCCACCCAGGCGCCCTCAAGTGTGAGCTTATAGCAAGACTTAGTAAGTGACTAACCTCTCTGACCTGTGAGAATATTGGCTTCCAGCTTACTTCACTTTCTAAGTCTTGCTTGAATTTTGTGCTTTGGCAAATGTTAATCCAGAATCTTAAAGCAAATGGCTGTGAATGGAAGATGACCACAGATCACCGAACACAGTAGTAAAGTACAGATTCCTGTGCCTCAAAACACAAGACATTCGAGTATCAAACTCCAACTCACCTTTCTGCCTCTAGGTGCCTAAGCCAGCTCCCTGCACTCACTCCCCAAAACCTATGCTTCAAATGCAGACTGCTACTCCCTCCACTTTGTTCGAATTTCCTTCCCCTCTCTGTTTCTGAGCTCTTCTACTTTTTCAAGGTCCTGGGAAGGTTTTCAGATAAGAAACCTTCCCTTCATGTCAAGAGCAGCACTAACTTACCCTTCTCTGTTGCATCACTTAGGGTCAAATCCAAGTGTCACAGAAGAGCCTACAACAGTGGCTGAAATAGGTACGGTTTTTTTGTTTGTTTAATTATATAACCAGAGATTCAAGGGTGGTAATTAAGTGTTGACATGGGAAATCAACATATGTTCTGCCATTTTTAGTATGTGGCCTTGTCATCCTTGTTACAACACAGATGGCCCCAAACCAGACATCACATTTACATTCCAGGGAGGAGGAAGAAGAAAAGGAAACAGGGAACCCCAGCACTCATCTGCTTACATTTCATTGACCAGAATGGAATAGCAAAGCAATTCCTGTCTGCAGTGGGTCTAGTTAATTGGTTTTTAGCTTCATAATCAGTTTTTGGCTAATAGATCTCTATGGAAGAAATTAGTAAGGGAAAGAAATGACCATGGATGTGGGGGTAATATACAATATCTGCCACACTATATGTCTCAAAGTACTTTGAATAAAACACTTTACACAATTGTCAGAATTATTTACGAGCTCTTGTCTGTCTCACTGAATAAGATGTCAGAATCACAGGGCCAGTGGCAATGTCTCATTCATCTTTCTATCTGAAACACGTAGAATATTATGGAAAAAAGGAGTCACTGTCATGTGGGAATATATTGAGTTTTAATAGATAGAACTAAGTATTGTTGAGTTAGTAGGTTCAACTAGCATATGAAAACCTCAACTCCCCCAAAGGATAGGATGTAATATTTAGTGATTGACATACTTATGTCTATAGCTGGCAATACAGATGACACAGACTTAAATAAAATAGAAATAAGTATTATAACCACCCCTGACTAGTTGAGCTATGAGCCTTTGAATTATATTTCTAGATCAAAAAGTACTTATATAGTTTTTTGGTAATCCTGTCATTTTTATTCAGAGCATAAGTGATGATGCCATTAACACTGTATGCTTTTTAAAATGCCATATTCCTTAATCTATTCTAGGACTGATAGGTTTATTTATTAGAGATACTAAATAAGCTAAAGCCATATCCTGTACTTTCTTCATTCGGTGATTTTGAATTCTGGGTCACATCATACCATATTATTTGTCTCTATGAATCTCTATGAGAATGAGTCTGTCTCAGAAAAGGAGATGATTTGACAACCCAAACACCATTTTATTTATGACAAAAAGGGAAATAATAGACTTTATTAATGAGAAGCATTTCTTGGAGTGCATGAATAATTTGAAACTATGACAGATTCAAGGACTTTTGAATCAATTATTTTAAATTCACTTAATAATATACATAATTTGTAGCTTACATCGTACATTTTTACAGTTCTTTAAAAATCAAGTTTCAAAGCATTTTCAGAGAAAGCCACATTGATTAACTATTTGGATTTTGGTTTTGGTTGTATCCTACCCTGACACTGTCTCCAGTTCTCTCCTATCTCCTTGTCTCCCATCCCTATTGTGAAAAATATGTATTATATGATGTAGTGCATCTTTTATAACCATTGTTATAACTTCGTGTTCTTGTTGATTTAAAAAATCTCTGCAATTATTGAATGATTATTTATTCTTCTCAAGGGAAAATAGTCAATAGTTCTTAACTGATTGCTCTTTGGAATAACTAATCAAACCAGCCTTGAGAATATTGCATTAAATCCTTTAATTACTGAGTTATTATATTTTTGTAAGTAGCAGTGACATTCCTAGAAAAAAGGATAGGTGGTTTATTATGGCCATATTATAGCCAATTATGTTATATTATTATTTATTATCATTATTGTTACATTATGGCATAAGAGGTATTCTTACTATTCACCAGTATGTGTCGTCTGTGCAGAATTTTAAGTACTTATTTGTGCTTTAAACACTTTCATTTTAAAGATGCATAAATACATGATCCACACCCTGTCTTTAATATAGGCTGTAACCGAGATCTGAGTCTTTCCAAATTAACAAAGACTTCTTGTTTGATCAATTATCACTTAGGCCTGGCAGCATAAAAGAAAATAAGAAAGTATTACTCTTGGCACTAGGTCACTACTAAAAAATACACAAGTTCATCCATGTAAGCAGTTTGTTATTTTTGACTTACTATTGATTAATCATTGATGCTAAATTACTCACATTTAATTGGGGGTATTGAAAGGCATATTTTAGTGTCTGTCACCATTTAAAATGAAAATGAGATGTTAATGATTGTGTTTGTCAGGAGATGACCTTTGAGGACTATTCAGAAATGAAAGAGTACATGCTGTCATCCAACAAACACATGCTTGCAGGAACACATCCTTGGTGTATTGCTTTTGCTTTTGCTTAGGTATAATATTTATGAACGTGTGTCTCTCCTCTTCTCCATCTCTCCACCTTTGATTCTTCTTTCTACCTCTCTATTATATAACATTTCTCCTGCATATAGATAGCTGAATTTGTCATGAAAAGAACACTGCATGGGTATTAGGACAATTGATACTTAAGTCTGGATTTGTCCTCATTTTGGAACTTTTAAAAAGTCATCTGGACTTTTGATTTCTCAGTTTCTTCATTAGTAAAATAAAAGAATTATGTTCACCATTTTATTTCTAAAACTAGAATGTCAGCCACACCAGAATAAAAACTTAATCTGGTTTATTTACTGCTGTATCCCGGCACCCAAAAAGTGCTTTGCATGCAGGAGGTTCTCAATAAATATTTGTTGAGTTAATTAATAAATCCTAGTTATTCAAAATCAATTCTCAATTTTTATTATAAGGAGAGAAAGCAGTATTTCTAACACATGTGAAGGGAGGCATAAAAAGTATACAGCACAAACCTCTCTAATCCCACCACTCCATGTAAGCAAGAGAGTAGGACCAATTTCATAGAACTCTGTGTCGCCAAATGATGGCGTTTTGGAATGTTGATTGGGTCTGGAGCCGATGGCCAAGAAAAAATTCTTGAGAAGTCTTTGGTGCAAGAAGGCGATTTTATTAAAGCACGGGGGCAGGACCTGTGGGCAGAAAGAGCTGAGCTGGAGTCATAAGTAGTGGTCCATTATATACCTTCAAGTTGGAAAGGGGTTCGGGATAGCATAAGTCTCTGAGGGATTTTGGAAGCAAGGTTTCCAGGGCCTTGAGGAGGGGGCTAGCTATTGCTGGGAAAATGTCATTTATTACTGTTTAGTAATCCCTCAGTCACGAGACCTTTCAGATGTATATTGGTGGGTCATATGCTTGGAGGATGATTGCCAACAAGTATCTTGGGTAAAGATAAAGGAAGTTTCCAAAGGAATTTTTATATGTTCAAATAGACTACAGGATCCTGGGGACTGGGCGAAGACTGCCTTTTGTCCTTAGCAAAGTGTCAACATCCAGGCAGTTGAGTGCCTATGGGAATGTCACTCTGCCTGTTACAAGGACTTGTCAGTGGGCTGTAAATAGTAAGGAAATTGAATAATTTTTCTTCTGACTTTGTTTCCCACATCATCCTGACTCTGTATTTCAGTCTGTCTCAATTTCCTCATAAGTAACATTCTTATGATTTTGTATCTCATATTCTTTTACATTTCTTTACTCTTTCATCACCTCTGAATGTATTCTTAAAACATGTCACCTATTTTTATATAATTTGGAATGTTATAGAAATAGAATAAAGATGTTTCTTTCATGATGTGATTTATGCTCAACATCATATTTGAGATATCCATCCATGGTAAAGGCATGGAGATATGTCTTATACATCTTCACTATAATTTGAATTTTTCATTCTGTTTCATTGCTCTGTTTCTCTGTTTTTGTGCTTATAGACACTATCTAAATTATGTTAATCATTTTACTTAAAAACGTTTGACAGGTCTTAATATCTAGCATGGTGAGTCTCCTTCCTTAATATTTTCCAGGTGTGTCTTAATCCTTCTTGGGTATTTTCTCATTCAAAAGTGCATTAGATTATGCTTACTCAAGTTCCAAAATCTCTCTGTATTTTTATTGGAAGGCCACTGAATCTACAGAGCATTTGGGAGTAATTGAATCATTATTTCATAATTTTTCCTACTCATGAAAATGAAATATAGGCTTTTAATCTTTTTACATAATCTTTTAAAACACCCTTTACATTTTTATCCCTACATTTCATGGCTGCAATATGGATAGTTTTTATAAGTCATTCTTTAATTCCTTCAGTTCTCTCTTTTAGCTATGTCTAATCTGGTCTTTTAATTCATTTGCGAAATTAATTTTAGCCATTAGTTGAAATTACTTCATTATTAGAAGTTATCTTTGTTCTTAAAATTTTTTTATTATTTTTATTTATTTTTATTTTTTATTTTTTTAAAGATTTTATTTATTTGACAGGGAGATTACAAGTAGGCAGAGAGGAAGGCAGAGAAGAGGAGGAAGCAGGCTCCCCGCCAAGCAGAGAGCCCGATGCGGGGCTTGATCCCAGGACCCTGAGATCATGACCTGAGCCGAAGGCAGAGGCTTTAACCCACTGAGCCACCCAGGCGCCCCAGAATTTTTTTTATTTTTAAAAAGATTTTGTTCCTTGATCATATTTTTCAGTTTCTTTTTTTAAAACATGTGAATATTTTTATTATATATTCTATATCCAGTAATTTCAGTATCTAAAAACTTTGTGTATTTTATTTCTTTCTGTTGTTTCTTTGGATATTATGGTGTGGATTGTGATTCTGTGTTATAATTTATGTTCCTAGAAATTTTGTAGTGATGAATTCCTCAGAACTCAGTTAATCCAAAAAGGATTTGCCTTTGCTTCTGCTAGATCCCTAGAAATGCTGTTAACCAATAGTCACTTTATAATTAAGATTTCCGTTTAAGGATTTTTGAAACATCCAAGTACTGGAATTTGTGAGCAAACATTTGAGGAGAGCCAAATTATGGGAACAGAATATATCTGCTCCCAAGCCCAGTAATAACGTGGGGAAAGGGAAGTTCCCTTTCTGCTCTTCCCTCCTGCATTGCAGTTTATTTCAAGTTCACTGTCACACTGAACGTGTACCGCTCTAAGTTTCAGCATTATTCAGTGGTCTCTTACCAGACTCACTGACTTGAGGGTAGAGTTAACATTCCAAGACCCACGCCTCCTTACCTCTCATGCTGTACTACATATACACATTAAAAAGGAACCTCAGAATCACCAGCTATCTTCTTTACCTTCACTTTTATTATGGATTTCTAATTCTCTCATCAACCCAGTAATGGGTTTACAATTATGCTTTTTATATTTTATGTAGCATTCTGAATTTTTTTCAATGGTAGTGTTATTGAGGAAATACCATAATACCGAAAATGCAAATCTCTATCTTAGGTTTTTGTTTTTTGCCTTTTTTTTTAGAACAAACAAAATCTATCAAAAATGATTATAAACTTAGTCACTTTTCCTGTATTTATTGAGTTCATCATATGTGCCATATATTATGCCAGGTATTAAAGATATAATATAGAAACCTAGACAATTGTAATAGAAAAATGTTCTGTGGGAACTTTGTGGACCACTTTTTTTTTTTAAGACTTTAATCATTTATTTGAGAGAGAGAGCATGAGTGAGAGAGTGTAAGTGAGAGCACAAGCAGGGGGAGCAGCAGAGGAAGAGACTCCCCACCGAGCTGGAAGCTTGATATGGGGTTTAATATCAAGACCCTGACATCATGATCTGAGCCAAAATCAGGCCTCTTAACTAACTGAGCCACCCAGGCCTCCTTGAGGACCACTTTTAATTGGCCTTGAGAATCTGAGACAAGCTTCGCTGAAAAGGAGGTATATGAGGTGGTTCATGATGACTTAGCAGAACATTGACAAAAAGTGGTTTTAGGGACTTATTGCAAGATGAAGAAATAAGAACTCATCTGGAGATTCTGTACAGAGCTGGGAGTGTTGACGTGGCTGAAGAATGGACTGTGACAGGATTTCAGGGTATGCGTTTGGCTGGGTGCTGATCATATTGGAAAGGGAGATTTTGAATAATTGCTAGATTAGGCATTTGAAAGTCTTGTGTTATTGAAACTATCCAGTAAGCTGGAAATTTAATGAAGAAATGAATGAGGATATTAGAAGATGCTTAAGATACATTTGCTCTTTGGAGAAACTGCAAGACAGTTGAACAGCTTCCTATTTGAATACAGATTTTTTCATTTTACTTTAAGTTGGAGCTAGCAATAGGGTAATTTTGACTTTCTCCAAAATTAATGATTTTAATGGAAAATGGTTATATACATACACACACATATATAATATATATATATAATACTTCCCTGAGGCCCCTCTTTGTTGCCAATTTTCTGGTAGTCAACAAGAACTAGTATACTTGCATACTCAAAATTCAAAACCCTTACCCTCAAAAAGCATTACCATAGTTTTCTCATGCCAGACCCTTTAATAGAGGATTTTCCCTTCTCTAGGATCTCAGATATTATTTTCCTCAGCACAGAGCAATAATGAGAAGAACAAATGCATAGAAAGACTTAGAAGAGGAAATTCTTGATTAAGATATTTGCTGAATCACTGTCTGGCTGAAAAGAAAGAACATTTGTCACAACAGGTGAATTTTCCAAAGCAGTGTGAGAACAGGTGACTGGGGTGAGCATAATGAACTTGCCAAGGGAATCAAGTACAGCACATTTGTAGCAGCTGCTGAGCTTCAAGGAACCTTAGGGAATTTACTTGAGAGGTTGAGCCAATTTATCTACTAGCATCATTGCCAGGGATGTGTTAGGAACTTGAGAAGTGAGCTTGTACATCAGGAACATAAAATATCATAGGAGTCACTGTGGAGAATATGAGATCTGAACATCTTGAAGAGAAAACCTGAGATACGTTTACATTGGCATTTGTTCCTTCAACGAACTAACTTCTGGACTATCTGCTAAACACAGAGTACTGATTAATGTGTTGATGCACAAAAGAAGGAAAGAAAAAATCCTAACCTTTAGGAACTTATTATTTAGGAAACATGATACCTGTAGATATGATATGTTCGTGAGACTGTGAAAAGAGATAGAGAAGTGTCAAAATGAATATGAAAACATTAGTGCTAAGTTTTAAAATTAGATTTGTCATAGTGAGCGAGAATAGATGGGGAAGGCTTAATAGAAGAGGTTTTACTTGCGCAGAGTTTTGAAAATTGTATTTGGACCAGGGATGATGGAGGTCTTACATGAAGGAGTCACTTCCTTCTCCTGCAGCCATGGTAGACACCACTAATCAGTCATCTTCCCACTGAACCTGGAAGCAGTATTAATCATTTTCAGTGTAGTGCTACAGGAAGACCCTGTTCTTCATCACAGATATCATAAGAGGTGAAAAGTGTTTGCCACCCCTGATTTGTACAGACAATTAAGGCAAGGGCATTCTAGGCGGGTGGAACATGCACAAAAGGTTGGCCTTAGAATTTGTGTCCAATAGAAGGTGAGGATTTACACTGAGTAATAGGGGAAGGAGGTTGGGTAGTTACAGTATGGATCCTAAAGGATCATTGATGTCCAATTTGGATATTAGTCTCACCTGGTTCCTGAGAACCAGTGCTTTTTTTTTAACCACTTTAATTGCATTATGGTTGACATATAAAAAGCTGTACATATTTGTGTAGACAACTTGATGAGTTTGTAGCTAAGTATATATCCGTGAAACCACATCTGTGCTATAAACAGATCCATCACCTCCAAAAGCTTCCTCCCATCCTATTTATTATTTCATTTTTGTATGTATAAAAATACCTAACATAAGATCCACCCTCTTGGCAAAATTTTAAGTATAAAATATGTTATTATTACCTATAGACTCTATGCTATATAACAAATCTCCAGGACTTACTCATCTTGTATAAATGAAATTTTGTATCCTTGACTAATATTTCCCATTTCCTCATCCTGCCTCTGGAAACCACTATCTTACTCTCTACTTTTATGAGTTTGACTATTTTAGATTCTACATAAATGTTGTATAATATCTGTCCTTCTGTGTCTAGCTTATTTCACAAAGCATAATATCCTCCAAGTTCATTCATATCGCTGCAACAGTAGATTTTTGATAGCTAAGGCATAACTACGTAATGGAGTAAGTAATGTTAGATTTTTATGTAAGGTTAATAGGAAAGGGAACTTACATGGGGTTTTGTCATTATGTTAGACTTTAGCATCTAAAACACTTCCCAATAATTTTGGGATTTTCCAGCTTATATGGCAGAGTTCATTTCTCACTACTGAACGCATAATACTCACAGTCCCACGGTCCTCTGCAGCTGGGGAATGAGCACATACTCTACAAGGCTACCATGAGGAAGTCAGGTCCACACTGGTTCCAATCTGGGCATGGATGGCAGTCCATAGTACCGGCAGCAGCATGAGTAGCAAAAGGAACTCTTTCCTATTTCTAGGGAAAGCAGAGGCAACAATATGCCAAGTCAGTGCAATTGGCAAGGCAGGGGGTAGTAATGTCTGTGCCTAATAGAGAGGCAAAAATGGTGATTCTTGCAATATTATGCTGCAGCTCTTGGCTGTTTAGCCCCAAGCACACCCTTTCACAACCCTTTCAACAAATGCCACTTTCTTGTAAGTGGACCAGATTGGTTTCTGTTGCATGCAGAACTGATCCAGGGGCATTCTAGTGAGAAGAATATAAAAATGACGTAGCCATGGGTAGGTGGGCTCCTGAGCAAGTGTGATAGGACAAGTAATTTTCAAGAATAAGTTAAAGGTGTTGGTGTCTGATTGTCTGTAAGAATGAAGAATGGGAAGTTGGGTTTTCTTTTTTTAAGATTTTATTTATTCATTAAAGAGAGCACAAGCAGAGGGAGGGGAGAGAGAGAGGGACAAGCTGAGTGGGGAGCCCAACATGGTCCTCAATCCCAGGACCCTAAGACCATGGCCTGAGCCAAAGGCAGATGCTTAACCAACTGAGCCACCTAGATGCCCCAAGAGCAGGAAGGTTTTTAAGTGCTGGGGTAAACTACTGGAAAAATAATGGAGGACATGAATGGATCAGTGATCAATGCAATGTGGGGAGCACATTGAATTATTTCATGTTTGAGATGCTTTCCTCTATGATTAGACCATCTGTGCTTGCTAATTGGCTCCCATTGAAGGCAAGCTCTTACTCTGTCACAGAGAGAGGCAGATGGGGGTGTTACCAATCTTGACTTAAAAAGGATGGTGCGAGGTCCTTGAGAAGGACGTTCCTGGAGTATAAAATTGGCAGGAAGCTTTTTAAAAGGTTTACATCTCCAAGGGGCAGAGAAAAAAATTAATTATAAGTTTTCTAAAGTAAATGCTTGAATAAATGGAATGGAAGGGGGTCTAGAGTCAGTTAGAAGCCTAAGGTTTAGTCAAGCTGAGGGCCACCCCTAAATTCTTCATCAATTTCCTGGTCAATTCCAGGAGGAAGAAGGAGAGATACAGGAAGAACTGAAGTTATTTTTATTTCTCATTAGATTGGTGGAATGGATTCACAGAGTCAGAAATAATATCATTTTATAAAATATAAAACTTGACTTTTGCATACCTGGTCTGGCTACTGAGATTCATTAACACACACATTAAAGATTAATTATTTTTCCCATTTATATACTCCTTGGAGAGTTTTTTAAACACTTAGCTATTTATAGCCCTCTCAAATTACAATTAGAGTCACAAACCAATACTAAAGTTTTGCCAGTTGTTTTTTATTTTTTTTAATTCAAATCTATCCACATGTAGTAAAACTAATAGGACACTTGCATTGTTTTCATTATGTGTAGAAAAATCAGTACATAGAGCAGTAAGCGGCTATAAACTCAATAGTCAACTTTCAGAAAGAGAATACTTTAACAATTATGAACATGAATAAGAGAAAAAATGCAAAATCTACATTTAAAATTATGTAAATAGTGAATTTTAAATTGATGTGAATGTATTGTATGAGATGGCTAATGTTGGAATGTATAATTGTATGTGCATACAAATGGAATATGTATTTAAGTATATTAGAATATAAGTACCAAAAAAATATTCCAGAAATCACAAAATGACAGATGATTGAAAATATACCAATAAATTCCAACACAATTGCTCCTCAATTACATTTCCTATTTCCTAAGTGATTTCCAGGTTAATCCATGTTAGTTGACCCATTTTGTTAGTATATCCATAAATTGATATTTTACTCTCTTGCTTTCATCAGAAATTGAGGTAATTTAAATTATGAGGTTAAAGTTCTGCTAAGTGTTCTTCTAAGTAACCAAATGGATAAAAGTCAAAATTAAGCAAACTGACTATATGTTTTCTAATGTACTGAAAATTGATTTCTTCACTCTAGAGGTTTTTTTACTCTAATTTTTTTCATATTAGCCCTTTATTCTCAGTTTTTTTCCCCTGGAGAAGAGTGTCATTCGCTTAGGAAAACAGTATATAACATGCTTCAATAAACCTAAAGATATTTGAAGCAATTAAAAGTGTTTGTGTAATACAGTCACTGATTTAGTTTTAGTACACACATTTTTATTTTTATATTTGATTTAAATATGGCCTATTGTCCTTGTCTTTTTTCACCCCCTCTTACTCTCTTATTCAACTCTTGGTGGGTAAAAGGGCTTTTTAAAAAGCTCCTTTCTCTTTTTGTTTTTGTTTTTGTTTTTGTTTTTGTTTTTCTATAGTAGACCTAAGCTCAAAAAGCAGGAAAATGGTTATATTTCTATCTTCTCATGCCAAGTGTCCTCGGTTAGTGCATTGACTAATAAAGAGCATTTACCCTCAAGTGTGGTTTTATTTATGCAGTAAATGGTTATTGAAGTTGTATATAAGTTGAATTTTTAAGATATCCAACCACGTGTTAAATATGTGTAGGAATGGCTCTATATAAATTACCGTGTAGTCTCTAAGAAATGTTTCTGTCTGGTTCTGGTCTCTTTTATCTTGGCCAAGGAACGAAGCTATACCCTCAGTCTCATTCTTTTACCCTTTCCTGCAAGTTTGCAGTAGCTTATTTGAAAAAATATTTTAAAAAATGACTGTGCATAAATGATCCCCCATCTAAAAGGTTTCTTTATTTCTGCTTATTGTGGGTATCTATGAGAGAACTGAAAACAAACGGATTATTCCATTGAAAGTTCACTTACTGTCCTAGAAATAGAGTATGGATTTTAAAAAGTAAATGGAAGAAGGAAATTAATATTAAATGAGGTCTTCATCTAATAATACCCAACTTTCTGCAGGGGAATGATGCTATAACTCACATTACAGATAAAGAAATGAGGTTTAGAGAATTCTGGGATTTGGCCAAGATAGTGCAGTGTGAGGTCTGATTTCTTTTTCTTTTTTCCTTTTTTTATATTTATTTAAATATGTCAGAGAAAGAGAGCAAGTGAGCAGGGGTAGGAGCAGAGGGAAAGAATCTCAAACAGACTTCCTGCGTAGTGTGGAGCCTGACTCACAGGGCTTGATCCCAGGACTCCTGAGATCATGACCTAAGCTGTTATCGAGAGTCAGACACCCAACCAGTGGAGCCACCCAGGCACCGCTGATTTCTAAATCGATAGGTATTACCTTATAATAAGCTGCTTCCTATAATGACAACAGCTCATATTTGTAAGCACTTACCTTGTGCCAGAAATTCTTCTAAGTGTTTTAAAATTATCTTTGCTCTCTAGCCACACCTGTGCTGGAATAATTTAGGATTATGAATCATTGTAAGGAAGAAGAGTTTACATCATGGGGAACCATGGGGCATCTCAGTGGGAGACTATTAATAAGATTTACATATTTGGGCCTATTATCTTGTTATTGGTCATTTTCAGGAAGATTTAAGGAAGCAGGACTTTGCTCCAGATTGGTTATGCTAATCTTATCTAGAAGAAGGGAAAGCTAGAATAGGACCAAAGCTGTAATTGTGAAAGCAGTCACTCATTTGGCAGGATAAAGGAATGTTTGGGTTATTTTTGTTGTTTGGACAATGTTCAGGTTTTTATTTATGTTTAGGCATGATTACAGAGTGACCTTGTTTTGTTCTTGAACCATGATAGTCATATAGTAATATGTGGCCTTTTATGATATTGATATTCTATAAAATTGTTTCTGTTTGGGGGCACCTAAGTGTCCTAGTCAGTTAAGCATCTTCCTTCCCCTCAGGTCATGATCTCAGGGTCCTGGGATTGAGCTCTGTGTGGGGCTTCCTGCTCAGCAGGGAGTCTGCTTCTCCCTCTGCCTCTCTCCCTGCTTGTGCGTGTGCTCGCACTCTCTCAAAAAAATAAATAAAATCTTGAAATTAAAAAAATTGTTTATGTTCAGTAGGAGAAAATCAAGGCCTAGTTGACAGTACAGATTTGTTCCCAGATGTCAAAGGCCACCTTTCTCATTCTTAGCCCCCACTTTAGCCCAGGGCAGATGAAATCAGGCCACAGGACATTCGTCCATGCCATCTGGATTTCTACCATTGTTAAGATTTTACTGATCATGGGCGCCTGGGTGGCTCAGTGGGTTAAAGCCTCTGCTTTCGGCTCAGGTCATGATCTCAGGGTNCTCCTCCTCCTTTTGTTGTGGGAGGAGTTGTTGAGGGGGCAGTAACTGCACAGACACATTTAAGACACTGAACAGGATCCATCAGCTGGAAGTAATATAAGCAAAATGTATTACAGAAACAAAATGATTATTAGTCCTTGAAACAAGTTTTAAAGTCAGGAGTCTATATTATAAAACCCAGGCAATATATCTGCTGGTTCTGAGAGTTACTGTAGCCTTATTTATTATATTAAGATATTGAGAGGAAAAAAACATTAGTATCTATAAATCGCTCTTAAATAAATTATAGTGCATTAATAAAATGCAATACTTTTCACCTAGTTAAAAAATGGTATTGCAGATAAATATCCATTAGCATTGATAGATATTTATGATGTATGTTTAAGTAAAGAATTCAAGTTACTAAGCAGAATATTGACATTAACCTATATCCATAGAAAATGTGTGGAAATAAGTTTATGGAAGTATTAACAGTAGTTATCTGTAAGAGGTGTGCTTGTGGGAGATTTTAAATTTCTTTCGTCTTTTGACTTATCTGTAGATTCTCATTTTCTATGGCCAAATGTATTGCTTTTGTAATGAGTAAAAGTAAACGAACATTTCTTTCCATGATGGAATTGTGTTTGATTTCTATTTTTATGCATTTTGTGAATTTTATGATATCCTAAAATAAATGATTATTAATATTATTAACTACAAATAAGAACACAAAGATGTTAACATTTTTTGAATTCCAATTTATATAAAAATATGAAATTATGAAACTAATAAGTTTGGGAATGCCTGCCAACTCAAATGTGAGGTCGTCTACACAGCACAATGACTTTATTTTATGTTAGCTTTATATTAAGTTTTAGTATCTGGTTGGGTCGGATTCTGATTACCCTTCATTTTCAACTGTTTTAGGGAGGGGGACAAAGGCTATTCTTTTTTTTTAATTGCCAGTTCAAAGTATATTATAATATCTTTAATTTAATTAAATTCACAATTAATATTTGTTGCTTCTACAATTGTGTGATCCTATTATCTGAAAATAGTACAAAAATTTTCTCCTCTTTAATATATAGACTATTTTTTGGTAACTGCTTTCTGAATCTTAATAACTTTGAAAAATAGAAGAGAGAATCTTGACCTATTCATGACCTCCATGGAAAATTTAGCTTGCCATAGTTTAATAAATACTGGCAGAAGACAGGGGACTCCTGGGTAGGTGGCAAAAGACAATGTGTCACTTATAACAATAGCAGTAGCCAGAGTAACATTGTGGTGTTGCTTGTCTAAGCCCCAGTTCTGGGGTGCTTGGATGGCTCGCTCAGTTAAGTGGCTGCCTTTGCCTCAGGTCATGATCTCAGGGTCCTGAGATCAAGCCCACATTGGGCTCCCTGCGATGACTCCCTCTTGTTCCCCATGCTCTTACTCAATTTCTCTATCTCTCTGTCGAATAAATAAGCCCCAGTTCCCACAGGGCAACAAGAGGAGGGAGGGCCAGATGATGCCTGTATACACAGTGGAGTGTGTTACAGAAGAACCTTGAGTTTAGGAAGTCTGACCTGAGAGAGGTGCCTTATGTATTACACCCTGTAAGTACAGCTGCTCCAGAGAGAGAGCTTCTTGTTGTTGTTGTTGTTGTTTTTATATTGGAAAGTAAATACATCTCCAGCAAATTGTGCCTATCCTCCAAAGCTGCTTACTATACAAACCTCTTTGAAAAGGTAATCCAAGGCAAGTTACATGTCACCGAACAATTGCAACTCTTCGCACTAATGATAAAGATTGCTTTGCATGGTTTTAGCTTGCATCATTATTTTTATAGCCCTGTACTACTATGTAAAGTGAGGACTACATTCATACACACACACACACACACACACACACACACACTACATCTTAGAATTTGAATCAAGTTTTAAAATATGGCTTAAAATCTATCTACCTATCTATTTATATACACACACATATTTTTTAATAAATGATTTTAGTGTTTACTGACAGTTTTTTAATATTTTACTTCCCCATTCTTCAGCTCATAATTTACTACATCTCATTTTTACATGCAGTACAATCTTCAAGTCGAAATTTCATTAATGACATTTAGCTTTTTCTTGTTTTCCCTATTCTTAAGTGACTTAGAATAGGTTTCTGTTTCTTTCATACAATAAACTTGGCTAAATATATAATTTTGTGATATCAACTTACCCAATAACTGTCAGTAGGTACTACACTTGTTGCACTGGGAAAATCTGGGATAAACTTGGTTTTAACATCTTTTATAGGATATGAAATCGTGGAATTCCATGCTTCTCAAAGGAGTGCACTGCACTATTACCATTGAAGACATACGATGGTGTCCCAGGCATTATGTAAGCCTTAAAGACAAACAGCATTTCTCATCTTTAAGTGTAAATATTACACAAAAATGATTTGATTCTCTATTTTTTTAAAAAGGGATACTTTTAAATATTAAAACACTCACGCATATATTATAAATCAGGATAGGAAAACCATGGAATTTTATGATAAAACAAGAAAAGTAATTTGAAAATTTGTGTGTGACAGGTAATTTACATATATATGCTTTAAACTCACAGGGGATATTTTTCCCTTTCCACTGACATTAATGACATTCTGTTAAATATACTCGAGAATCACTTAGAGAAATTCTATATTCCACTTACCAGATTTGTTTCTTTTTCTTTCCATGTCTTCATTACAATTTTTGGAATTGCATATCTCAGAATTTATAGTATCACAGTCTTCCTTGTACTGCCAAGCTGTTTTATGCTAAGGAAAAGTTTGTGCAAAAGGGTTGAGAGGATTAGTATACCAAGGAAGGCAGATCTGTATCAGAATTAAGGATTTATCACATTCCATTTGCTAATTGAAGGGATTGGTGATTTGGGAAGCATAAAAAATTTTTTGAACTCTACATGTATATCTGTACATGAACATCTGTGTGTTCACATACATTCACAAAACCAACCAGGGTAAGATCTAATCCTTACTAGGTGCTTACTATGTGTTTCGTGTTCTTCAGTTATTTATTTACTCATTTATTTATTATTTATACCAGATATGGACAAATTTGTCCCTAAATATATTAAATATATATCTGCATGGTGTTCCACATACTGAAATATTTTTTTAACAGTTTCTCTGTTCTTGCATTTTTAGGTTCTTCCCAACTTTTAATTACTATAAATACCACTCAGTAGTTATAATAGTGGCATCATATATATATATATACATATATATATGTATATATATATATATCTTGCTGCTCACCTCTACCTTTTTTCCTTACACAAATTATTAGAAGTAAATTAAAGAGTCAATATGTATGGTTACTTTTAAGGATAATGATGCACTTTTTTCTTCAAGAAAATATACTAATTTACAGCTGAAAAAATATTTGAATCATTGTTTCTCTAGACCCTAGTAAACAGTATTCTCGCCCTTTAAAACATCTTTGCTAATTTCAAAAGCTAATATTCTAGAGATACTGAGTAAGTTCTCATTAGAGGCAACCAGCTCTTCCCAAGCCCTGAAGAGGAAGCCTGATGTATTACATGGTCATGCAGTTTTGGATATGGCTGAAGAGAGTGAGGCTGTGAGGCAACTGACTCAACACAAGTTGTATTCATCAGGTTTTCTTTCGTTAAGTGATAATGGGAAAATTTAAGCCAGCTATCATTACAAACCATGAATTAATATTATGGTTTTATGAAAGTCATAATAGGCCATGTGCAATAAGATAAGTGTTAAAGTGGATCTTCAGAAAAACAATTAAGTAGATGCAGTTAGGAAAAGAACAGAAGAGAATGTGAGGTTTCAGGAGGATACAGAAACACAAAGGGAGCTATCGGTTGATATTTTACTACTTATCTGGATCTTGGATATTCTGCCTAATGATGAGTTCCATGAAATTATTATGTATCATTTATTTTTTACTTTTTACTTTTTTTTGCTTGCCACAGGTGTACCTACTCTTTGTCACTAGACAACACTATTACAGTATCATTGACTATATTCCCTATGCTATACCTTTTATTCCCATGATTTATTCATTCCATAACTGGAAGCCTGTACCTCCCACCCCCCTTTACCCATTTTGACCATCCCCCATCCCCATACCCTCTGACAGCCTGACAATGTTTTCTCTGTGTTTTACAGGTTTGATTCTGCATTTTTGTTTGTTCATTCATTTGTTTTATTTTTTAGATCCCATATATCATTGAAATCATATATTTGTCTTTCTCAGTCTGAATTATTTCACATAGCATAATACCCTCTAGATCCATCCATGTTGTCTCAAGTGGCACAATCTCATCCTTTTTTATGGTTGCATTATCTTCCATTGCATGTGTGTGTGTGTGTGTGTATGTACATGCATGTGCGTGTGTGTGTGTGTGTGTGTGCCCCTTTCCTTATCTGCTATCAGTAGACACGTAGGTTGCTTCCATATCTTGGCTATTATAAATAATTTTGCAATAAACATAAGGGTGCAGGTATCTTTTCAAATTAGTGTTTTTGTTTTCTTTCAGCAAATATCCAGTACTAGAATTATTGGATCATATGGTATTTTAATTTTTAATTTTTTTAAGGAAACTCCATAGTATTTTCCACGTAGCTATACCAGTTTACATTCCCATCGACAGTACTGAGAGTTCTTTTTTCTACACATTCTTGCCAAATCTTGTTATTTCTTATTTTTTTTATTTTAGCCATTCTTGCAAGTGTGGGTGGTATCTCAATGTGGTTTTGACTTGCATTTTCCTAATAATTAGTGATGCTGAGCATTTTTTCATGTGTCTGTTGACCATTTATATGTCTTTGGAAAAACAGCTCTTGATGTCCTTTGTCCATTTTTTTTATCATATTGTTTATTTTTTGTTGTTGAGTTATAACTTCTTTCTATATTTTGGATATTAACCCCTTATTTGATATATCATTTGCAAACATCTTCTCCCATTCAATAGGTTGCCTTTTGTTTTGATGGTTTCCTTCACTGTGCAAAAGCCTTTTATTGTGGTATAACCCCAATAGTTTCTTTTTTGCTTTTATTTCCCTTTCCTGGGAGACATATTTAAAAAAATGTCTCTATGGCTGATGTCAAAGAAATTACTGCCTATGTTCTCTCCTAGGATTTTTATGGTTTTAGGTCTCACATTTAGGTTTTTAATCCATTTTGAGTTTATTTTTGTGTATGGTGTAAGAAAGTGGACCAGTTTCATTCTTTTGCACATAGCTGTTCAGTTTTCGCAGTACCATTTGTTGAAGAAACTCTCTTTTCCCCATTATATATTTTTGCCTCCTTTATCATACATTAATTGGCTGTATAAGTGTGGGTTTTTTGCTGGGCTTTCTTTTCTGTTTCACTGATTTTGTGTCTTTTTGTGTGTGTGCCACTAGACTGTGTTGATTCATACAGCTTTGTAGTGTATCTTGAAATCTGGAATTATGATACCTTCCTTTGTTCTTCATTCCTAAGATTGTTTTAGCTATTCAGAGTCTTTTTTAGTCCCGTTGTAGTATTTGTTCTGGTTCTATGAAAACTACTATTGGTATTTTGCTAGGAATTGCATTAAATCTGTAGATTTCTTTAGGTAGTATGGACGTTTGAACAATATCAATTCTTTCACTCCATGAGCGTGGAGTATCTTTCCATTTGTTTGTGTTCAGTTTCTCTCATCAGTTTCATAGTTTTCAGAGTACGTATCTTTCATCTCCTTGGGTAAATTTATTCCAAAGTATTTTATTCTTTTTGGTGCTATAGTAAGTGGAATTGTTTTCTTAATTTCTCTTTTTGCTACTTTGTTATCAGTACATTGAAATGCCCCCAATTTCTGGGTATTAATTTTATATCTTGCAACTTAACTGAATTCATTTATTTCTCCTCATAGTTTTTTGGTGGAGTCTTCAAGGTTTTCTATGTATACTGTCATGTCATCTGTAACTAGTGACAGTTTAACCTTTTCCTTACCAATATGGTTGTCTTTTATTTCTTATTCTTGCCTTATTGCTATGGCTAATACTGCAGTTGTGATGTTAACTAAAAGTGACAGGAATGGACATTCTTGTCTTGTTCATGATCTTAGAGGGAAAGTTCTCAGTTTTTCAATATTGAGTATGATGTCAGCTGTGACATTTATTATGTTGAGGTATGCTTCCTCTAAACCTGCTTTGTTGAGAGTTTTTATCATGAATGGATGTTGAATCTTCTCAAATGCTTTTTCTGCATTTATTGAGATGATCACATGATTTTTATCCTTTGTTTTGTTGCTGTCGTGTATCACATTGATTTGCAAATATTGAACCATATTTGCATCCTTGGAATAAATCTCACTGGACCATGAGTAATGATCCTTTTAATGTATTGTTGAATGTGGTTTGCTAATATTTTGTTGAGTATTTCTGCATATATATTCATCAGGGATATTGCCCAGTAGTTTTCTTTTTTTTTGTGGTGTCTTTGTCTGGCTTTGGTATCAGGGTAATGCTGGCCCTAGAAAGTACATTTGGCAGCTTTCCTTTCTCATCTGTTTTTGGAATAGTTTGAATAGAAGAGATATTAATTTGTCTTTAAATGTTTGCTAGAATTCACCTGTAAATTTGTCTGGTTCTGGACTTATATTTTTGGTAGTTTTGATTAATGATTCAATTTCATTACTAGTAATCATTCTGCTTGGATTTTCTAATTCTTCCTGGTTTAGTTTTAGATTATATACTTCTAGGAATATATTTCTTCTAGCATGCCTAATTTGTTGGCATAATTTTTTATTAACATATAATGCATTATTTGCTTCAGGGGTACAGGTCTGTGAATCATCAGTCTTACACAATTCACAGCACTCACCATAGCACGTACCCTCCCCAATGTCTGTAACCCACCCACCGTATCCCTCCCCCCAACCTTCTAGAAACCCTCAGTTAGTTTTCTGAGATTAAGAGTCTCATATGGTTTTTCTCCTTCCTTGGTCCCATCTTGTTTCATTTTTTCCCTCCCTATCCCCCATGAACCCCACACTGCTTCTCAAATTCCTCATATCAGAGAGATCTTATGATAATTGTCTTTCTCTGATTAACTTATTTTGCTCAGCATAATACCCTCTAGTTCCATCCATGTCGTTGCAAATGGCAAGATTTTGTTTCTTTTGATGGTTGCATAGTATTCCATTGTATATATATAACACAATTTCTTTATCCATTCATCTGTTGGTGAACATATAGGTTCTTTCCATAGTTTGGCTATTGTGGACTTTGCTACTATAAACATTCAGATGCATGTGCCCCTGAGGATCACTACCTTTGTATCTTTAGGGTAAATACCCAGTAGTGTGATTGCTGGGTCATAGGGTAGCTCTATTTTCAACTTTTTGAGCAATCTCCATACTGTTTTCCAGAGTGGCTACACCAGCTTGCATTCCCACCAACGGTGTAGGGAGGTTCCCCTTTCTCTGCAACCTCGCCAACACCTGTCGTTTCCTGACTTGTTAATTTTAGCCATTCTGACTGGTATGAGGTGATATCTCACTGTGGTTTCGATTTGTATTTCCCTGATGCCGAGTGATATTGCACACTTTTTCTTGTGTCTGTTGGCCATTTGGATGTCTTCTTTGCAGAAATGTCTGTTCATGTTTTCTGCCGATTTCTTGATTGGATTTTTTGTTCTTTGGGTGTTGAGTTTGAGAAGGTCTTTATAGATTGTGGATATTAGCCCTTGATCTGATATGTCATTTACAAATATCTTCTCCCATTCATCTTTTGGGTTTTTTTGACTGTTTCCTTTGCTGTGCAAAAGCTTTGATCTTGATGAAGTCTCAGTAGTTCATTTTGACCTTGCTTCCCTTGCCTTTGGCGATGTTTCTAGGAAGAAGTTGCTGCAGCTGAAATTGAAGAGGTTGCTGCCCGTATTCTCCTCAAGGATTTTGATGGATTCCTGTCTCACATTGAGGTCTTTCATCCATTTTGAGTCTATACTTGTGCATGGTGTAAGAAAATGACCCAGTTTCATTCTTCTGCATGTTGCTGTCCAATTTTCCCAACAACATGGCTTTTTTCCATTGGAAATTCTTTCCTGCTTTGTCAAAGATTAGTTGACCAAAGAGTTGAGGGTTCATTTCGGGGCTCTCTATTCTGTTCCATTGATCTGTGTGCCTGTTTTTGTGCCAGTACCATACTGTCTTGATTACAGCTTTGTAATAGAGCTTGAAGTCTGGAATTGTGATGCTGCCAACTTTGGTTTTCTTTTTCAACATTCCTCTGGCTATTCAGGGTCTTTTCTAGTTCCATATAAATTTTAGGATTATTTGTTCCATTTCTTTGAAAAAAATTGACAGTATTTTGATAGGTATTGCATTAAATTTGTAGATTGCTTTAGGGAGCATAGACATTTTCACAATGTTTTTCTTTTAATCCATTATCATGGAACATCTTTCCATTTCTTTGTGTCTTCCTCAATTTCTTTCATGAGTACTTTATAGTTTTCTGAGTATAGATTCTTTGTCTCTTTGGTTAGGTTTATTCCTAGGTATCTTATGGTTTTGGGTGCCATTGTAAATGGGATCGGCTCCTTAATTTCTCTTCCTTCTGTTTTGCTGTTGGTGTATAGAAATGCAACTGATTTCTGTGCATTGATTTTATATCCTGACTCTTTACTGAATTCCTGTATGAGTTCTAGAAGTTTTGGAGTGGAGTCTTTTGGGTTTTCCACATAAAGTGTCATATCATCTGCAAAGAGTGAGAGTTTGACTTCTTCTTTGACAATTAAGAGGTCTTTTATTTCTTTTTGTTGTCTGATTGCTGAGGCTAGGACTTCTAGTACTATGTTGAATAGCAATGGTGATAGTGGATAGCCCTGTCATGTTTCCGACCTTAGGGGAAAAGGTCTCAGTTTTTCTCCATTAAGAATGATATTTGCTGTAGGATTTTCATAGATGGCTTTGATGACATTGAGGTATGTACCCTCTGTCCCTACACTGTGAAGAGTTTTGATCAAAAAAGGATTCTGTACTTTGTCAAATGCTTTTTCAGCATCTAGTGAGAGTATCTTATGGTTCTCATTCTTTCTTTTATTAATGTATTGTATCACATTGATTGATTTGCAGATGTTGAACCAACCTTGCATCCCAGGAATAAATCCGACTTGGTTATGGTGAGTAATTCTTTTAATGTACTGTTGGATCCTCTTAGTTAGTATTTTGGTGAGAATTTTTGCATCCGTGTTCATCAAGGATATTGGTCTTTAATTCTCCTTTCTGATGGAGTCTTTGTCTGGTTTTGGGATCAAGGTAATGCTGGCCTCATAAAATGAGTTTGGAAGTTTTCCTTCCATTTCTATTTTTTGGAACAGTTTCAGGAGAATAGGTATTAATTCTTCTTTAAATGTTTGGTAGAATTCCCCTGGGAAGCCGTCTGGCCCTGGGCTCTTGTTTGTTGGGAGATTTTTGATGACTGCTTCAATTTCCTAAGTGGTTATGGGTCTGTTCAGGTTTTCTGTTTCTTCCTGGTTCAGTTTTGGTAGTTTATATTTCTCTAGGAATGCATCCATTTCTTCCAGATTGTCAAATTTGATTGTGTATAGTTGCTCATAATATGTTCTTATAATTGTTTGTATCTCTCTGGTGTTCGTTGTGATCTCTCCCCTTTTGTTCGTGATTTTATTAATTTGGGTCCTTTCTCTCTTCTTTTGGATAAGTCTGGCCAGGGGTTTATCAACCTTATTAATTCTTTCAAAGAACCAGCTCCTAGTTTCATTGATTTGTTCTACTGTTCTTTTGGTTTCTATTTCATTGATTTCTGTTCTGATCTTTATTATTTCTCTTCTCCTGCTGGGTTTAGGTTTTCTTTGCTGTTCTTTCTCCAGCTCCTTTAGGTGTAGGGTTAGGTTGTGTACTTGAGACCTTTCTTGTTTCTCGAGAAAGGCTTGTATTGCTATATACTTTCCTCTCAGGACCACCTTCACTGTGTCCCAAAGATTTTGAACAGTTGTGTTTTCCTTTACATTTGTTTCCGTGAATTTTTTTCTTTAATTTTTTGGTTGACCCATTCATTCTTTAGTAGGATGTTCTTTAGCCTCCATGTATTTGAGTTCTTTCCACCTTTCCTCTTGTGGTTGAGTCCTATTTTCAAAGCATTGTGGTCCAAAAATATGCAGGGAATAAGCCCATTCTTTTGGTACCAGTTGAGACCTGATTTGTGACCCAGGATGTGATCTACTGTGGAGAATGTTCCATGTGCACTAGAGAAGAATGTGTATTCTGTTGCTTTGGGATGGAATGTTCTGAATATATCTTTGAAGCCCATCTGGTCCAGTGTGTTATTTAAAGCCTTTATTTCCTTGTTGATCTTTGGCTTAAATGATCCGTCCATTTCACTGAGGGAGGAGTGTTAACATCCCCTAAAATTATTGTATATTGTTGGTGTGTTTCTTTGATTTTGTTATTAATTGGTTTATATAATTGGCTGCTCCCATGTTAGGGGTGTAGATATTTAAAATTGGTAGCTCTTCTAGTTGGAGAGACCCTTTAAGTATGATATAGTGTCCTTCCTCATCTCTTATTATAGTCTTTGGCTTAAAATCTAATTTATCTTATATAAGGCTTGCCACCCCAGCTTTCTTTTGATGTCCATTAGCATGGTAAATTGTTCTCCTCCCCCTCAATTTAAATCTGGAGGTGTCTTTGGATCTAAAATGAGTTTCTTGCCGACAGCATATCAATGGGTCTTGTTTTTTTATCCATTCTTATACCCTGTCTCTTTTGATTGAGGCATTTAGCTCATTTACATACAGGGTAACTATTGAAAGATATGAATTTAGTGCCATTGTATTGCCTGTAAGGTGACTGTTACCATATATTTTCTGTCTTCCTTTCTGGTCTGATACTTTTAGGCTCTCTCTTTGCTTAGAGGACCCCTTTCAATATTTCCTGTCAGGCTGGTTTGGTGTTTGCAAATTCTTTTAGTTTTTATTTGTCCTGGAAGCTTTTTATCTCTCCTTCTATTTTCAATGACAGCCTAAGTGGATATAATATTCTTGGATACATATTTTTCTTGTTTAGTACTCTGAATATATCATGACAGTCTTTCTGGCCTGCCAATATCTGTGCATAGATCTGCTGCCAATCTAATATTTCTACTGTTCTGGATTACAGACCTCTTGTCCTGAGCTACTTTCAAGATTTTCTCTTTGTCACTGAGACTTGTAAGTTTTACTATTAGATGAGGGAGTGTGGACCTATTTTTATTGATTTTGAGGGGGGTACTCCGTGCCTCCTAGATTTTGATGCTTGTTCCCTTCGCCAAATTAGGGAAATTCTGTGCTATAGTTTGGTCCAATATACCTTTTGCCTCTCTCTGTCTTCTTCTGGGATCCCAATTATTCTAATATTGTTGCATCTTATGGTATCACTTATCATCAGATTCTCCCCTCATGGTCCAGTAGTTGTTTATTTCTCTTTCTTTCTTTCTTTCTTTCTTTCTTTCTTTCTTTCTTTCTTTCTTTCTTTCTTTTTTCTTTCTTTTTATTTTTGCCTTCTTTATTCTCCATCATTTGTTCTTCTATATCACTAATTCTCCCTTTTGCCTCATTTATCCTGGCAGTAAAAGCCTCCATTTTTTATTGTACTTCATAATAGCTTTTTTTATTTCAACTTGGTTAGATCTTAATTCTTTTAGTTCTCCTGAACGGGATTTTACTTCTCCAGAATGGTATTCTCTAGTATCTTCCAAGCTTTTTTTGCGTCCAGCTAGCACCTTGATAATCATCATTCTGAACTCTAATTCTGACTTCTTACTAATGTCCATATTGATTAGGTCCCTAGCTGTCAGTACTGCCTCTTGCTCTTTTTCTTGAGGTGAGTTTTTCCACTTTGTCATTTTATCCAGAGAAGAATAGATGAATGAGAGAACAAAATACTAAAAGGGTAGCATGACCCCGGAAAAATATACACTAACCAAATTGGAAGAGACCCAAAACCAGGGGGAGAAGAAAAGAGGGAAAAAAAATATTAGACTGGTGAATAGAACAGGGCCACACACCTGATTTGGGGTGTATTTTTGTTTGTTAGAATAAACTACCTCCCTAAATTTTAAGGAAAGAAAAACTTATATATATACAAAAATAAGAGAAACACAATGAAGGGATGAAATATGATTGTAAATATGAAAATTTAAAAAGATTCTAAAAAGAGGAATTGATAAGATAAGAAGTTGGTTGGAAAAAAAAAGAGGAAAGAATGTGATTGGGCTGGAAGCTAGAGCAACGTGCTAGTTTTAGGGTATATTTTGATCTATTAGGAGAAACTGTATCCCAAAATTTTAAAGAAGGAAAAACTTACATGTATACAAAAAATAAGGTTAAATACAATGAAGGGATAGAACACGAGTATAACAATGAAAATTTAAAAAGATTTTTTAAAAGGTATTGATAGGTTAAAGTAGTTTTAAAATGTTAAAATAGGAAAGAGGAAAAATTTAAAAAATAGAATAGGAAAACAATAAAATTTAAGAAATTTAACTTTGAAAGACTAAAGAACCATGGGGAAAACGCCATGAATTCTATGTGCTGTATTCCCGTAGCTCCGAAGTTTTGCAGTTCTCATTGATAGATGATCTTGGTCTTGGCTGGATCTTCTTGTTGATCTTATGTGGGAGGCGCCTGTAGCAGTGATTCTCAAATGTCTTTGCCCTAGGCAGAATTGCACCACCCTTGCCAGGGGCCAAGCTAAGTATTCTGCTTGGTTTTGCTTTGTAGCTTTTGTTCCCTGAATGCTTTCAGTACAGCTTTGGAGGATGGGAATGAAGATGGTGGCCTCCCAGTCTCCGGCCCTGGAGGAGCCAAGAGCTCCGGGCCCCACTCCTCAGTGAGCGCTCAGAGAAAAGCAGTCAATCACTCCCATCTCCCTGGTCTCTGGCCGTCCTCCTCACCCAGCCTGTGGCCAAGCATTTCTATCTTTGGCACATGGCCTGTTTGGAGTCTGCAAACCCAGCAGGTTCCTGTAGCACGCTCCTGTGCCACTCCTCCCAGTGGAGGAAGGGGGGGTGTCTCCCCAGATCTGCCACTTGTGGGGTCCCTGTTCGAAGAGCAGTGGCCCAACTGTGCCAGGGATCACAGTTTATTTCAACCCTGAGCTAAGAGCCCACTCCTCTGCTCCGTCTCTGCAGCCGCTTCCCCACTCCAATACCTGGGAGCTCTGCCACACTCAGGCACCCCTATTCTTTTTGTGACCCTGTGGGTCCTGAGACCACACCATCCCAGTGAGGGCTCCACCACCACCCCCCCCTTAACCTCTGAAGCGACATCCCTCTGTGTTGCAGACTTCTAAAAGTTTGATTTTGTGCTCCACTGCTCTCCTGCTTGCCAGGAGCCGGCTGCTTCCCCCACAGTCTATCTTCCCATATATCGCCTCGGATTCACTTCTCCGCCCATCCTACCTTCCAGAATGTGGTTGATTTTCTGTTCCTAGAATTGCCGCTCTTCTTCTCTTTGATCTCCTGTTGAGTTTGTAGGTATTCAGAATGGCTTGATAACTATCTTGCTGAACTCCTGGGACCTGATGATATTTAGATCTCCTACTCCTCTGCTATCTTGCTCCTCACCTGGCATAATTTTTTTGTAGTTTTCTCTTATAATTCTCTATATTTCTGTGGTGTCAGTTGTTACTTCTTTTTCACTTCTGACTTTATTTACTTGAGTTCTTTCTCTTTTTTTCTTGATGTGTCTGGCTAAGGGTTTATCAATTTTATCTTTTCAAAGAACCAGCTCTTGATTTCATTGATTTTTTCCATTTTTAAAATATTCATGTTATTTATTTCTGCTCTGATCTTTATTATTTCCTTCCTCCTACTCATCTTGGGTTTTGTTTGTTCTTCTTTTTGTAGTTCCTTAGGTGTAAGGTCAGATTGTTTATTTGAACTTTTTCCTATTTATTGGGATAGACCTATATCACTGTGGCCTTTTTGATTGAGCTTATGAACAGTCTGTTTTTTTAACTTTTGAGTGATGTTCTTTAAGACATTTATTAAAGTAAGGAGGCAAGGAGAGGTTATTTGACCCTCTATCTCTTAATCAGTATTATCTGCAATCATGTTATTTATGTGAGCTAATCTAATCATTCGTTGGGCAATCTAGGTTTTCCTAGGTTCTAGATGAACATATTAGAGTTGCTGTGACCATCATTCCAGAGAAACAGAAAGATCTGGGTAGAGTCCCTTTTAGGAAAGGTAATATTACTGAAATGCTATGGATGGACTGTTAGAGAGAGTGGTGGGGGTCATGCTGTTCAGATATCTTTGAAAGATGTCTTTTTGAAAGAAAGGACCACAAGGAGGAGCCTCAGTGTTCTTCCCTGAATATGAAGCTGGCTTAGATGCCTATTGCCATTGATGATAATTCTTTTCTTTCTTTGGGGGAGTAAGAAGAGGGAACTTAGTCGAATGGTTTCTGTTGAAAAAAAGAAAAGAAAAAAAGAAAGAGTGGAAAGATGAGCAAGCTATTAATTAGGTATCACCATGCTAAGAGAAATAAAAGTGGGGCTTGTCTTGAGCCTATCAGTGGAGCATTTTCTGGAGTTATCCAGAAATGATAAAGTTATCCAATGATGATAAAATGTTTTTTTGAGAGACTGTGCCTATCGCCCATCAGGTTTTGTTGCTTATTGCAAAAAACATAGGATGTCAAGGATGTCAAGGAGCCTAGCCTTCTGATTTTGTGCTCTATATATCTGTATGCATTTAGTAAGCCTGTTAACTTTCTTATAAATTATTTTATTCCTTTAGTTAGTTCAGAGAAAAATATCTGATCTCCCTATTTCACAAATTCATTTATTAGAAAAAGGAAATAAAGGATCTGAAAATGTTCTAAGAACTTAAAGCACTATTGTCACTGATATATTATCATATGGGAGAGACCATCTTGTTGAAATTTGACCACTCTTACTAGTTGGTCACATTAACACTGAGGTTCACAGTAAGACCTATGCAGTGCATTCTGAAAAGGTTAGGAGAATACTGATGAGTGCTTATTGTTGAGCTTGGAAGTTAATAACACACTAAAACCTACTACTAACACTCCTAAAAGTGCAAAAAAATATATACTTGGCAGTAGGTTTCAGCCAGTTGACATTCAGTTGTTTTCAGCTGGCTGACCATGGCTACACTTTTAACTTCATTTTTTTAAAATTAAGAACCTTTTTGAATGTCTTAATCAAGATCATATTTAGTCTTTTATTTCAACTAGTCTAATTAGCTAATGGAGCATGCTCTTGGGGCAGGCTGAAGGATTAGGTAACAAAATAACAAGGTAAAAATATATTTCCTAGCAATTAGTGCATCAGATATTTTAGTCCTCACCAGATGCTTTTAGACATTCATGTCTGAATGACTATTTTAGATTAATAATTGCTTCATTTTTATATTATCTTGACTTTAAACAGACTATTTTTCAAGATGATTTGCATTTTGTCTTGATGACAGTGCAACTAGTTTAAAGTATGTTAGTGTTATTCTGATCTCACAGTTGTTATAAAATATAATTTAATAACACAATTCTGTATTAGTATGTTTTTGATTCATAAAATAATTCTAAAAACAATTATGTGAAAGTGAAAAGGTTTAATTTTTCAAGTATTTATTATTCAGAAATGCTAATCAACATGGCTATTAGCCAAATTCTTGCTTTGAGACCTGTATAGCAGTTTTAAACCATGGTTAGAAACTTAAAATAATATTTATAGTAATAAGCATGTAAATAATTAGTATTATACATTATAAATTTCATTCTAATAATAAAAATCATTTAAATTATTTATCTGTGTGGAGTCCCTTCTTCCTTTTTTTTTTTTTAATAGAGATCTATTGTTTTCTCTATACCTTTACAGGCTCAAGTGACAACACTCTTGAACCCATGGGAAAGGTTGGTCACACCCACACCTGCTGTGGGATATCTACTGAGAAGCTGAAGTGTCATGACACACAGGTAACCAGGCCCCACCTAGGAAAAAGTTTTACTCTGCATCAGGATGTCACCTTCTTGTAGGTAATATGAAGATGCTGAGTCACGGGCTGGGTAGTGATTGGCATGGAACCATCTGTTCAAGTTTGACTTCAGCCTGAATTTTCAGGTAATCTGACCCACATGGGGCTCCTTGGTGAAGACAGCCTGGTGATGGAGTGGGACACCATGCACAGCTCCTGCTGGTTCACTTTGCCCTCCACCTCTACAATACCTGAGTTCTGGGTTCTAAGGTCACCTTGTTGGTGTTGGGCTTCAGGTGGATGAAGCTACATACCCTGTGCACGCTTTATTTGTCAGGGTGGAAGGTGTCAAAACAGAATTTCTACATGGACTGACCCACATGGTAGATTTGTACCTCTTCTAGGTACAAGAAGGTTATAGCATTGGGTAGGTCCTGGTGGATCTGGCATCTAGATACCCAGCATCCAGGATGGTGGTTCCACAGCTAGGTTCATCTTGGGGAGTTTGCAGCTAGAGGCAGCAGGCTGCTCAGGTAGGTACTCACTTAGGTGGCTCCAGCTTCTCCTGAAGTTTGTGCACCTGGCTGTTAGATTGGCTGATCCTCTGCCACAGGTTCTTCTGCTCATCATTCTCCACCTGCCCTTGCAGGCAGCACACCTGGTTCTTGTTCTGCTGGAAGAAGCAGGAGGTGTGTAGCAAATTGATGAGTATGCAGGTCCCCAGTGCTGACAGGATGATCTTGGTAGTGGACATGGAACTGGCCATTGCTGTGCTCATTCTGCATAGTTTCGATGGCTGGCTTCAGGCTGACATCTGGCAGAAGGGCAGAGGGGCTCTTAGAGGGCTTCTGGGACATTGCTGTGAGCAACAACTCAGGGGACTCTGAGCCAAGCCCTTGTCACACCCCAGGCTAGTCCTGCCGCAGCCAGTCTCTGTCTTTTAGTCAACAGGCTCTGAGTGTTCTTGGAGAATCAAATGAGCTAATAAATTTGTATGTCCCATATCCTAGGGACAGGTAAAGTCACCCGTAGAAATGGCACTCTAATCTACCAGGACGCCTCCTGGGAGGTGATGTTCTCACTGCCAGCATCTACATAAGATGCATTTGCTTCTCCTTTGCTGCCTGACTCTGTGGTGGCTAGTCTCCCAGAGTTCCTTCCAGAGACTGTTATGCCTGCTCCTGACTGGTGACCTCCTGGACTGCCCTGGGTGCAATGCTCAGTCCCTTCCCCTTAACATAGATTGTTTCAAATGTCTTTTCATATAATCTCCCACTACATTTTACTGTTGTTTGTACTCTCATGTTTCATTTTGAAATAATTTAAAATTTTTTTTCTAAAAGGACAATTAATTCTGTATGAAGTACTTATATTCTTTTCTGTAAAGCTCTTAAAAGGATACTCCTATTATATATAATTAACATCAAAATTACAGTCATTTCATATTACCCTTTTAATCAACATCATCCATAATACAAAAAAAGTAAGACCTAATTCTACAATTAAAATCCTCAGTTTAGTTGGAAGGCCATAAACTTAAATTGATTTGGAATATCAAGTTCCAGCCATGAACTTAAATAGATATGGAATGAAAAGAAAAGATAAAATTAATTACCAACAAGAGTGAAAATATTTTAATTGGAAATTGTCATAAAGCCATGTAAATTTCAGTGCTTTCCTCCCTCCTCCACATCTAGCAAAAATTCAGAAAGTGAGTCATGAAGACAACGAAAATATGAGGCTAAATCATTTCAAAAGAAATGATTTTTTTCTCAGTGATTTAGTAGAATTTTCATAATATTTGCATTTTAACTTATAAATTAAGTTTTATTCTTTGGAATTTTTAGTGTTAAATAAAAAAATAAAACATTAACTAGATGATTATAGACTCTCTGGGAAATTGCTTATGTGCATTAGTGTTGGAGTTAGTTATTCAGAATGCTGTGGAATCTCCACTTAAAATTTCTCCTCAGGGCAATTACCTCATAAGTTCTGTGATTTTATAAGATGGTTCTGGCCTGTGCTGAGAAGGGTGGTTTGGTTGGGGAAGACTTTGAAGGGAAGGAAGTACATGTGATAGCCTCAGCAGTCTAGTCAAGAAGTATTAAGGCTTAACTCTAGTAGGGTGATGTTGATATAAGTTGATAGTAGAAGTAGTACAAAGGAAAATGTAGAAGGACTTACCTACCAATTGATTTGGTAGAATAAATAATGAGATTATTTTTTTTTCTTCCATGATATTAGGGGAAAGATAGCCAAAGTATAACCAAGATGGGTGAAACAGCTTGAAAGTGGATCAAATAGGAGGAAATAATATTTTAGTTGGGTAAAAATGGAGGCTTTGCCAACGTACAAAATGATAAATAAAAGTATTTGAAGTCATGGTATTAAATAAATTAGGGATTGAATAGAGAGGATAAGTAAGAAGACCTAAAACTCCTTAGAGTTAGGATAAAATTAAAGTAGCACATAGAAAGATAGCAAAGAGTGGAACCCTGCAGATGACAGTGACTTTGGAGGCAGAGGAAAAGGATGGAAAATAGAGGAAAGATAATGTGATTTGTTTAGAGGTAGGCTGAACTTTAAATAATTGTAGCGGATGTTTGAAGATTTAGTGGAAACATATTGGTATGGCTGATTGAAGGAGAGAGGAGATGATAACACAGTAAGAGCAAGAGGAGTAGATTACTTCCATGAAGAATTTGGAAGAGAAAATATAGAGGCCCTTTAAGGTATACTTCCCTTCTTGTTGCTTCATTCTCTCATGGTTGGGGTTAGCATGTGTTCTGGCAGAAAGGACAAAACTGAGGAGGAAACTGACGGTCTGAGAAGTGGAGAATGGAATTACAGGCCATGTGTAGCATTCAGAGCACACAGAGGTCTCAGGAAGGACTTCTGTGGCAAAGCTGCCAGGTTTGGGTTTAATCCTTTCAAATTTGTTGTGGGTGGGTCACGAGCTATAGAGGGAGGACAAACTATATAGAGAGGTGCTGCCCATCTTCTCTTCATAACCTCGAGTCTGCTCTCCCTTTTCTGCACCCACCCTGTCGGAGGAGGGCAGGGACAGATTACTTATAGGGACTGCCTGTGTGGGCCAATGGGAGGCACCAGTAGGAGATCAGCTGTTGATTGTCTGGCTCCCTTCTTGCTGGTGTGCAACTAGTTGGCCAAATTCCCTTCATGCCAGCTCTGGTCTGGCTACCCTCTTTAGGCACTTAACTCTGAATTCTGGTCACTCTAAGCTCAAGGGTTTGTGAAGGTCCAGAATAGTTAACAACAACAGAATATGTACCAGCCCTCCTACCCACTTCTCTTTTGGAAATAATTCCCCTACTAATCTTTCCTTACATTATCCAATTTTGAATGTATCATCTGTTTCATCTAATATCATAATTGATTAAGGTAGTGTTTAAGATTAGAAAAAAATAAGAGGAAGGAGCAGCAAATCTGCAAAATCTCTTGAGTATCATGAGTCAGAGTATGGATTCTGGAGAGAAGAATATAGAAGAGGAAAGTTTTGTTTAGGAAAACTTGTCAGAAATCAGGTCTTTTGGATGGTATCTAGGCTATTCTTCATAAAAATTCTGTCATCTTTTAACCTTTGCATATATTCACATAATTCTTTTTTTTTAAGATTTTTTATTTATTTATTCATTTGACACAGAGAGAGAGATTACAAGTAGGCAGAGAGGCAGGCAGAGAGAGGGGAGGAAGCAGGCTCCCTGCCGAGCAGAGAGCCTGATGTGGGCCTCGATCCCAGGACCCTGGGATCATGACCTGAGCCGAAGGCAGCGGCTTTAACCCACTGTGCCACCCAGGCGCCCTATTCACATAATTCTTGACTTTTAACTTGGTTTTTGAGACTTACATGATCATACGTGGTTTAAAAAATCAAGAGTCACAAACCTTCCATGGTTTGCATAGCCCTCACAAAAAGGGATTATAAAATTTAAATGAAATAAAACACTCCTAGCCTAGGAATCACTTCCTACTGCCATAGAGATTTTTACTCTAATGTGGGTTTTGGCCAAATTATCTTAAATTGTATCACCTTTGAACTAGGCTATGATTATATAGTTGTTAAGCAAATATTTATCAAGTACAGTCGTCGCTTTGGAGATAATAGAAAATAAGACAGAAAATGTCCCTATACCTGTGAGTCTTTTAGTCTACTGAAAGACAGAATAAATAATAAATGGATAAGTAAGGTAGTTTTAGCTAGTACTTGAATTCTACAAAGAAAAGAACCCAGGACAATATGATGATTAAGGAAGATTTTGCTAACACCAAAGCTGAAACCTGAAGGAAAATAAAGTATGAACCCTGCACCATCCTGTGCTTTAAGAAAAGAGAAGTGCTCACGCAAAGTGCTAGGTCAAGAAGACTTTGATGTTCTAGAGAAGCAAGAAGGCCACTGTGGCCAGAGCACTAAACATTAGGAGACAGGTCCAGAAAAGCAGCCTGGGACAGATCATCGTGACCTTTTAAGTCTTGTGAAGGACTTTGGAATTTATTTTAAATGTATAAGAAGCTCCTGAAGAGTTCAAGTGCAATGGTGACATTATTTTGTTTTAATTTTTAAACGTATTTCTCCTGCTACTGTGGGAAGCACAGGTTGTAGGCAGAGAAAAGCAGAAGTAGAGACCCACTAAAGTTATTTGCAATACTATCAGTAATATTGCTATTTGAATGTTTACTCTTGCAAATCATAGTGTTATCTCATTTAACCTCAAAACAGCCTATTTTTTTTGAGATTTATTTATTTGAGAGAGAGAGAGAGATTGAGGAGGGGCAGAGGAAGGAAAAGGAGAGAGAATCTCAAGCACACTCTGCACTGAACCTGGAGTCCAAAGCAGAGCTTGATCTCATGACCTTAAGATCATGACCTGAGCTGAAACCAAGACTTGGATGGTCAACTGACTGCACCACCCAGGTGTCACAAAACAGCCTATGTTTTAAGTTACTATCATTGCAGTTTGGAAATGAAGCCATTCACAGGCAGTAACTTCTTTGACATTGGCTGCAGCAACTTTTTACTAGACATGTCTTCTGAGGCAAGGGAAACAAAAGCAAAATTGAACTACTGGGACTTCATCCAGATAAAAACTTCTGCACAGTGAAGAAAACAGTCAACAAAACTAAAAGGCAATCTTTGGAATGGGAGAAGATATTTGTAGGTAACATATCTAATAAAGGTTAAATCCAAAATATGTAAAGAACTTATCAATCTCAACAGCCAAAAAGCCAATAACCCAATTAAAAAATGAGCAAAAGACATGAGTAGACATTTTTCCAAAGAAAACATGCAGATGGCCAATAGATCCATGAAAGATGCTCAACATCACTTGTCATCTGGGAAATATAAATCAAAACTATGATGAGATACCACCTCACACCTCTCAGAATGGCTAAAATTAACAAAACAAGAAACAGGTATAGGGGAGTTTGTGGAGAAAGGGGAACCCTCTTCCGCTGTTGGTGGGAATGCAAACTGGTGAAGCCACTCTGGAAATCAGTATGCAGGTTCCTCAAAAAGTAAAAATAGATTTACCCTAAGATCTAGTAATTGCATTACTAGGTATTTACCCAAAGGATACAAAAATACTAATTCAAAGGGGCACATGCACCCTGATATTTATAGAAGCGTTATGTAAAATTACCAAATTATGGAAGCAACCCAGATGTCCATCAACTGATGAATGGATAAAGAAGAGATGGTGTGTGTGTGTGTGTGTGTGTGTATAATGAAATATTACTCATCCATCAAAAAGAATGAAATCTTGCCATTTGCAACAATGTGGATTGAGCTAGACAGTATTATGCTAAGCGAAATAAGTCAGTCAGAGAAAGACAGATACCATGAGCTCACTCATGTGTGGAATTTGAGAAGCATGTCAGATGAACATAGGAGTAAAAAAGAGAGGGGCAAACCATAAAGAGAGACTTTTAACCGTAGAGAACAAACTGAGGGTTTCTGGAAGGGAGGTGAAGGGTGGGGGGGGGGGGGGAATGGGTTAAATGGGTGATGGGGATTAAGGAGGGCACTTGTGATGAGATTTGGGTGTTGTATGTAAATGATAAACCACTAAATTCTACACCTGTAACTAATATTACACTGTATGTTAACTAACTGGAATTTAACTAAAAACTTGAAAAAATAAAAGGAAATGAAGCCATGGAGGTACAGAGGAACTAAGTCGCTCTACATCATAAAGTTAGCATGTGATATAGCTCAAGAAAAACCAAGTACTCAGACACCACAGCCTTTTTCACCACCACACTGTGCTCATAACTTTGAAATCATATTTATTAGAGTTGGCTATAACCAGATTAGCAATATTAAAGTCTTCAAAAGTAATGTTCTTATGTGAAAACCAGTGTTGGTGAAAAATGCTAGAGATAGAAGATACTAACATTTACAGCAACGAAGCATGAGATGAGACAGTGAATAATCAAACCTTAAAATTTTCAGGACAAGCTATTTCCTTATGAAAGCTTATATATATTTTAACCAGCATTTATATATCTCATCTCTGTTTTCCTTGCAAACATCTATTTTAAGCCATATATGCATTCAGAATGCTAGATTATTTGAAATTTCAGTGATCTCATCTTAAAAGCTTAGAGAGTCCAATATAGACATTCCCCACATAAAAAGATTAAAATATATCCTTACTCCAGTGGCTCTTCAGCCAAGAATTTTCCTTTTTAAAGCACTTCCAAAAATAAAATTTGGATGAGGCTTACAAAGCATACTTGTTCTGGTAACATAAATGGCAAGTGAAAAAGAGGTGGTGAATGACTAACAACAAGTTCATTAAAGACAATATGTAGTTTAGTCACTTCTGGCCCAGAAATACGCCTCCAGACAAAGTGGTAATGACCCAGAAATAGCTGAGTGCTCAGAAGCCTGCAGATACACATATACAAGTTAACTACAGGACCTACAATCTGTCCATTTGCTTGGCCCTTCCAAACCTCATAGTGTGGATCTGTGCACAACTGGTTTGGACAAGGTGAATAAATACTGTGGAGATGACCAAGATTTCCAGCCCTTACTTTGGAAATAGATGCCACTGAGTTTCTCTAAAATATTGTCTGATGAGATTTACCAAACTTTTTTTTTTTGAACATAAATGAGAAAAAAAATAGATGTTCACATTTTTAACATAAATATACCTCAAGATGGGGGCATCAAGGTGGCTCAGTCAGTTAAGCATCTGCCTTTAGCTCAGGTCATAGACCCAAGGTCCTGAGAGCCCTGCATTGGGCTCCCTGCTCAGTGGGGACCCTGCTTTTTCCTCTCCCTCTGTCATTTCCCCCTGCTCATGCTCTATCAAATAAATAAAATCTTTAAAAATATGTATAACCCTCAAGATTGGATACAAGACCATCTTAAATGTACAGAAAAAGTAAAATTTTGCAATTCTTTTAAGTAAGTGTTCATTTAAAATGGTAGTAACGTTGCTAAAGAATTTCTGACAAACATAAGACAAAGAAATTTTATTGACCAAGTCCTAGAAATTTATATTGGCCTTTAACAAAATAACTTCTAGCAATACTTTATACATTTGACAGATAGTTTTTATTTCCTTCTGTTATGCCTCCAGTTTAGAAGCCACAATTATAAAATGTCATCAAGATTGAAGAGCAAAGGGCGCCTGGGTGGCTCAGTAGGTTAAAGCCTCTTTTTTCGGCTCAGGTCATGATCTCAGGGTCCTGGGATCGAGGCCCGCATCAGGCTCTCTGCTCAGCAGGGAGCCTGCTTCCCCCTCTCTCTGTCTGCCTCTCTGCCTCCTTGTGATCTCTCTCCCTCTGTGAAATAAATAAATAAAATCTTTAAAAAAAAAATTGAAGAGCAAGGTATATTCTTTTACATTGTTTGAATGGTCTACTACCTATATGAATTCAGAAATTTTTTTGGCTTTCAAACTGGAAACTTGGAAAATATTATGTTGAATATTTATAAAAACAATGCATTTAGTAATTAACTAGTAAAATTAAGTGATCATTAAGAATGCTGCTAATTTTTTAAAAATTGCACTAAGATTTTAGTACTTTGAAACAGGTTTTTAACAGTGAGTAAAGAAATAGAAAGGTAACAGAACTTAAAGCTTATGTAATAGTTTAAATTGCATTATTTCCCTTAAAAGTAACATTTATGATTAAGTAAAATAAAAATGCATTGTTCATTGTTCCCTCTCATGGCACCAATATGTATCTGCGATTTTTTTTTAAAAGCGGAGAGAGTGAAATTATCTTTATCAGAACTACAGTTGTAAAATTCTGTGACCACTTAGAGTTAATAAACAGAAAAGAAGAAAAAAACAGACTTTAGAAAAGCTCTCTATGGAATAAATGCTATTTGAATAAAGTAGAAGTCAAAATATTTAAATCATATATTTTACATCAAAGAATATGCCAGAGTTTTAAAGAAAATACTGGGAAACAAAGTGAATATCATATTGGGAATTATGAAAATAAAATTGATTTTAAAAGACAACAGTCCAATTTAAAATAGAGACAAATTAAATTCTGATATACAAGTAATAATATTCTTTTTTAAGAAACATCGA
>LNAC01001124.1:2284-85511 GCA_002007465.1 Ailurus styani
CCCCGGTGCTATTTCAATATATAAATAAGTAAATCTTCCAGCCCAGTGGTTCTCAAACTTCAATGTGCATAATAATTCCCAGGGTTTGGGTTGAAGCCTTAGATCCTGCACTTCTGACAAGCTGCCACATGACAATGACGATGCTGGTCCATGGTTTGGGAATCATTACTGTAAGCACCATTTTTAAATACAGTCATTTTCTTGTGAACGTTGCTTTGTAAATGATAAAGCATCACTACACTGAAGTATTATGATAAACAGGGATTGTGTTAATAAAATAACCATGTCACAGTCCATTTTAGATTGAATATGAGCTTCAAAATGATGCCTTTGATTTCATAATGGCTTGGTACTTCTAAGTCCGATCTGTTAGCTAATTCTGTCACGACTGCTGGGACCTTCTCCTTTCGCTCAACATCAACTTTGTAAGATTCATTTGCATCGTGCGTAGCTACAGTTCATTAGGAGGAAAATTGTATTTCAACATAAAAACATGAACTCAGATCTCCAAATATTACACCCTACTCAAGAATAAATGCTAGATTGATTTTTAAAAACGAAATTGAGAAAACAGCTATCAGTAGAAAACATAGCAGAATGAATGTATTACTCCAGAGAAGGGAAGGGTTTCTTAAACAAGAAGGAGAACCACAAATCACAAAGATAAACACTTGACTGAATTGATCATATAACAAGTTAAATTTCAACTATAATTTGAAAAACAGGGGTGCCTGCCTAGCTCAGTTGCTGGAGCGTGTGGCTCTTGATCTCAGGGTCATGAGTTCAAGCCCCACATTGAGCATAGAACCCATTTTAAAAAAAATACGTTTAAAAAAAAGTAGACAATGGAGACAGCATATATGGTAAAAGATTAATATCTGGAATTCATAAAGAACCCTCACAAAATTCATAAGAAAATGACAGATGCTACAACAGAAAAATGGTTTAAGAACAGGCAATTTTCACAGAAAAACCCTAAATGACTAATAAACAGCCAAAGGTGTTCAAACACACTTAAGTAATCAAGGAACTTATATTGATACATTAAGCTACCATTACATAGTCATCAGATTGGGAAAAGTCAAAAGTCTGATGACACAAAGTGTTGGTGAGACCAATGCTATTAATGGTGTGGCTTTTAATTATTAATGCCATTTTGGAAAGCAATCTGACAATATCTAGTAAAGTTATCTTCCTGAAGTACTATTTGTATAAAGAATAATGACCACTATAGTGACTAATACAGAGTTTGTTTACTTGCATGGAAAGAGAAAACATTCAATTCAAGTAATTCCCCGAGTAGTTCTACAGGGCAGAGGGTAGTGGGAACGGGGCTCATGGAAACCATAATAATTATAGATTTGAGCTTGCACTCAGCATAGAGTTAAATATTTTATATACTCTACAGCCATGCACTGTTAATTAAATCATGTCAGTAGTAAATGTTGAAAAAGAAAAATATAACCCAATGTCTGAAACCAAGAAGCTGAACTTACCGCTTACTTAAGAGAGGGGCCAATTAGGCTGGTCAGGTATACAGTGATTAAGCAAAGCAAACCGCCCATCGGGTGCATAAGGTTCTCGAGGAAGCTGCCTTTGGGCTTCCATGATTACAGTTGCAGAAGTAGGTTGGCGTTGGTCTCGGAAGCATGGACTGTGTTGCCTACAAAGCATGTTTTGGGTTAGTTATGGCAGTGGGAGTGACTTGACATCAGTCTTACAAGCTTATTAACTGGAGTGAGTCTGATGCTGATTGGCTGCTTTCGGAGCATGAGGCTGCTGCTGGACGGGCTGGCTTTCAGAGGTGTTTTCACTGAAGTGAGTTGCCTTTGATTTAACAGAGGGATTTAAAAAGCCAGTTCTGATGTTTACTTGTTATCATGGCTATAGGCATATCATTGATGAAATAAATACATTTAAAACTGGTTCTGATATTCATTTATTACTTGTAGGAATAAAGGTACTTTTGTTTTTCTTATTCTCGGAAAAGAGACTTTAATTAGGTCACTGAGGGCCTGATGTACAAAGGTCGCTCCAAGCATCTAGTTGCCAATCAGTTTCAGTTAGAACCAGTTGTACTGAAACAGAACACTTGGTTTGACTACCTCTTAAGCAAGCATTGCTGCAAGGATCAAGTTCTTGGTTTACATTTACATTAGGAAAAAATTGGAGATCAAATATTTACCCTCAATAGAAGAACAGGTAAGTTATGGTAACTTATTGTAAAAAGCTCTACAATTGTTAAAATGAACTAGATTGCACATATATCAACAGAATCAATATCTGAAACAGAATGGTTGGTATAGGAAAAAAACTGCAGAATAATACATATAGTATACTACACGTATAATTTTTTAAATAACCATATGTGTTATATAGGTGTGCATGTTAAAATTTAAAAATATATGGACTGGATGAACACTAAATTCATAATTATATCTAACTCTGGGAAGGGTGAGGAATATATGGAATTGGGGAAGGAAACCCAAAGAACTTTGAAGTAAATGTTGACATTTGTTTATTTGGAGTAATTCATTTTGTATGTCTCTGTATACTGCATATGTTTTTAAAACAAAATAAAATATGAGGTTAGAGAATCATTCTATTTCTTTTCTGGAACAATTGTACAAACAATAATTTAAAGAAAGTTTTTCTAAAACCGCAACTTTTTCTGTTTGTATTATAAACATAATACTAGGGTTCAATTTGCATCCTCGATCTAAAATCACAGATACAGGAAGATCTACGTAGGAGGATAACCTCCTTTTCTAATAGTACATTCTAGCTCAAACTCTGGCGCCATTCTCCTCCACTTCTGTGAATCTTAATTTAAGGGAGAGAAAGAGTCTTCTCTGTAAGTTTCTCTAAGAAAAGATAGAAGTCACTAGAGGGAAAATATAAAGGGTAGAAATAAACCCTCCCTCTTTTTGCTGAAACTTTTATTGAAATAATTAGTCTGTAGAATAGATTGTGGTGCAACTATACAAAATAACATGGAGATAACTTTGCACTTTAACCCGTTTCCCCCACTGGTAATCTTCTGCTAAACTGTAGGATAACATCACAATCTGACATTGGCAATCCACTGATCTTATTCAGATTTCCCTAGTTTTACTTGTGCTCATGAATCTATGTATGTGTGTATTAGGTATTACCCACTTTTATTACATGTGTAGATTCATGTGTCCACCACCATAGTCAAGATAACTGACCAGTTCCCACCCCACAAGGATCCCTCACGTTGACACTTGGTAACCCAACCCAACTCCCTCTGAGCGCCCCTCCCACCCCTAACTCCTGGAAACCACTAATCAGCTCTACATTTTTAATGTTGTCACTTTTTCAATGTTACGTAAATGGAATCATATAGTATGTAACCTGTTTTTTTACTCAACGTAATTGTAGATTGATTCAAGTTGGTGGCACGTGTCAGCAGTGTGTTCCTGTCTGTTGCTATTCCATGGATCTACCAGTTTGTCTAACCATTTTTCCTATTGAAGGACCTCCAGACTATATCTGCTTTGGACTTATTATACATAAAGCTGCTATGAACATTTGTGTAAAGGTTTTTGTATGAACAGAAATGTTTATTTCTCTGGGTTAGATGCCCATGTGTTCTGTGGTTAGGTTATAGGGTAATCGCACCTTTAATTGAACAGGAAGCTGCCAAACTGTTTTCCAGAGTGATGATACCATTTGGTACTCTCACCAGAAATGGAAGAGTTTGTTTCTCTGCATCCTTGTCAGGTTTGGTGTTGTCACTATCCTTATGTTAGCTATTCTGATAGGTGTAGGTAAGCATAGCTCATTGTGGTTTTAATTTGCACTTTCATGATGGCTAATGATGTTATACTTTTCTTGTGATATATATATATATATATATATATATATTTTTTTTTTTTTTACGTGGGGCTCAAACTCACAATTCCAAGATCAAGAGTTCCATGCTGTACTGACTGAGCCAACCACGAGCTCCTCATGCTATTTTCTATCTGGCTATCCTCTTTGGTCAGGTCCTATTTTTTGCCCATTTTGTAACTGGATTCTTTGGTTTTCTAATGTTGAGTTTTGATGGTTCTTTATGTATCTAGATACTAGTCCTTTAATGAATATATGGTTTGTAAACATTGAGGGTTCAGTTCCAGACCACTGCAGTAAAGAGAATATTGCAATAAAGCAAGTCAAATGGGGGCACCTGGATGGCTCAGTTGGTTAAGCGTTGGACTCTTGATTTCAGCTCACGTCATGATCTCAGGGTTGTGAGATCGAGCCCCATGGCTGAGCTCTGCAGTCTTCTTGGGATGCTCTCTCCTCTAATTCTGCCCTCCCCACCCTGCTCACACACACACAAACACACACACACACACACACACACATACTCTCTCTCTCTCTGATAAATAAATAAAAATCTTTTAAAAAGGCAAGTCAAATGCATTTTTTTATTTCCAGTTCAAATAAAAGTTATGTTTGTACTATACCATATCCTGTTAAGTGTGCAATAGCATTATGTCTAAAAAATATATATATACAGGGCGCCTGGGTGGCTCAGTGGGTTAAAGCCGCTGCCTTCAGCTCAGGTCATGATCCCAGGGTCCTGGGATCGAGGCCCACATCAGGCTCTCTGCTCAGCGGGGAGCCTGCTTCCTCCTCTCTCCTCTCTCTCTGCCTGCCTCTCTGCCTACTTGTAATTTCTCTCTCTCTGTGTCAAATGAATAAATAAAATCTTTAAAAAATATATATATATATATATATGCACCTTAATTTAAAAAGACTTTGTTTTTGAGGCACCTGGGTGTCTCAGTCAGTTGTGTCCAACTCTTGGTTTCAGCTCAGGTCACGATCTCTGGGTTGTGGAATGGAGCCTTGCATCAGGCTCTGCACTCAGCATGAAGTCTGCTTGAGATTGTCTCTCCCTATCCCTCTGCCCCCACCCCCTGCTCACACACTCTCTCTCTCTCTCTCAAATAAAGAAAGAAAGAAATCTTTTAAAAAAATAAAAAGACTTTATTGCTAAAAATGCAATGGCTCATAATCACTGATCACAAATCACCAATCAGAAATATAATTATAAAGAAAAAGTTTGAAATGTGAGAATTACCCAAATGTGCCACAGACCCACAAAATGGGCAAATGCCTTTGGACAAACTTGCTCTAGATAGGTTGGCCATAAACCTTCAATTTATTAAAAATCATATCTGTGAGGTACAATAAGGTAGAGAGCAATAAAATGAGGTGTGCTTGTATTGACCTCACCCCCCCCCAAGTCTGTAGCTTGTCCTTGCTTCTTCCTCACATGGTTATAAGATAACAAACAAGCTTTAGTCTTAACGAGGCCAAATTTGCCATTCTTTCCTCTTAGGAAGCCTGGTTTTGGTACTAAGTCAGTCAAAGGAGTAAAGAGTCCAACAGTTGTTTTTCATTATATACACAAAATTACCAAATGATGACTGGCATTTTTCCCTTTTCCTCTAGTTTTGACATCTTATAAACACTGCCTGGGGGAAATGGGAAACCTAATAGCATCATCTTCACCTTCGATTTTCATTTCATACTGAATTAGGTGTCATACCCCTACCCAAATGCCCACGGGGTCTCCAATGGTCCTTTATTCCTTCCAGAGACACATTCTGGTCAGTCCCTCTCCCTGGAGCCAGACCGTTGGTTGGGACTGTGGAGGGGAGGGTGTAGCTCTGGTCACCAGGGGCTTGTAGGGCAGGGGAGAGGACAGACAGGCTGCCCCTGTGATTAGAATACAGTTGGGCTATCTGACAGGAGTGAGGATAAATGCTGAGAGATCTCCAAGAAGGGAGTGCCCAGATCTGCTTTGGGGAGCAGGAGAAGTTTTCCAAGAAAGTGACCTTTCAGCTGAGTCTTGAAAGATGGCATGAATGTATAAGCAAGGCCAAGAACAAAACAACAAAAATCGTGAAAATGGATGGTATGGTTGTTGGAAGGACTGAAAGATGGTGAGTCAAATGGCACTCTAGAGGATGTGGGTGGGAAGGGGTATCCACGGAGGAAGATTAGGACAGATGTTTCTGGGTCTCTTCCGGTCTCTGTCTCTGTCTCTCCCTCATTAATTAATAAAAAGCTCTAGTGTCATTTTTTTAAAGTTTCCTTATTTATCCTAGTTACATCAAAGAACTTGTTTGGGTTAAGAAAGAAACACATACAGGAGGAAGGCTAAGTTCAGGCTGTAATTCTGTTTGCCAGGAGCGCCATATTGGAAGGTGGAACCCCAGAGCTGTTCCCTCAGCCTCACTACTAACCTGAGGAAAATACGGTGAGCTCACAGCTTCAGGACAGACAAGTAGTTGTTGCTTTTTACAGTTGGGATAAAATGACTCTAAGGTGTGAGCCTTCATTCATCATTAACCAGGCAATGAATGAGTGCAAGTTTCTGGTTGCTCAGTTTCCAAAATAAATATAAAACCAATATCAACAATATGATAATTAAATGAGTATTGATTTTACCCTGAAATGGATATAATGAAGTAGTATTTCACTTATTTTTTATTTTATTTATTTATTTGACAGAGAGAGAGAGATCACAAGTAGGCAGAGAGGCAGGCAGAGAGAGAGGAGGAAGCAGGCTCCCTGCTGAGCAGAGAGCCCGATGCGGGGCTCAATCCCAGGACCCTGAGATCATGACCGGAGCTGAAGGCAGAGGCTTTAACCCACTGATCCACCCAGGCGCCCCTCATTTATTTTTTTAAAGATTTATTTATTTATTTTAGAGATAGGTGGTGGGGGGAGTATGCAGGGGGAGAGCCAGAGGGAGAGGGAGAGAGAATCCATAAGCAGACTCGTTGCTGAGCCCGGAGCCTGATACAGGGCTAGATCCCAGGACCCTGAGCCAAATCAGAGAGCTGGTTCTTAACCAACCGATCCACCCAGGCATCCCTACTTCATTTATTTTTTCATCCAATGAACACACGTGATTTGGAATGTGTAGCTCAGCCCATGAAACAGTGGACCCCCAAGCTTTTTTTTTGGTGATCACTCCAGGGTACCTCTCCTCTGATGACTGGTTTTTTTTAATTGTCTCTAAATAATACAAAAGTTTGTTTACCTTGAACTTATTATATTGGTGCCCTTTTGAGCTGATTAGTTGATTCTGTATGAAGCAAACGAAGTTGTTTCCAATTCTGCAGAAGAAGTCATGTAGAAATGTGATTTGAGAACTTCCTTTCTGGAAGTCCTATCACTCACAGATCTGTCCCTAGACCTTTCTTTTATCCAATACAACCACTATCTTCAATGTGCCCCAGGATGAGAACACTGAATCCCAAGGCAATGTGCTTCCAAAGACCCCTAAATCAGTATACACCTGATTTAAGCCAGAAAACATGAGCATATTAAAATACACTGGTGCTCATTGAATCTGAAGAAATTAATCTCATATGCATTGAGAGGGTTGAGACATTGTAGGGAGAATTGGAGCCCTAAAAGTGAGGCTAAAAAACCCCAAAATATATTTTCTTGCTTCAGGTTGGGTCAAGGACCAAGTCTCAGGGTCAATTCAACTTACAAATATTTATTAAGCAGTGACACCTGCCAGATTTAGGTAAACACCACTACTTTACAGGTAGCTCAGACAAAGGCTCTGCCCTCTGCAGAGACCGGGTTCAAACCTCTGCACTCTCACAAGTTGTATATGCAAATCATTTTACCTCTTGGGATACTTTCCTTATCAGTACAGTAAGAACGGTAGTAGGACCTGCCACATGGGGCTTTGATGAAGATTAAATATGATATTTTAAATAAAGTTTCTGACACACAAGAGGGGATCAATGTGTGCTCAGACACCAAATAGAAGAATCAAAGAAGACGCCCCAGAGAAAGTGATGTCCAGATTGAAACTTGGGCCCTGCCACAGATCAGGCCGATGCACAGCAGAGGGGATGGAGTCAGGCACAGGGACTAGCATAAGCGAAGCCTCAGAAGAGAGGGAATCATGGGGAAAATGCGGGAAGGAAACTGGGAGGGGAAACTGCTTAGGGTGGAGACGGTGAGGGACAATGATGGGACATGATGCAACCCAAGTAACTCATCTTTGGTGGAACTGAAACATTTGAACTTGGTCCTTAAGGCTTTGTGGGAGTCACCCAAGGATTTTAAGCAAGGGAGAAAAATAAGCTTGCTTTTAGAATTATTACCTAGGCAGCAGTGTATGGAATGAATGAAAAAGAGGTGTTAGGGGACTGATGGAGTGCTCCAGGTGACAACACTGTCCCCAGCTAAGGCACTGAATCAATAAGATCGGGACCCATCGAACATGGCAAGTAAGGCAGGTGAAGGCATTTAGGAAGAATTGAGAATGATGGTTTGGGTAACTGAGGGGTTGGTGGTGTGATCAACTCAAATTAGAAACACAAGACAAGCTTGGGAGTGGGAAGGGGAAAACCAGGTCAAATTCAGCTCTCTGCCCCAACCCTGTCTGGACAAGTGCACTTGGCATCTGACATCTCAATACCTCAAGTTTTCAGATTTATAGATGTCCATGTTCCTGTCCCAAGAACACCTTGCTTTATCCATCAAAATCTGACAGCAGATTAACACAGAGTCAATGATCTATAGCAAACAGAATCTGAGTTATGAACCAAAAGCAAAAGCAGGGAATAAATTGCTAACTTGGGAAAAGCATTGTGATGATGCTATTCAGTGCAACACTGTTGGAAAAAATGTCTCATTGTTGGCTCCCCTCTCTCTTTGTTTTTGAGACATAATACTGTGCCCATTGCATGCATCACAGGTCAATAAATTCAAGCAGAAATTTTAGAGAAAGCAACAATTTTACATGTTTCATCCTGATTTCTAAAGTGGTTTTGATCTGAACATATCAGAGTCCATCATTTCCCACCATAAAACTACATATATTTTTTCACCTAATTTCAGATGACCTTTCCCAAGTGGTCATGAGAATTAAAATTAACTCAATTCAACTCAACAACTAATTAAAAGTCTGCTATGTGATAGCAATATGCCAGATATTCCTGAGACAGAGAAAAAGAAAAACACTGCAGATCACCAGTGTCCCCCTTTCTGTATCATGACGTAAAGACCGGAAGTCCCAATGCAAGGGTCAAACGGAGGCTGGGGCTGCATGAATTTGGGAATGAGAGCAATGCTGAAGTAAAGAATTCCCACCGGTGTGCCCTGAACGTGCACTGACCCTCATCAGATGTGCTGTTGTATGACTTGGAAAGTTCCACTTCTCTGGGTGAGGGGAAGCAACTCTGTGCCTGGAAAGCCTGGATAAGGGGAGTAAATGTGAGCCCTATACAGACACTCCCATAAACCTTGCCTGTGGCTTTGTTTCGGGATGAGCCTGACAAGCCTTTAGACATTGTGAACCTATATTCATACCCCATCTACAATGTTTAGTGAATCATGGTGTATGTACCATGAACTGGGATTCTAGATGCTGGATTTGCAGGACAATAACTCAAGAAAGCCAATCACTGGAAGACAATAATAAAATCAGTTTTGAATTTGGCACACATGGGCAGGTAACTGTGGGATGCCAGGTGGAGACATCCATCAAGCAGTCTGTGTCAAGGGCAAGGTCTTAACTGGAAGTACTAATTTGGGAATTACCAACTTAGTTGAAGACATGGACATGGATGAGAAGTGGAATCCTGAGGGCAGAGGAAGTAAGAGAAGCCCCATTGATGAGGGAGCAGAAGGCAAGCTGAGGGCAAAGCACAAGCTGACAGCCCGCGAACCCCACCCCCGCCCCAAGTGGCATGTATTTGACATTCCTTGGGTACTCTTGGCAGCTCTAGAACAAAGGAAAGGGAAAAACAAACAATTAACTGATAAAGATCACAGTCATGCAGGACATTTATCTGTTTGCAACTGTCTTGATGATTGGCAAGAAAAAAGCAATCTCCAGAAACCCGTAGACTCAATTTTCTGGAGCCCTAACATCACCCTCTCCTCCATAGGATAGAAAATCTTATATAATCAGTCACTCCTCACAACCCTAACACAGCTCTTTCTGCCCACGGGTCCCGACCCTGTGCTCTAATAAAAACACCATTTTTGCACCAGAGACATCTCAAGAATTCTTTCTTGGCCATTGGCTCCAGACCCCACCACTTCAAACCACATCACCATGAAAAAGAGTAGAAAGTAAGAGGCAGCAATTCAATTCTGAGAAAATCATGAGAGATTTCCATTCTGGAAATATGGTAGAGTACTGATCATCCAAAACGCTTTCTTCTTCAAATCACTTGGATAGGTTGTATAATACATAACAAAAATATTTCTTTCCTTTTTTTTTTTTTTCTGAGAGAGAGAGAGAGTGAAAGCAGAGTTTGGGAGGAGGGACAAAGGAAGAGAGAATCCCAAGCAGACCCCCAAGAGGCTCAATCCCACAACCCTGAGATCATGTCCTGAGCAAAAAACTAAGAGTTGGATGCTTAACCAACTGTGCCACCTAGATGTTCCCCAAAATATTTCTAATGTGTAGCTGAGTTTCTAATAAATTAAGAAAGCTCCAAATATGCAAATGAAGAGGACAATGAAACCTGGAGGGGTGAGCATATTTTATGAAGATATTTTGTTGATTTCAGGGGCCAGCAGGTTGGATAGTAGCTGTCCCATGGAGACTGGGTGGAAGACTTTGGGCCTCTGCAAGGCATAGAATTGAACCTAAGACTCTCACATGAAGCATTAATATTTTATATTCTTTCCACATGTCTGAAATTTTCCACATAAAAAAAAAGTTTTTAAAAAAATGGTCACAGGGAGTGATCCCTAATGTGAGCTACAGACTTGGGGTAATAATGTGTCCCATGCACAGCTCTGGCGGGGGTGTTGATAGTGGAGGTGGGGATGGAGGGAAGGGGTAAGTGGGAACTCCATACTTTCCACCCAATTTTTCTGTGAACGTAAAACTGCTCTAAAAAATAAGGTCTGTTAACAGAAAAGACATGGGGCCTGGGTTTCCTGGCAGAAGTAGATTCAAGATTTCTCTGGAGGATGGATACAGGCAATACAGAATTCCTGCAGTTACATATTCACGATCACATAGTTATAGATATGAAAAGACGAGCCCACATGAGAATCACCAGATGCAACAAGGAGTGAGATCAGAGCCTCAGAACTTCAAAAAATACAATGACTTACTGTAGTAGGGGAAACAGATAAGCTTCGTATTATTTAAAAGTAAAATAAGAAATCAGAGCATAAGAAAGAAACTATTTGCTTTTTAAGGGGAAAGTGTATTTTAAGAGGAATGAAACTTCCAGAAATAAAACCTCAGCAAGAAAACATAAAAACCCCAATATCTTAAAAAGCAGGTTAGACACAGCCAAAGAAAAATAGTTTTTATACCTGAGGAAAGATCTTTAGAAATTATCCAGAAAATGGCAGAGGGAAAGAAAGATACAGAAAATGTGAAAAGGGAGAATAAAGATAAAAATTTTTATATATAGTTGAAGGGAGCAGAACTTGGTACAACCAATTTGAAATACAATTTGGCAAAATCTAGTTAAATTGAAGAGGCACAATTCTACTACCTAAGGTTTTCCTCTTAAAATACACCGGTGGGTGCCAGGGTGCACTGCTCTGATCTAAGGGGTGACCTACTCCTTAGAACTTGGGCACCAATTTCCTCTCAGGAAATTGCTCTTACCTCACCCATCAATGAAGAGATGCCCCTCAGGGGAAAGCCTATATCCACCCCAATTTGGGACAGCTCAAATGACCACATCAGCGGCAAAGCTGAGGTTTCTTTTGTAAATACATCTCAGTTTAATTTTTTTCTCTACCCAGTCCCATTTCATGCAATTCCTTGAAGGTGTTGTTCCAAAGAGCACTGCACAGTACCATCCTATATTCGTAAATGTCAGAGTTGTCTTCCTAAGGAACCAAATCTAAACAATGTCGTATAATAAAACCCATTCAAATTGTACCAAGATTCATATACATGTTCATTGCAGCAATGGTAGAAACATGGAAAGAGGGGCACCTGGGTGGCATAGTCAGTTGAGGGACTGACTCTTGGGTTCGCCTCAGGTCCTGATCTCAGGGTTGTGGGATCGAGCCCCATATCCAGCTCCACGTTCAGCACAGAATCTGTTTAGGTTTCTCTCTCACTCTCCCTCTGCCCCCACCCCCATGCTCATTCTCTCTCTCAAATAAATAAATAAATCTTAAAAAAAAAAACCATGAGAACAGCAAAAAAGTTCATCCACAAAAAAATGGATAAAGAACTTGATATATTTATCCAATGTTCTAGGGTAAAATGTCATTGAGCACCTACTAGGTGTTAAGTTGTAGGCATGCATCAGTCAACAAAACAAAAATCCCTGCTTTAATAGAACTTGGTTCTAGCCAGGGAGAAGAAAAACTATAGACAGATGATAGATAGATGATAGATAGATAGATAGATAGATAGATAGATAGATAGATAGATAGATACATAGAGAGATAAAATGTTAAAAGGTTCTAAGGGCTTGTGAGAAGAAAAAAAGAGTGGGGATTTTATTTTTAGTTTTTAAAATTTATCATTGTTTTTGTTTTTTTAAGGGGGTGGGAAAGGCAGAGGGAGAGAGAGAATGTCAAGCAGACTTCCCACTGAGCACAGGGCCCAATGCAGGGCTCCATCCCACAACCTCGAGATCATGACCTCAACCAAAATAGAGTCAGACGGTTAACCAACTGAGTCAGCCACTATTTATTCATTTTTTAAATAACCTCTACATGCACGTGGGGGGCAGCTTGAACTCATGACCCCGAGATCAAGTCACATGCTCTTCTAACAGAGCCAGCAGGGCGCTTCATTTTTAAAGGGGAGGAGGGATCTATATTTCAAAAGTGTGATCAGAGTAGGCCTCCCTAAGAAGGTGTCACTTGAGCAAAACTTGACAAAAGTAAGACATTGGTTATAAGGATATCCAGGGCAACGGCATTCCAGGCAGAGGGAATATCATGTGCAAAGGTCCCGAGGAAGGACCCTCGCTGGTATGATAGAGGAACAGTAAAGAAGCCAGAGCAGCTAGAGAGGAGTAACGGGGACAACTGGGAGATTGGGGAGGAGTAGATCCTGTGAGGATTTCCTTGACTCTGAGTGAGGTGGGAAGCAGTGAAAGGGCTTTGAGCAGATAAGTGGTGTGATGCATTTTAGGTTTTGAGAAAGATGGCACTGCTGTTGTGCAGGAAATGGACTGCAGGGGACAGTGGGAATCGGGGATAATAATCCAGAAGCTATTACAGCCATCTAGGCAGCAGACGGTGGTGGCTTGCACAAGGCCAGTAGCAGTGAAAATGCTGAGACGTGGCTGGCTTCTACACGTACGTACACCGAAGGTAGAACCACGGGATTCACTGGTTGCCTGGTATGAGATGCAAGGAAAGAGAGTTCAGGAATGACACTGATCAATGAGAAGGACGGGCTGCCATGAGCAGAAGGGGCAATGCTGTGGGAAGCACAGGCTTAGAAGAAAAAGAATAATAAATTTGACTTTGAACACAGTAAATCTGAGATACCTATTGACTCGGGATCGTTGAGCCCAATGGTCAAGAAAGAAGTCTTGACAGCTTTGGTGTGAAAATGTGGGCAGAAAGAGCTGCATCGTAAGTGTGAGGAGTGACTGATTATATAGGGTTTTTTATCCTGTGGAAAGGGAAGGGAATGTTAAGGCTCCAGGAAATTGAGTCTATAGGTTTCTGGAGCTCTGTTCTCAAGACTGTGTTTTCCATGTAAATCATTAAGACAGTTACAAACTGATGGTGACTCATGCCCTTTGTGAGCGTGATCTTTAGCAGCTGACCATTTGTTTTTCCTTCCTTTGTTCTTGGGCAGTCACTGAGCTCCTGAGAAATGTCATGTGTATCTGACTCCCACCGTGAGGAGGTATGGAGAGGCAGTATACGGAGCGTGAGTTTGCCTTTTGTTATCCCATCACCTGTTACACACCCCAGGAGATGTGTCTAACATGCAAGTGGATACAGGAGTCTGGAGTTCAGGGATGAGTCTGGCCAAGAGATACAAAAGAGAGCTTCATCAGTATGTGGATGGCATTTAATGTCATGAGACTGGATGAGCTCATGCAGGTAATTAGTTTAGATAGAGAACAGCAAGCAAGTACAAGGGCTGAACCTAGACACAAATATATGTATTTGTAACAGTCAACAAGTAAATGTCTTTCCATAATTACACTCTCATTGCCTAGAATATTAAGGCCTTTTAAGTAGGTACTCAATAAATATGTAGCCATGACTAAATGGAATGAATGAATTAATAAATACTGGGTTTTTGCATAAATCTATATTTGAAGAAAATGCTTTAATTTCTTTTCGAGTTTAAAAACCACTGGACTTAAGAATTGTATATCAAGGGAAGCAAGTTTCATTTGAAACATTGACTTAATACAATTTTACTTAGGCATTAATTAGAACTAATTAGAGCTGAAAATATGTTGAAAAGTAATGGCCATGAGACTAGAGAACCAGGTCAAAATAAGGAATGAGTAACATTGCCAAATACCACGGAGTTCAAAAGGACTGAAAAATGTTCCCTTGATTAAATAACTGGAAGGTCATTGATAATGTCAGCAAGAAATGTTTCCAATTAAATAAATGAGAACCCCTGGGAGTAACTGAAATTGGGAGAACGGTGTCTGTGAGTGAAAAGAGAAAGATCAGTTGATGGCTAGATCTGGAAGAGATCACAGTCTCGCTGTTAATGGGAATGAATTAGGAGAGAGGAAGAGGCTAATGCCAGAGGAGAGGGACTCATTTATACAATTACGAGTTGTTGATGAGGGAGGGGTAGAGCCCGTTGAAATTTGCTTTAGCTTAGAAAAGGAAAGAATAACTTAAATGGGCAGGTTCTTTAAAGAGATGGTCAGGAAGTTACAGCATATTTTCTCTATGAAGGAGGAGGTGTGTGACACAAGTCAGAAGGAGGGAGAAGAGATTTGAAAAGAGTGGTGAATAATTTTAACAGATTGTCTAAGGAATTGTCTAGAAACTCCCCTGAGGGTTACAAGGCATTGCCAAGTGTGTACCGGTGACCAGAGACAATGACATCGCAATGGCAACAGTCTACATAATTTTTGATGTTCCTCAGAAATCCTTAGCAACATGGACAGAGGATCAGAGATGACAGGTGGTTGGATGGGTCTTCAGGATTGGAGCTTGGACAGTGGGTGGTGGAAGCTCAGAGGGTTAACATAGGGCTTCAACTGACAAATGGCTGATCTAGGAAAAGGTGAAGACTTACAAGTGTTTAATAACTGGGAGAAAAATGAAGCATTAAGGAACTAAAAATTTGTATGAGATTGAAGAGCAGATAGGATGGGAAATGAGATTGGGAGAACCAGAAATATGAGAGATTGTCATCTTAAATGTGATACTGCAGAGAAGATCTTCGACGATGGAAAAGCTCTGTGCAATGACAGAATGTGGGAGTCCTTAGGTGGGCTGGTATGGATTCAAGATGGAGGGTAAAGATGTCAAAAGGGTCACATGTCTGCAAGGATATTTGATGCGCCATTTAGTTCTAACACCCACATCCACATGGGCAGTGGCAGGACATTTTTGCTGGGGAGGACAATGGTCTCAAAAGAATGAGTCAAGAATCAGGAATCTTCAAGCTCTTCGGGAACACCTACACAGAAAGAGAATCTTATATCATCTAAGGGAGTTGGGAATGTAAGCTTAGCAGATTGATCAGCCTCAAAGATCAGAATGGAATCCCATGTCAAGTTGTTCAGTACTAGAATGTGCTGAGGTCTATGTTTCTGTCAGATGCCTACTGAGATCTTCCCAAGGAAGTTTGCCAAAAGATCCCTTGTGACCTTGGCAAAGCTCCAACAGCTGGTAGGGAGACGTAAAAAAAGGGAAGTCAGAGTACTTACTGTATGCCAAACACTGCACAGAGTGCTTTATATAGACCATCTCATTTAATCCCATCTTTCTATAAGATAACTATGATTCTTATCCCCAAGAAACCAAAAAGAAAGCTAAAGTTAGTAGACTTAAAACAATTCACAAAGATCACACAGCTGTTAAGTGATGGGGCTGAACTTTGAAACAAAGTCTTCATACTCCAAAGCCTAACATTTTTTCCACTGTACACTTAAGAATCATGTGATTTAGAGGCACCTGAGAGGCCCAGGCCATTAACTCTTGGTTTCGGCTCAGGTCGTGATCTCAGGGTTGTGGGATCAAACATCACATCTCCCTCTGCCTCTCCTCACCTCCATGAGCTCACACTCTCTTAAAACAACAACAACAACAAAAAAGTACAAGTGGCACTGAGAAATGGAGGGAAAGGAGGTCTTGACCCATATTTTTTGAGTCATAAAGTCTTGTTTTTGAAATATACATCTTTTCAGTTATATGAGCCAATAAATTCACTTTTTTTTTTTGCCTAAGCCAGGTTTGATAAAGGTTCTTAACTGATTCTGTACCAAAATATAAAATATAAGCATTTGCAAGCAAACCAACATCTTAAGAAAATATGTAAACAGCAAACTTCTTTGAGGACAGACTACTTTGCTGTCAACTAATTCTTGGCTTCCCACCCCTCTACTCTGAAAATATCTAAGGTTCTATAGACAGTGCTGTTCGTTCTTTCAGGACTAGGGAAATCCAAACCATAACAGCCCTTTTGTCTTCATCTGCATCCAGGCCCTCTTCCCCAGACACTCTTGAAGATCTCAGAGTCAAACACGACATGAATTCACAAGGAGTTTCTCCTTGGCTCTTTGCTGACTTCCTGGCGCCAGACTCATAGCTCTCTGAAAATGTGAATTTATCACACAGACTTGGAGAGGGCTTATTTGGAATAAGATAAAGCAATAATAAAGTTAATATGTGGGTTGGAGTGGGGTGCAAAAGTTAGCCTCATCTGGTGCAATGCGTCCTTAATCATACTTTGTTAGTCTTACATTCAAAAGGGGGAGGAAGGAAAAGGGAATCCCTCCAGGAGAAAAATATTCTTAACCTCGGACGATATCTCTCTTTTCAGTATATAAAGTGTTTAGATAATCTAAATATATTATCACTTTTGAAAATGTCTCTATAGAAATACACAAAATTTGGATTTTCTGGGGGAAAAGATCACAAAGCTGGGTCAGTATTTGTTAATGATTCTTGTATTTTACTTTTCAGGCGCTCCGAACCTGTGAGCTGTGCCCTGATTGTTCTGTTCACAGATTAAGAGAGAGCCCAGCTCCTCAACATGCTTGTATTACCATGGAGTCATTACCTTAAATTGCACAGAACCTCTAGAAATGCAGCAACAACAAAAACAATTTACAGTGGGTCAGCAGTGGCTTGGCAGATGGGAGGCAGAGATAATTTAATTTCAAGGAGGTAAAACTTGAGCTAATACTTGAAGGGGGAGACGCAGTAGGACAAACAAGGCAGATGAGCCATCTGTCACCTTGAGAGGTTCATCCAGTGGGTCCTGGAGCCTGAGGCAGAACTAGGGCTCAGTATCCTTCCTTCGCACTGTCTCTCATACTTGGTGCTCCTGTCGCTTCCCGCCCCCACCGTCCTGGCCTTAGAGCATCATTGGCTAAGGCTGGGGAGAGCATCCTGGCCCTGGAATCGGTTCCAGATTCCAGCCCGCTTACAGGCAGCTCCCAGCCAGCATCACAAAGGGTACAAACTGTCAAGAGCCCTGAGGATCTGACACTGAGTAATATAAATACTTAGGCAGCTAATAGGGGGAGAAATGTACTGATTTGGATAACGAGGTGCCAGGAGGGAATGCGAGGACCAGCACTCAAAAATGGGTCGCTCAGAGCCAGAGATGTGCTCAGCTCTGCAGCCGCCTGTGCATTTCACCCCGCGTCCGTTGGCTCTCGGAGAGGGTCCTCGCTGAGTCAGGTCAACCGTTACCCGACTCGCAGTTCTGAAACGGACGGTCGGCTGCACGTCTGTGCGGGGCACATTTCCTCGGGGGTCTGTCCTTGGGGGTGTGCTTCCGTTCTCCCAGGCGCAGATCTGGAACGACAGGCGGGTTCTGGTTCCAGCCTCTCCGCTCCTCTGAAAGCTGACAGAAGAGCCGCATCCTGGGTGCCCTGGGGGCTCAGTCTGTTAAGGGTCTGCCTTCGGCTCAGGTCAAGATCGCAGGGTCCTGGGATCGAGTACGGCAGTGGGCTCCCTGCTCAGCGGGGTGTCTGCTTCTCCCTCTCCCTCTGCCGCTCCACCTGCCTGTGCGCTCTCTCTCTCCCATTCTCTCAAATAAATACATAAAATCTTAAAAAAAAAAAAGCTGCATCTGTTTCCATCTCTCCCTCAGCACCAACTGTGTGTCTTACTCAAAAGAGCATCCACAGATCTATAGAAGACCAGCACATTTCTCTTTTATTACATATATGTTTTTTCACTGACTTAAATATTTATACATTAAATATCTATAAATACACATTGTAAATAGATTTAAGTTCAGTAAACATTATTCAGACTCTGGCTACGCCCTTCCGTGTTCTTGCCTAGAATACATGCTATATGTTTTTAACTCTAACAGAAATTTGGCTAAAAATTCATAATGAAAGTATTTTTTTAAGATTTTATTTATTTGAGGGACAGAGAGAGCATAAGCAGGGTGAAGGGCAGAGGAAGAGGGAGAAGCAGACTCCCTTCTGACTCCCAGGACCCTGGGATCGTGACCTGAGCCAAACGCAGACACTTAACTGACCGAGCCATCCAGGATCCCCCACAATTAAAGCATTTTTTAAGCATCCTGATATTTCTTTGTTTTAAGGCTGATTACATGTTTATTGAGATGACTGTAACCCCCAGAAGCTTAAGGAAAATACATTAAACCGCTTCTTTTTTTTTTTTAAGTATTTCTTGAAAACTTACCATCTTCATAAAATGCATTCAAAGCCTCCTAAAAGCATTTTGAATTCAAGGATTTTATCTCTTTCTACAGGGAGGATGACTTTACACAGAGTAATTGAGATGGGCTGGCTCAGCTCCTGTACCAATTCCATGACCAAAATCTTTGGGAAAAAGAAAACAAATACAAACAGATGGAGTTCCAGAATTTGTCTACAGAAAATAGTCCTAGCATCATAAGTAAAGTCTCAGCCTTTAAAAATATCAAGATCTCTTTTTAAATTTTCTCTTTAAAAATGCCAAGATAATCATTTTTGCTTTCTGTGTTCAGGTATACCTAATGTAATTAACATTCAGGAAAGTACAAGATGGATACAGATGGATAGAGGTGGGAATATATATTAATTTTAGGTATAGATATGTATATACAGAAAAAGCAGAGAAAGAATATACAGCAAAATACCAATCTCTGCATTTTCACCATGATGTCTATGGTTGTTGTGATCATCTTGTGTGTTCTAACGTTGCTTTTTCTGCTTTTACATCTTTTCAGCAAATACTTTTATAATCAACTTTTTAAAATGTGGTTCCTCTCTTCCTTCCCTTCCCTTTCTGTCCTAAACAACCCAGTCCTGGAGGGAGTTGCTAGAGAAGGCAGAGCAGGGGATGCTGGGGGGCTGGGGGGTGGGCAGAGGAGGGCATCACGCAGCAGGCATGACTGGCGGGGGTGCTGGAGGCCAAGCAAGGAAAGGAGGTGGTCCGTGAGGTGGATGGTGTAATATGAGAAGTCAGAATGCCAGCACAGAGAGAAGGGAACCTCTGTACCGGGCATCAGAGCCTGAGTGGGACGACAGGCTGTCCACACAATGAAGACAGACCTGTGTGGGTCAAAGACCAAACAGCATCAGGAGGGCATTCTCATAGAGCACCAGCCTGGTGGGGAGTGTTGGAGTCCAGGCACAGTGAGAAGGGCATTCACGCACAGGTGTAGCCTGGTACCATAGTTGAAGCCCAAGGAGGTAAGGCGGGTGTCCATGTGGGTGGGAACATGTTTGGGGGAGTTGGCAGCATAGAACTGGTTGTCCAAATCCAAGTGGGGTGAGGAGGGTTTGACGGAAGTTGTTCTATTGGTTCCTAAATCATATAATGACAGTGCTAATACGTCAGCATCTAGATTTTATCTCCCCCCAAAGAGGGAAAGGACAACTGGGTTAATGTCAATATGACGTTGATGTCACTGGAAAAAAGAAAATCTGCCACAAAAGTCATATTATGTCATACAATTTTGTAAAGTTGTTTTGAAAAAAAAGGCTGTCACTTTGATCTGGTATTATTGGTCAGGGGCTCTCATTCACTTCCCTGGGCTTGGAGCACAGACTTCTCAGCCGTCTCTACGTGAGCAGGGCTGTGAGCTCAGTTGTATTACTCTTGGCATTCACACCCAGGCAGAACAATTTTGATGCCTGATTCCCCTCCACAGTGCTCTGCCATGGAAGTCAGCAAATGTAAAACTCAGCAGACACATGACAAGCACACTATCCCCCTTGATTATTGCATCCATCACAGATACTAGTCATTGGGCAAATACTCTTCCCCACCCGGAGCCAATGCTGCCAAATCATTTTCAACAGAGGACTCCAGTTTCCCATTAACAATCAATAGAAGTTGCTACAAGAGATGAAATTTATTTTGTAAACTTGGTATCGAAATAATTGAAGTTCTTGCTTAACATGAGATGTGTCACATATTCAGAAAAAGAAAGTACAGCAAGATATCAAAATTCACTTGATGATATTCACTCTGTAGGGAAGAGCACCACGGGGAGTGACCAGCATGAAAACATCTAAAAGCCCTAGAATTTTGACATGTTGCTCCCCCCAAAGTAAGCGTTAACCCTACCCAGCCTGGTGAAATTTTTAAGTGACAACATAGCTTACACTGGAATACATTGATCGGGGGAATCAGAGCCGCCTGAAATTTTCACATCAAGTCAAGGACAAAGCCCACACAATTTCCCCAGGAGCACACAGGCTTTATCTAAGACCAGCAATTTGTTAGCCATGGAACCCGTAAACACCGGTTTCCTTCTAGCACACCCATTTGGTTCAAAGTCCTAGGGAGGGGCACCTGGGTGGCTCCATTGGTTGGGCATCTGCTTTCCACTCAGGCTGTGATCTCAGGGTCTTGGCATCGAGCCCCACGTTGGGAATCCCTGCTCAGCAGGGAATATGCTTCTCCCTCTTCCTCTGCCCCTCCCCTTCATTTGTGTTCACTCTTGCTATCTCTCTCTCTCTCTCAAACAAATAAATGAAATTTAAAAAACAAACAAATGAATGAAGTCCTAGGGAGGCACAGCCACACACAGGGGGTTCAGAGAAAGGAAACATGTAAGATTGCATGACAGTTCTCTTCCTGAAATGCAAGAGCATGCATGTCAATAGCACGAAAGACTTGAGTACTAATGGTAACTGCTAACGTTTATGGAGATTTTCTAATGGTCTGGGCACTCTGTGAAGTACTTTCATTTAATTCATTTTGAGGTAGGTAACGTTTATATTGGAAACCCAGGTCCTTAACCTTCTATAAAATTGCACATCCACCAACTGCAAAATTGCAGAGAAGAGAAGGGATACTTCAGAGAAGCAAATGCAGAGGGCATTAGGAATATTAAAACTCCACTGGTGGCAAAATTGGGTATTTCTCAGGCCTGCTTTTATGTGTCATTGAAAATTAAATATTAATCCACGTGAGCCTCTCCATTGGCAGAAGAAAATGATAAACACTGTCTTCAAGGAGGAAAATTTTCTCATGGGGGAAGTGGGAAGCGTTTGTATCTAACCCAACCAGCATCGGAATGGTAGGGAGATGAAGCCAGCTTTGGATTCACAGCAACGTTCTATTGCTTCTTGGTCAGCTGGAGACAGCACCGTGTAAGCAGAACTCTCCAGAGCCAGAACTCACCCTTCAGCTGGCTTTTCACTAGTCCTGGGAATCAGACAGACTGAACAGGATGGGGATAAAACTGTGTGTTGAGCAGAACAAAGGAGCAAATGGCAAAATGAGCCAATTCAAGTTGGGAAGGATACAAACCCAAGGTGAGCTCAGTCATGCTGTGTGACCCAAGATTCCAGTAGAAATGGGGCTGGAGCCAGATTATATTTCGGGACAGACTGGAAGGAGGATCATAGCAGAAAAGACAAGTATCAGAGTGGAGGGAGCAAGGCCATTGGTGAGGGAACTGGGTCACTGGGGGAAAACATCAGTGGTCTGAGAAGAGGCACTCTGGAAGGGACCACAAGAGGAAACACTGTAGAATAATGAGGAAGGGATTGAAGACCGAAGGGATGGAGCTGTTCTGGCTTTGATGCAGCCATAGATTAAAGAGAAGCCAGACAGACTAGAGGTGGCAGAGCCCCTTTGTGGCAGCACATCTTTACTCTAAGAATCTGAAGATATTGAGACAAGCTCAGCTGGTTAAGTGACCAGCTCCTGAATTGGGCTTAGGTCATGATCAAGGGGGTCAGGAGATCAAGTCCCACATCTGGCTCTGCACTCATCGGGGTGTCTGCTTCCTCTTTCTCCCTCTGCCCCTCCTTGCCCCCATCTTTCCAATAAATAAATCAATCTTAAAAAAGAAAAAAATTCCAGGGTACTGTAAATTCTGCTCTTCTTTCAAGAAGTGTAGGAAGTACTTTATAAGTATTATCTTATCTAATCCCCATAATAATTCAACATCATAAAATAGGAAGTATAATCCACCCCATTTTACACAAGGAAATCGAAATATGGGGTTGAACGAACTTGAGTTTGCACAGGTGGCACTGGTAGAGCTGAGAGCCGATCTGGGCACAGGGAACCAGAGTGCAGTGCTCTTCGCCAGCTCTCTGGTTGTATCTCTGCTGGGTTACACATCACAAACAGACAGGACAAAATCATTTCTTCCCGGGGGTTACATTTCCAGGTACCACGTCGATAGAGGTTTAAAATTGACAAGCTGATTATAAAATCCACACGGAAATGCACAAACAAAAAACCAGGAAAGCTAAGACCACATAGAAGGGGATGATCAAATCTGGAAGATTTAAACTGCCAAACTCTATAGCACTGACTATAGAGCTTTAGGGTTTAATAAAGCAATAGAATATTGGTTCAAGACATGAAAACAGAAAAGTGGAACAGAATAAGAAAGACCAACAACAGATCCATACTTATAAGGTAATTTGATTTACAACAAAGGTGCCACTTCAATTCAGCAAGAAAGGATAGTCAATAAAAAAATCAATGATACAGGAGCAATTGGATATCTACCTGGAAAAATAATTTCTGACTCCATCTCACCCTATACAAAAAAATTAAATTGGGAAGGATCATAGACATAAATGTGAAAGCTAAATGAATAAAACTTCTAGAAGAAAACAAAGGAGCATACTTTCATGACCTTGGGGTTAAGCGAAAGTTTCTTAGGACACAAAAGCTCTGACTAACCATCAAGGTAAAATTTTTGACAAATTGAACTTCAGTGAAATAAAGCAAATCTACATATTAAAGACACCATTAAGAAAGTAAGTAGGTAAGCCATAGGTTGAAAAATATGTGTGTGTATAAAATAAGGATAGATATATCTAAACCCTTATAGATTATATATATTCTCATATTGTATATCTATACTTTTTATGCACACATACTAAGGAACTTATATCCAGAACTCTTACAATTTAATAATTTTTAAAGATAGGTGAGGGGCATCTGGGTGGCTCAGTCAGATAAACGCCTCCCTTCAGCTCTGTTCCTGGGATCAGACTGGAGTCAGGGCTCCCTGCTCAGTGGGGAGTCTGCTTCTCCCTCTCCCTCTGCCCCTCCCCCAGCTCATGCATGTACGTTCTCTCTCTTTCAAATAAATAAATAAAATCTTTAAAAATTTTTTAAATAATAAGTAAATAAAAATAGGTGTAAGACTACCCACTTCACAAAAGAGGATATCCAAATGGCGAACAGACATAGGAAAGCTCAAAATCAGTCCTTATTAGAGAAAGGCAAATCAAAATCACAATGGACGCTATCACCTTCCCACCAGAATAGCTAAAATGAAAAAGAAAATATCAAATTTGGGAGGAAGGTTAAACTGGCAGTCTCTCAAATATTTCTGTGGTCCATGGAAATTGGTTCAACCACTCTGGAAACTTCTTTGCATTATCTACTAAGACTAAGCATATGACTCAGCAGTTGCATTTCTAGATATATACCTGAGAAGAAACTGGATATGTCCATCAAGAGAGCACTCATAAAAGCTTAGTTAATAGGGCGCCTGGGTGGCTCAGTGGGTTAAAGCCTCTGCTTTCGGCTCAGGTCATGATCTCAGCGTCCTGGGATCGAGGCCCGCATCGGGCTCTCTGCTCAGCAGGGAGCCTGCTTCCTTCTCTCCCTGTCTCTCTGCCTGCCTCTCTGCCTACTTGTAATCTCTCTCTCTGTGTCAAATAAATAAATAAAATCTTAAAAAAAAAAAAAAGCTTAGTTAATAAGAGCAAAAGACTTGAAACAACCGAAGTGTCCATCAACAGAATGGAGAAGTGCGATACTCCAAAATTGTCCCAAATTGAGGTAAGAGGACTAGATATGTGGTTTCAATATCCACTGGCCATTGGATGGGTGATGACCCATTAGAAGGGTTTTGACCATGGTAAGGAGGCTCTCTTCAGCCGAAGGCAAGTCCCTGAGAGAGACAGCCCGGAGCTGTCAACTGCCAAACATCTTATCACCTGAGCAAATAGAGCTTCTGGCCTGAAGGGGGAATCTGGCAGCAGACCAGAGCACAGCTCTCCCTCCTCCCTACCAGGTCAGAGTTTATCCAAGTGTGATTCTCTGACTACAGACTCTCCCAGAAATCCCTGGAAATCCATCAAGCTCTTTATAAGTGGTTTAGCCATTTGGGAGCAAAAAATTATGAAATAGGTTTACTTACATCTATATTTTACATAAGAAATGTAAAAATCAATTTGTTTTTTAACAAAAATATTTTGTATTTTTGATAATGGTTATATTCTTCAACCAACTGTTTACACTAAAAGAACTGATTGAATTAGATTATCTCGGTTAACATTCCAAGGTCCAGGGTATCTCAGCTAATGTATTTTGGGATGGCTGGCTCCAAAACAGTGCATTGATGCATGAAAGTAGTGATGAAAATAGAACCTAAACACAAAAACTCGGAATAACACAGTTGACATGAAGGGGAATAAGAATTCTAGTGCCATGCACTCTCTGAGACAAGTGAGGACTTTGCAGCAACTGATAAGGAAACAGGTGAACAGGGAGCATAATAATGAAAACACAAAGACTAGCTTTTATTGACTATTTGCTTCTCGGGCTTCTAGTGTGCTCTCTTATAATACTTTGTCAAATGTTGGTAGGAAGCCACTGAGGAATGTTTCGTCATTTGTAAACACAGTACCCTAACGCATAAGCTCATTAAATTGTTGAGAAACAACAGCAAAAGAATGCTTTTTAGTACAAAATTAATGATATTAGTGACAAAAAGCAAAGAAGAAACCAAAAACACAAAGTCATCATTCCAAGTTGCATTTTTTGTAGCAAAACTGGGGCAAGCTACAGGATTGCCAAAAGTCTTATAAAACAGGAGGAAGGTTTATGAAATGATGCTCCAAGTGAATGCAGAATGTGCTATTGGCACAGATCCTTTCTGAGATGGAACTCTGAGCAAAGTAAAGGCATTCTACATGAAGGAATAGCCACCACCATATATATGTGTGAGCAAATAGTTTGCTTTGGGGTTGAATAATGCCACTATTTTACAAAGTCTGAGTCAGCACTTAGAAAATGTATAGTATGTATAACAGAGGAACTTTAATCTACTTAGCGCTGAAAATCAACGCCGTTAAAAGCAGGAACAATTTATTGGTCTGATTCGGAAGATTTTTTGAAGACTTTATTTATTTGAGAAAGAGAGAGAGAGAGAGAACGCACGTGTGCAAGTGTGAGCTGGGGGAGGGAAAGGGAATCCCAAGCCGACTCCTTGCTGAGCATGGAGCCCAATGTGGGGCTCAGTCTCATGACCCTGAGATCATAACCTGAACTGAAATCAAGAGTCAGACACTTAACCAACTGAGCCACGCAGGTGTCCCTGGGTCTGATTTTTAGATTGCAAATATGTGTGTTGGCATCTTTCCTAACAGAGCACCAGTCCTTAGCTTTCTGAGTAGACGTTGTCTCTAAATCCTAATCCGTTAACTCCTGCTTTATTAACAGACAGTGGTTGGTAGTCAGTAATGTGCTTCTTGATTCAGCGTTGAAGAAAATAGTGAAAATAGTGAAACAGCTTCTTCCCATCTTCGCACATGCTGGGCAAAGACATGAGCAATAAGGACAAGACCCTGCTAACTGCTGAGGACAAAATGCTCCTGTCCGTTTCTGAAACGACGGGAGAAGTAAGAAAACGTTTTCTCACGACATGGCAATTGTGGTAAAGATCATTTCTGCCATCTCGAGAGGATCAGCTGAAGAAATGAACTCAACAATGTATGTGGGGTCATAAATAACCTGCACCTGTTACATCAGGATTTTAATGAGGGTTTATAAGAAGTCTTAACGAATGAACTGAGTAAGTCATTTGCTAAGAATTCAACTCTGTCCCAATATTTTGATATTTTATGTCACTCATTAGAGGACAAAATTAATCACAGACCATGAAAAAATGTAAAACCGTATCTACTATCTTAACAAAATATCATTTTAATTTCCAGAAGAGCATGCAATCGGTGAATTTATTATAATCTATTTTCTCCTATCTCCCTAATTATACTTTTGAATTTTCTAGTGTTTCATTGTGACCATTTCTCAGCACCGACAACCACCAAATATTTGCAACCTCCCTAGAGGACTTATAATTGTGAATTTGGCATTTCTAATATAGTAGAAATAAAAGGTGTGAATAAGAAATGGGCATGGAATCTGATCTATGGCTCAAGTTACTCGCCCTCAAGCTCAATAGAGTTACTTGGTGAAAGTTGACAACATCATCTCACTCACTACTGTGATCATAGTTATCATTATTTTAAGTAATATAATTTACATATATGTTTTTAAAAAGCATATGTGTACCTAAATTGGTGGTCTGTGTCGGTTTTTCTTTTTTTAAGATTTTATTTATTTATTTGACAGAGAGAGAGAGCACAGGTAGGCAGAGCAGCAGGCAAAGAGAGAGGGGAAAGCAGGCTCTCTGCTGAGCAGAGAGCCTGATGTGGGACTCAATCCCAGGACCCTGGGATCATGACCCAAGCAGAAGGCAGAGGCTTAAACCACTGAGCCACCCAGGTGCTCCAGTCTGTGTTCATTTTAAATTGGTTCATGGACACCAAATACTTAAGAGGGTACCTTTCGAAATTATGGCACAAGGACCAGCTCTGGCCAAGAATAAAAGCCAAAACTATGAGTTCTTTCCTTCCCACGTGAGTTCAGTTCTATAAATCTTTGGATAGTGCCTGGTACGTAGTAGGTGTTAAGACGAAAATCTGTGTCTACTTCCTCTCATCCCTGACACCAACTATTTATCTGATTTCATTAGAAGTGAAATAGAGAACACTTTGTTCTTTATTCCAAGGAGATACTTTGCATGGAACCAGAAGTACGCAGATCTATCAAAGTCAGGAAACATGTCACCTCAGTAAGGAGATTAGAGCCTCTGTAGTTGATGAAATACACAATTTTCATTTCCTTTCTAGTTATACGGTGACTGTCTCCCAGTCCCGATGAAGTTACACAGAGCCTGATACTGACATGTGAGCAGAAGTGTGTGTGACAAAGGCCCTGCCTTAATCAATCTCTCGTCTTTTTTCTCTCCTGTGTTTTCTCTTCTCCTGGTTGTAAAGGTTGTTTGTTGAGGTTTTATTGTCTCCATCAGCCTGGGTCCCTGAGTCACAAACAAGAAATGACCTTTTACGGGCGCCTGGGTGGCTCAGTGGGTTAAAGCCTCTGCTTTCGGCTCAGGTCATGATCTCAGCGTCCTGGGATAGAGGCCTGCATCGGGTTCTCTGCTCAGCGGGGAGCCTGCTTCCTCCTCTCCCTGTCTCTCTGCCTGCCTCTCTGCCTACTTGTAATCTCTCTCTCTGTGTCAAATAAATAAATAAAAATCTTTATAAAAAAATAAAAAGAAATGACCTTTTGCTCTGTTAAGAAACTGAGACTTCTACGACAACATGGAGGCTACTATGCTAAGTGAAGTAGGTCAGACGGAGAAAGACAAATACGGTTGATCTTTAAACAACTTGGAGGTGAGGGGCACCAACTCCACACAATCAAAAATGCACCATATAACTTTGACTCTCCAGAAACTTCAGTACGAATAGCCTGTGTTGACTGGGAGCCTTAACACGTATGTTGTATGTTATATACTATATGACGTATTCTTACAATTAAGTACATTAGAGAAAACAAAATGTTATTAATAAAATCATGGGGCATCTGGGTGGCTCCATTGGTTCAGGGTGGGACTCTTGATTTCAGCTCAGGTCATGATCTCGGCGTCTTGGATGGAGCCCCTTGTTTGGGCTCCAAGCTTTGCAGGAAGTCTGGTTGTCTCCCCTCCAATTGCCCCTTCCCCTGCACGTAGTCTAAATAAATAAATAAATCTTTGAAAAAATATATGCATATAGGTGAACCTGCACCATTCAAACCAGTGTTGTTCCAGGGTCACCTGTACTGTATGATCTCATTTATATGCAGAGTCATAAAAAAATGAACTCACAGATCCAGAGAGTAGATGGGCGGTTGCCAAAGATGGCGGGTTGGCAAATAGGTGAAGGAGTTCAAGAGGTACAGACTCCCGGGATAAGATAAGTAAGTCCTGGGGGTAATGTAGGTGTGGTGATGCTATTTGACAATATCTGAAATATTTCAACTTTCAAATATTTGAAAGTTGTGAAGAGTGTAGACCTTCAAAGTTCTCATCACAAGAAAAAAATTATGTGTGGTGGTGGACATTAACTAAACTTACTATGGTAATGGTTTTACAATATGTATATATATATATATATATATGCATATATATATACCAAACCATTGTGTTGTACACCCAAAAATAATACAGTGTTATGTATTAATTATATCTCAATCTTTTTACAAAAGAAAATAAATAACTAAATAAATAAATAACCTTTTTTTTTTTAAAGAGAAACTGAAATTTGGAGTTTGGTGATACATGCTAAGGAGAGCACAACCTTGCCTATTCTTTTAAGATTTTATTTATTTATTTATTTATTTATTTATTTATTTGAGTGACAGAGAGAGAGCATGAGCTTGTGGTGGGTGGGGGGAAAGGTGGGAGCAGAGAGTGAATCTCAAGCGGACTCCACACTGAGCATGGAGCCTGACACAGGCCTTGATCCCATGACTCTGAGATCATGACCTGAGCTGAAATCAAGAGTTGGACACTTAACTGACTGAGGCACCCAGGCACCCAATCTTGCCTATTCTGACTTATATATGACCAGTTGCTAGCACTTAGGGAGGATATTTATAAGCATACTGAACACAGAAAACAAACAAACAGACAAAGACCAATAAAACTTCTAATAAAAGTCCTCCAACCTCCTCTTGACCCCATCATTAAAATCAGACCCTAAGGCTCTGATGTATAAACTTAGAAACAAACTTTGTTTCTTCTGGAAAAAAAGTTACTGATTTATACTAATTTATGACTTTACAAATCTACAGGTCTGACAAAAGCCTGTCTCTCCCAAATCATCCCTGTCTTAATCTGCCGTGAAGTCAGTCTTTTCTTCTGCTGATGCTTGAAATTCTATTTATTTTAGTTTCCTCATCTATAACAAAGAGATAGGAAATATTATATGAATCTTACCTGAAGTAGCCTGACAGAGAGAAAAGAGCTTGACTCTTGGCATCAGACAGATGCCTTTAATACCAGTTCCTAAATTCACTCATGTTTATTCAACCACTATTCCCTTTCAGAATATGCCAGGTTCAAGGTTAGACCTGGATTGGACAACATGAGATAAAAAGGCGTGGTCCCTGCTGCTCACTAGATGTTCACAGACCAGCATCTGAGACTTTTTATCTCCTATCTTCTTACCCTACTCCTGTGTCCTTTTGAACACCCTATTTGTGTCTCAGGTCTCAGCCCAGACTTATTTCCCAAAGAACCTTCATGTGATCTCATAAGACAGAACAGAGGGCCATCCTATGTGCTTCCTCAGAAGAACAGTGGGAAGTCCCATTAATTTATCCACGAAGTCTGGCCACTTGCCCCACGCCCCACTTCCATTACCAGCACTCTGGTCCACAATTGTCATCTCTGACCTGGCCTTCTGCAGTAGTCTCCTACGTCTTCTCCTCAAGTCTACTTACTATCCTACAGTCAGGGAGAGCTTTCCAAAAATCAAATCTGATCAAATTCCTGTTATTCAAAATGGCACAATATACACTCACCCATACAACCTTTCACCGTGTTCCCACTACTCTTATGATAGAGATCCAAAGCCTTCACATTGCTCCTCGGGTCTGAAACAGTCACTGACTTTTCTTTCCTAAACAAGCCTTGCTCCCTTGTACAAGGGACTCGCCTACCTTCTACTGCTCTACATGGATTAATCCACAGCTTCAGTCATCACTTTCTGGAGAAAGGCTTCCCTGATAAGATCAGTTTTTAGAGCCAATGCACCTCTCCTTAGCATGTATCACCATTATGATTTTTACCTTTATAAAAAGGCATATAATTTTTTGATTAATGGTTTTCCTCCCCCACCTCACACCCCTTTCAAGCTAAGCTCAATGAGGGCAAGAACTATGTCTTTGTCTGTGTTTACATCAGAGCAAGAAGAGATGAAAGGGGGCCAGTTGGGAGATTATTACCATCCTGCAAAGGTCATGATAGGCTGGGGGCTGACCATCAGGAGGGGGTGTGTAGATTTATAGATACTTAGAAGTCAAAAATGACAGCACTTGGTAATGGCTTGGCTGCACGAAAGCAAGGGAGGGAGACATCAGGATGATTCTTAGGACTCGGAGCGATTAAGTGGATGAGAGGTCGAACATCGAGGCAAAAAAGCTTGGAAGAGGTCCAAGGTGGAAATATTTGTTTTTTAGGAAAAGGGCCTAGAGGAGGCTGCTTGAGTCTGTTTGTGAACATAATGGAGGACTCTGAGAGCCGGGCTTAACATTGTGCTGGGCACGGTTTTTGAGCCCCAGCATGAGGAAGTTAAAAATTCTTTATGAGGTAACTACCTATTGGTTTTAAACTCCTGATGACTTGCAAAAATGCCAAGGGTCTTAGAAAACAATGCAAATAAGCCTCCAGCTTATTATAAGGCAACAGCTACTGCCTTAACTACATTTGCATGGAAATTGGCAATTAGAAACCTATTAATCTTGCACCAACTTATTTGAACTGCTTGCTGTCAAGGTCTGTTTTGCCAACTCATTCCCCAATTTAAGAGTAGGTATACTAGATAATTAAGAAGTTCCTGACCCTCCCATTCCCTTGACTTTTGCAATAATCATAATCATAATCATATATCTACTTCTGAAAAGAATAAGCTAAGATGACCTTATTCATAGTATGAAACCACTGTGAGCCAGCTTTTTTTTTTTTTTTCTAATAAGCCTTGATTGCTTCTCACTTGACTTTCTCATCGGTTCTCTCACTGCTGGACTTTAGAGACCAAAAAGAAGCCCTGGTATAGGATATTTTGTTGGTACAAGGAAGAATTTATGAGACATGTGCCCTGTACCCTTATAAGAATTTGAAAAGAAGGCTGCCAGCTTAAAGTAAAGCTCATGAACACTCATCCCTGATGAATGAGATTAGCTAGAGGTGAAAAAGGTCCTGGAGATGATCTGTCAGTGTGCAACTGACAAGGTCTGGGAACACTGAAAACTCAGTGGCCTGTAAGCTCAGAGCTGGAATGTGGGCTTCCATAGTTTTCTATGACTGCCATAACCAAGGGCCACTAATGGGGTTATTTGACAGCAGAAATTTACCGTCTCACTGTTCTGGAGGCTAGAAGTCTGAGATCAGATCAATGTTGGCAGGAGATCTCTTATAGGCTTCTGGTGGTTTGCTGGAGATCTCTGATATCCCTTGGCTTGCAGATGCTCTTCTTTCCATAATGTTGTCTCTGTGTGCATATCTGTTCCTGGGTCCAAATGTCCTCCTTTGGTAAGGACACAGTCACACTGAACTGAGAAGATAGATCATCTTACCTCCAATCTGCCAAGACCCTATTTCTAAGTCAGGTCACATTCAGGGCCACCAGGAATTGGGACTTTCATGGTGATAAAATTCAGTCCATCACAGGGAATACAGTTTAATAAACCAAAATGTAATTGACTATATCCTCAGTGGCCTGTGTCAAGAAGAGTCTGTAAATACAACAGGATCCAGCCTAGAGCATCTGTGAAAGACCAGACAGAGAGGAAACATGTCAGTAGGACAGGGACAAGTGGTGGGTCAGTAGACAACACAGAGGATTTTCTAACACTGTAAGTAGTATAACCAATTTTTCCCTAATGAAATTTTAAGCAAAACCCCAATGAATAAAGAAAATATAAATAGAGCTATTCTAGCAACACCTTGGGTGGAGGGTTCAGAGTTCCATCCAAAGAACCTTCCCCTCACCCATCAAAAGTATCTTGTCCCTAAGAGATATCCCATGAAAAGAGTACCAAATAAAAGCAGTAGTGGCTATACTTAAGTTAACAACTGCCTCTAAAGAAAAGGAGAGTCATTATATAATGATGAAAGAGTTGATTCAATAGGAAGATACAAAAAGTATAAATGTATACACACCCGACATCAAAATACCTAAATATATAGAGCAAATATTGGCAGGTCTGAAGGGAGAAATTCACACCAATACAATAAGAGTAGGAAACTTTAATGCTCCACTTTCAATAATGAAGAGAACATCCAGACAGGAAATCAATAAGGAAAGAGCTATCTTGAACAACACCATAGACCAAATGAACCAAATAGATATATTTAGAACTTTCCATGCAATGGTGGCAGAATACACATTCTTTTCCAGCACACACAGAATATCCTCCAAGATATATCACATAGTAGGTCACAAGACAAATCTTAAATTTTTAATAGGATAGATATTATTACAGGCATCTTTTTGGACCACAGTGGAATGAAACTAATCAACCCTGAGAAAATAGAAAAATTCACAAATACATGGAAGCCAAAAACACAATCTTTGAATAACCATTGACTCAAACAAGGAATCCAAAGAAAATTTTCAAAATATTTTGAGACAAATAAAAATTAAAGTTAAAATACAGTATAAGAGGGTTGCCCTTTCTCCACAATTATACACCAACAAATTGGATAACCTAGAAGATATGGATAAATTCCTAGAAACATACAATGCAACCAAAATGAAATCAAGGAGGATTAGAAAGACTGAACAGACCAACAAAAAATAAAGAGACTGAAGTAGTAATTAAAACCTCCTAAGGAAGAAAAGTCCCAGACCAGATGGCTTTACAGGGGAATTCTAACAAATATTCAAAGAAGAGTTAATGCCAATCCTTATTAAACTCTTCCAAAAGCAGAAGAAAAGGGAATGCTTCAGAATTCATTATATGAGGCCAGTATAACCCCGATACCAAAGCCAGAGACACTACAAATAAAGAAATCTATAGACCAATATCTCTGATGAAACTAGATGCCAAAATCCTCAATATAATACTAGCAAACTGAATTCCACAACACATCAAAAAGATTACACACCATGACCAAGTAGGATTCATCCCCGGGATGCAATATTGATTCAATTTACCCCAATCAATCAAAGCAATATAACACATTAACATAATGAAAAATAAAAACCACATGGTCATCTCAATAAATGCAGAAAAAGTATTTGACAAAGATCAGCATTCATTTATGAGAAGAATTCTCAACAAAAACAATATAAAGGAACTTACCAGAATCAGGGCCATTTATGAAAATCTCACAACTAACATAATTTTGGGGGAAAACAAAGCTTCTCCTCTAAAGTTCAGTACAAGGCAAGGGATGCCCACTCTCGTCCCCTGTATTCAACATAGTTTTGGAAGTCCTAGCCAGAGAATTAGATAAGATAAAGAAACAAACAAAAGGCATCGAAATCAGAAAGAAAGAAGTAGAATTATTTCTGTTTGCAGACGACATGATCCTATATGTAGAAAGTCCTTAAAATGACTCCATAAAAAACAGGGCGCCTGGGTGGCTCAGTGGGTTAAGCCTCTGCCTTCGACTCAGGTCATGATCTCAGGGTCCTGGGATCGAGCCCCACATCGGGCTCCCTGCTCAGCAGGGGCTTGCTTTCCCCTCTCTCTCTGCCTGCTGCTCTGCCTACTTGTGATCTCTCTGTCAAATAAATAAATAAAATCTTTAAAAAAAAAAGGACTCCTTTAAAAAAAGTGTTAGAACTAATAAATGAAATCAGTTAAGTTACAGGTTACGAAATCAACACTCAAAAATCAGCAATATTTCTTTATACCAACAAGGAACTTCCCAAAAAGGAAATGAAAAAACAGTCCCATTTACAATAATATCACAAAGAATGAAAAACTTGGGGATAAATTTAACCAAGGAGGTAAAAGTTCTGTATGCTAAAAACAATAAAACATTGAGGAAAGAAACTGAATATAACACAGCTACTCTTCAACAGGGCTCCAAGAACACACAAGAGGAAAAGATAATCTCTTCAATGATGATGCTGGGAAAACTGAATAATCACATGCAAAACAATTAAATTGGACTCTACACAATACACGAAATCAGCTCCAAATGGGTTAAAGACTTAAGACTCAAGACCATAAAACTCCTAGAATACATTATAGAGAGAATTATACCTATCATACAAATTATACATAAAAATTATGCATATATGAAAAGGTGCTCAACATCACTAATTGTCAAGGACAGGCAAATCAAACCACAATGCGGGGTACAGGGTCACTCAGTGGGTTCAGCATCGGGGTCTTGGTTTCAGCTCAAGTCATGATCTCAAAATCATGAGAACCTGGATGAACATGGAGGACATGATATCAAGAAAATAAGCCAGACACAGAAAGAAAAATAGCTCGTGATGTCACTTATATGTAGAACCTAAAAAACTCAAATCCACAGAAGCGGAGAAGTAGAATGGGGCTACCAGGGGCAGGGAAGGTGCTTGTTGAAGAGTGTGAAGCTTCAGTTACATATGATGAGTAGGTTCAGGGGCTCTAATGAACCAGTGGGGACTCTACTTAATACTGTACTGCAGACTTGAAATCTGCTAAGAGGTAGATCTTAAGTTCTCTCTCCACCTCCCCCCCAACACACAAATAGCTAGGTGGATGTTGGATTCATTAATTAGCTTGACTGTGGTGATCTAATCCGTTCACAAAATGTATGCATAACAAAACATCACATTTTACACCTGAAATACATGTAATTTATTCTAAAATTGTTTTCTAAATTAAAAACTATAAATAAAAAAGTGTCTTGTCCCGTTGACAGGTGTATGAAACAGTGGCCCCAGAGACAGAAAGCTCTCATACGATATGCCACTGATCCAAACAACTCCCCTCTGAGTGTATGTTTTCCAGGAAATCTTCTGATTATATGTTTATCCTTGTCAATTTCCCTTCAGGGAGAGATTATCCTGATAAGACGATTCAAGCATGTATTCACAAATTCTATTTCTAGTTATAAGTTTTTCTATTGATCCGGTTTATACATCAATTTCACATGAGTTTGTCTATGGTGGACAAGGTGTCCCACAGCATTTCACCTCACGGTGCCTGGCCACATAGGGACTCAGGCCCTGCAAACAGAGAAAAAGACTGAAACCTTCTGAAGAAGAATCCTTAGCATGCCCTGTCTTCATTGCTCCCCACCAGCTTACTCCAATTATTAAGACATGTATGACTGAGGCCACTTAATATCTGCTCCTGAATGCTTTTGCTTGAAACCCTTGCTATTCTAAATCAGGTTTCTCAACCTCTCAGTACTATTGACATTTTGAATCAGATAATTTGCTGGGGAGAGAATATCTATGAATTGTAGGGTGTCTAGCAACATCCTTGGTTTCTCCGCCCTATGTACCAGCAGCCCCTCCAAAACTGACAACCAAAAATGTCTCCACCTATTGCTGGAGGCAGGAATCACCTCCAGTTGAAAACAACTCTTCTAGGCAAGGAATCTAGAACCAAGGCAATTTTTCTGTGTACACTGTCCAAGGGAGGGGGTAGCCTAGAAGGAGAATTGACTGTTTCTGCCAGATTGCTGCATAGATGGACAATTCTCCAATGTAGCTTTAATCCTGTGAGAAGTTTCATCACATGTACTAAAGGGTAAATAATCCCTGAGAAGTGTTGTAACATTTATGAGAGCTAATCTTTACTGGAATAAAGAAAGACAATTCGGGGGTTGAGTTTTTTTTTAATTAACCTATAATGTATTATTTGCTTCAGGGGTACAGGTCTGTGAATCATCAGTCTTACACATTTCACAACACTGACCACAGCACATACCTTCCCCAATGTCTATAACCTAGCTACCCTATCCCTATCTGCTCCCACCCCCTCAGCAACCCTCATTTTGTTTCCTGAGATTAAGAGTCTCCTGTGGTTTGTCTCCCTCCCTGCTCCCATCTTGTTTCATTTCTCCCCTCCCAACCCCCCACAACCCCCTGCCTGACTCTCAAATTCTTCATATCAGAGAGATCATATGATAATTGTCTTTCTCTGATTGACTTATTTCACTTAGCATAATACCCTCTAGTTCCAACCACACGTTGCAAATGGCAAGATTTCTGGGGGGTTTTGATGGCTGCATAGTATTCCATAGTATATATATACCACATCTTCTTTATTCATCTGTTGATGGACATCTACACTCTTTCCATAGTTTGGTTATTGTGGACATTGCTGCTATAAACATTTCAGTGCACGTGCCCCTTTGGATCACTACATTTGTATCTTCAGGGCAAATACCCATAGTACAAGTGTGATTGCTGGGTCATAGGGTAGGTCTATTTTCAACTTTTTGAGGAACCTCCATACTGTTTTCCAGTGTGGCTGCACCAGCTTGCACTCCCACCAACAGTGTAAGAGGGTTCCCCTTTCTCCACATCCTTGCCAACACCTGTCGATTCCTGACTTATTAATTTTAGCCATTCTGACTGGTGTGATGTGGTATCTCACTATGGTTTTGATTTGTATTTCCCTGATGCCACGTGATGTTGAGTACTTTTTCATGTGTTTGTGGGCCATTTGGATATCTTCTTTTCAGAAATTTCTGTTCAATGTCTTCTGACCATTTCTTGACTGGAATATTTGTTCTTTGGGTGTTGAGTTTGAGAAGTTCTTTATAGACTTTGGATACTAGTCCTTTACCTGATAGGTCATTTGCAAATATCTTCTCCCATTTTGTTGGTTGTCTTTTGATTTTGTTGACTGTTTCCTTTGCTGTCCAAAAGCTTTTGATCTAATGAAGTCCCAATCGTTCATTTTTGCCCTTGCTTCCCTTGCCTTTGGTGATGTTTCTAGGAAGAAGTTGCTGTGGCCAAGGTTGAAGAGGTTGCTGCCTGTATTCTCCTCAAGGATTTTGATGGATTCCCATCTCACATTGAGGTCTTTCATCCATTTTGCGTCTATTTTTCTCTGTGGTGTAAGGAAATGGTTCAGTTTCATTCTGCATATGGATGCCCAATTTTCCCAACACCGTTTGTTGAAGAGACTGCATTTTTTCCATTGGACATTCTTTCCTGCTTTGTTGAAGATTAGTTGACCATAGACCTTAGGGCCCATTTCTGGGCTCTCTAATCTGTTCCATTGATCTATGTGTCTGTTTTCCTCCTAGTACCATACTGTCTTGATGATTAGAGCTTTGTAAGAAGCTGAAATTGTGATACCGCCAGCTTTGGTTTTCTTTTTCAACATTCCTCTGGCTATTCAGGGTCTTTTCTGGTTCCATACAAATTTTAGGATTATTTGTCCCATTTCTTTGAAAAAAAGTTGATGGTATTTTGATAGGGATTGTATTAAATGTGTAGATTGCTTTAGGTAGCATAGACATTTTCACAATATTTGTTCTTCCAATCCATGAGCATGGAATGTTATTCCATTTCTTTGTGTCTTCCTCAGTTTCTTTCATGAGTACTTTATAGCTTTCTGAGTACAGATTCTTTGCCTCCTTGGTTAGGTTTATTCCTAGGTATCTTATGGTTTTGTGTGCAAGTGTAAATTTCTCTTTCTTCTGTCTTGTTGTTGGTATATAGAAATGCAACTGATTTCTGTGCATTGATTTTATATCCTGACATGTTACTGAATTCCTGTATGAGTTCTAGCAGTTTTGGAGTGGAGTCTTTTCAGTTTTCCACATAAAGTATCATATCATCTGCAGAGAGTTTGACTTCCTCCTTGCCAATTTGTATGCCTTTTATTTCTTTTTGTTGTGTGATTGCTGAGTCTAGGACTTCTCATACTATATTGAATAGCAGTGGTGATAGCAGACAGCCCTGCCATGTTCCTGACCTTAGGGGGAAAGCTCTCAGTTTTTCCCCATTCAGAATGATGATCACTGTGGGTTTTTCATAGATGGCTTTTATGATATTGAGGTAGGTAGCCTCTATCCCTACGCTGTGAAGAGTTGTGATCAAGAAAGGATGCTTTACTTTGTCAAATGCTTTTTCAGCATCTGCTGAGAGCATCCTAAGTTTCTTGTTCTTTCTTTTATTAATGTATTATATCACATTGATTGATTTGTGGATGTTGAACCAACTTTGCAGCTCAAGAATAAATCCCACCTGGTCGTGGTGAATAATGCTTTTAATGTACTGTTGAGTCCTATTGGCTAGTATTTTGATGAGAATTTTTGCATCCATGTTCATTAAGGATATTGGTCTGTAATTCTCCTTTTTGATAGGGTCTTTCTCTGGTTTGGGGATCAAGGTAATGCTGGCCTCATAAAATGAGTTTGGGAGTTTTCCTTCCATTTGTATTTTTTGGAACAGTTTCAGGAGAATATGCATTAATTCTTCTTTAAATGTTTAGTAGAATTCCCCTGGGAAGCCGTCTGGCACTGGGCTCTTGTTTGTTGGGACATTTTTGATGACTGCTTCAAACTCCTTACTGGTTATGGGTCTCTTTAGGTTTTCTATTTCTTCCTGGTTCAGTTTTGGTAGTTTATATTTCTCTAGGAATGCATCCATTTCTTTCAGATTGTCAAATTTGCTGGTGTAGAGTTGCTCATAATATGTTCTTATAATTGTTTGTATTTCTTTGGTGTTGGTTGTGATCTCTCCTCTTTCATTCATGATTTTATTAATCTGGGTCCTTTCTGTATTCTTTTTGATAAGTCTGGCCAGGGGTTTATCAATCTTACTAATCCTTTCAAAACACCAGCTCCTAGTTTCGTTGATTTGTTCTACTGTTCTTTTGGTTTCTATTTCATTGATTTCTGCTCTGATTTTTATTATATCTTTTGTCCTACAGGGTTTAGGCTTTCTTTGCTGTTCTTTCTCCAGCTCTTTTAGGTGTAGGGTAAGGTTGAGTACTTGAGACATTTCTTGTTTCTTGAGAAAGGCTTGTATTGCTATATACTTTCCTCTCAGGACTGCCTTTGCTGTATACCAAAGATTTTGAACAGTTGTGTTTTCATTTTCATTTGTTCCATGAATTTTTTTAATTCTTCTTTAATTTCCTGGTTGACCCATTCATTTTTTAATAGGATCCTCTTTAGCCTCCATGTATTTGAGTTCTTTCCGATTTTCCTCTTGTATTTGAGTTCTAGTTTCAAAGCATTGTGGTCTGAAAATATGCAGGGAATGCTCCCAATCTTTTGGTACCAGTTGAGAACTTATTTGTGACCCAGGATGTGATCTATTCTGGAGAATGTTCCATGTGCACTAGAGAAGAATGTGTATTCTGTTGCTTTGGAATGGAATGTTCGGAATATATCTGTGATGTCCATCTGGTCTAGTGTGTCATTTAAAGCCTTTATTTCCTTGCTGATCTTTTGATTAGATGATCTGCCCATTTCAGTGAAGGGGCTGTTAAAAGTCCCCTACTATTACTATATTATTGTCAATGTGTTTCTTTGATTTTGTTATTAATTGGTTTATATAATTGGCTGCTCCCATGTTAGGGGCATAGATATTTAAAATTGTTAGATCTTCTTGTTGGACAGACCCTTTAAGTATGATATAGTGTCCTTCCTCATCTCTTATTACAGTCTTTGGCTTAAAATCTCATTCATCTTATATAAGCATTGCCACCCCAGCTTTCTTTTGATGTCCATTAGCATGGTAAATTGTTTTCCACTCCCTCACTTTAAATCTGGAGGTGTCTTTGGGTCTAAAATGAGTTTCTTGTAGGCAGCATATCGATGGGTCTTGTTTTTTTATCCATTCTGTCACCCTGTGTCTTTTGATTGGGGCATTTAGCCCATTTACGTTCAAGGTAACTATTGAAAGATATGAATTTAGTGCCATTGTATTCTCTGTAAGGTCACTGTTACTGTATATTGTCTCTGTTCCTTTCCAGTCTGTTACTTTTAGGCTCTTTCTTTGCTTAGAGGACCCTTTTCAATATTTTCTGTAGAAATGGTTCGATGTTTGCAAATTCTTTTAGTTTTTGTTTGTTTTGGAAGCTTTTTATCTCTCCTTCTATTTTCAATGACAGCCTAGCTGGATATTGTATTCTTGGCTGCATATTTTTCTCATTTGGTGCTCTGAATATATAATACCAGTCCTATCTGGCCTGCCAGGTTCTGTAGATAGGTCTGTTGCTAACCTAATATTTCTACTGTTATATATTACAGACCTCTTGTTTCAAGTGGCTTTCAGGATTTTCTTTTTGTCTCTGAGACTTGTAAGTTTTACTATTAGATGACGGGTTGTTGACCTAGTTTTGTGGATTTTGAAGGGGGTTCTCTGTGTTCCCTGGGTTTTGGTGCTTGTTCCCTTCACCAAATTAGGGAAATTCTCTGCTATAATTTGCTCCAATATACTTTCTGCCCTCCTCTCTCTTTCTATATAGCTCACATCTTCTTTATCCATTCATCTATTGATGAACACTTGGGATGCTTCTATAGTTTGCCTATTGTAAATAATGCTCCTATTAACATAGGGGTGCATATATCCCTTTGAATTTGTGTTTTTTCGGGTTTTGGGGGTAAATACCCAATAGCGTGTTTACTGAATTGTAGGGTAGTTCTACTTTTAACTTTTTACGGAATACCCACTCTATTCTCCAGAATGGCTGTATCAGCTCAAATTCCCACCAACAGTGCACGAGGGTTCCTTTTTCTCTGCATCCTCACCAACACCTGTTGTTTGTTTTGTTTTTAATTACCCATTGTGACAGGTGTAAAGTAATAACTCTTTGTGGTTTGGATTTTCATTTCCTTGATGATGAGTGATGTTGAGAATCTTCTCAAATGTCTGTTGGCCATCTGGATGTCTTCTTTGGAGAAATCTCTGTTCAGAGGCACCTGGGTGGCTCAGTTGGTTAAGCACCTCGCTCTTGATTTGGGGTCAGGTCATGATCTCAGGGTTGTGAGATTGAACCCTATATCAGGCTCTGCACTGGGCATGGAGTCCACTTAAGAGTCTCTCTCTCCCTCTCCCTTTGCTCCTCCTCCCTCCCTCCTCTAGACTGTCTCCCTCTTAAAAAAGAAAGAAGAAAGAAAGAAAGAAAGAAAGAAAGAAAGAAAGAAAGAAAGAAAGAGAGAGAGAGATCTGTTCACATCTTCTGCTCATTTTTCAATCAAATTTGGGGGGGTTGTTGCTATTGGATTGTATGAGTACTTTATATATTTTATATATTAAACCTTTATCTGATATATGAATTGAAAACATTTTCTCCCATTCACCAGGTTGTCTTCTCATTCGGGTATTGTTTGTTTGTTTGTTTGTTTGTTTGTTTGTTGTGCAGAAACATTTTTTTGATGTAGTCCCACTTGTTTATTTTTTATTTTGTGGCCTTTGCTTTTAGAGTCAGATCCAAAAAATCATTACCAAACAAATATCAAGGTGCTTACTACCTGTGTTTTCTTCTAGGAATTTTATGGTTTCAGGTTGATACATTCAAGACTTTGATCCTTCTTTTGTAAATGTTAATGTACAGTGTCAGATAGCAGTCTAGTCTCATTCTTCTGCATGTGCCTGTCCAGTTTTCCCAAAACCATTTATTTACTGTCCTTTCCTCACTGTATATTCTTGCCCCCTTTGTCGTAGATTAATTGATTATATGTGTGTAGGTTTACTTCTAACCCCACGCGATTTCTATTCAACATGGAAGAGAGGTGTTACAAGTGAGAAGCTGTTACTCAGCCCATGCCTGTAAACACCAACACCAAACACCAACACCAAATATCACAGATGATATTTGTCCCACTATTATTATTACTGCTACTCTGTGGTACTCAGAGGGAAGCATTTTTAATAGCTTTATTAATGCTAAGTTTTCTTCCCTAATCCAACTGACCTTATTGCTTATTAAAAGTATTCTAAAGTATTTATTGTGATCCTGGTATGGTGTAAAGGAATCTCATTACCTTTTTGCAATAAAAGTCTTGGGGAAAATTAGTTTTCCCCTGCAGTTCTAATAAGATAGAAAAAAAATAGCTGGTTCCTGCAATAAAGTTTGCTCGGGAAGCTGGCAATGAAAATGGGACTTCAGATACTAGCTCTAATAGGGACTGTGCTCTAGAGATCCTGCACAGGTGCTGTCTTGTCATAAACTCCCTACTCAGAGCTGGAAAGAACAGGGGCTCTTCCCCTGAAACGAAACTCCAGAGCACACATCCAAGAACCAATAAGGTAATCATCCCAGAGGCTGATGTGGTGACCCAGTGCCTGCTTTTCCCTCCATGCTGGTGGCCCTGGGCTGCCTGGTGCCCACAGGGCAGGATTTGACTCTGTAAGCTTGGTAGCAGCCCACAAAGCTGAGCCTCAGTGCCATCCTTGAGACCATCCACTGTGAGTCTCCCGGAAAGGAACCCCCCCTTAACTTTCAGGATGGAGAAGCAAACAGAGGACTGACCGATGTCTGGGAGCCAAACAATTGTGAAGTTTATCTTTTGTTGTCCTATTACAGATCAGAAAGAAGGGTGGGAGGTTGAAGGACAAATTTATTCAGGCACCCAGGACTTTGGAGCACATCACCACTGTGAACTCTATACGCCTACTCTTGATTTTTCAAGCTCAGCACTTTTCTAGAAGCAGAAAGAGCCCAAATGCTGTAGTTCTATGCTCAAAAGCAATTATTCTCTTTAACTTCCTATCCAAGCTTAACAACAAACTTTATAGGTTCTGTATCTTTTATAAAATACATAATGTTTAATTTAGTGGAAATTTTTAATAAAAAGCATAAAACTCAAGGCTTGGTATTTTTTTTAATGAAAACCTTTAAAGAAAAATGATGTTGGCCCAAGATCCTTTGATAATGCAGCAAGGAGGCAGTCATAACTTTTTCTCTACAGGCTAAGGGATAAGGTTAGAGAGCTCTTCCTCATAGAGGACTTAAGGATATAGAAGCTCTGTGTGAGCAGCAGAGAGAAGCCCAATCACAACTGTGAGATATGAGCTCTGTTATACATAAAGCTATGTTATACATACCCAGCACCAACACACTGATTAATTTAAACCAAACAGGGAAAATGTCCAGTAGATTGTTCCATTCCTTGCAGACAAAGGAACTAGTTTGCTGAATTTTTCATATTAGCTAGTGGCACACACAGTGTGCTATGCTTGGCTCCTCAGTGGACTTGCTAATGAGCATGATGTCACCTCGTTTACCTTCTTTTATGTCCTTTAGAATCTTCCACAGTGATAAAGACTTTTCTGACATTCAGCACCTGATGGAGGGTTTTCCAGTTCTAAATTCAGGACACAACCCAGCCTGGTTTGAATCCCACTGAGCACCCAAATGCAATCCAAATGCAAATCCAGTTCAGTGTAAATCCAATTCAGCACCTCTCTTCCATTAAAAATTTAACTCATCCAGATGCTCAGAGTATTTTGGCTAATTAAATGTTCTGATTCACTCTGGATTAAGCAAAGAATTCCTTTTGTTTCAATTTGTGCTGTTAAAAACATTGCTAAACTGTGTTAGTTCACATTCTTGCTTAAATACCAAGACTTGTAAGAGCTCTGCCCTGGAAAGAATCCTTCTTTCTTTCCAATATAGAGAAAGTTCCAATTCAGGTTTCACAAAGGGTCATTCCTTTTCTAAATCCTGTGTTTGAGTAGGAGTGCTGTCCAGTACTGAAATTTTGAAAGCTGTCACCCAAGACTATATGCAGATTAAATATAAACCTAAAGTTTATTCATTCAACCTCCCCCATGCCTATGCTAAAATTATACTCTGTCACCTTTTTGTTCTTGTGTTTTCTGGATGCGTTCTGAACTTATCTGAAACAGGGATAAATCAAGTCAGAAAAATATGACCTTTTGAGTTTTTGCCTTTGTTTGTAACCTGTCCATAAACCCAGGCTTAGATTGATCAGGCCATGTGTAAATGAGTGAGTGTGTTTTGCTGAAGTTCATGTGGAGACAGATTATCCCATTTTAATTAGTCTAGCAGGTAACAGAGTTAATTTATTGTCCCAGCTACTTCTTAGTTTTGAGATTCAAGACAAGTTATTTAACCTTGAACCGTAAGGTTCCTGATTTATAAAAAAGAAAAGGTTTCTGATTATTTTCAAGGTCCTTTCTTGCTCCACTCTTTTATAAGCCCATTAATTTCTTCAGCAGCATTCAGTCAAATGGAAAAATATTGATTGCTGATTAAGACAATTTTCCAGGAAGGATTTCAATCATTTCAAACCAGCATCTTATCTGACATACAGAGCACACTGTGATTTTTATTATGCTCTTCTAATCTTACATCAGCCAGTGATATCTTGACAATGAAATTCGGGGTGGGGGGGACTTTCCACATATCCTAGTGATCAGAGATAATTTTTCTATAAAGTAAAAGTTGGATCATTTCATCATTCATGTATGAAACATCCTGTAAATTTGACAACAGCGTAATTGCTTTTGAAAGAAGCCTATATGGCAGAGTCCTCTGAGTGCTGAACTAAGTATCAGAAATCATTTATACACCTATCTGCCATCAGAATTTGGAAGAATCCATAGACAAATGGAAGCTCCATTTTTAAGTTCCTGATAAGCAAAGATTATTAGAAATTACCCTGGAGTAAAGATATGAGGTTGTTATATTTTAGTTCATCCCACAAGTTTAGAAAAATCATAAATCAGAAGAAAATAAGAAATAACATTATTGTACACTCTGTGCCCATAATGATTCACTTCCATTATCATTTCATTGCTTGGAAGGATAATTTTTAGTTACCTTCATTTCCTATATTCTCAGATCTGAATCTAAGTTGGTGATTTGTTATTAGTTAATGGTAATCATAAAGACACCAAGAGAAAATACTCTGCAGAGTAAAGCCACTAAATGTTAGAGAACCCACATCTTTGTGATCACCGTGATTTTTCTGGCTAGTATCTTGGGTCTTTTTGGTTTCAATCCCACAATTTAATAATGCTTTTGAGTGTGGTTTTGTTCACAATGTCACACAATAATTTGTTGGCCAGAATTCAACATCATAATTTTCTGAAGGTTATTAACATTTTTTTCAAAGAAGACTCCTGAAAATAAAATCTCACTCCAATCCTCAGTCATGCACACACACACACACACGCACACACGCACACACATTTAATCACTTTTGTAGCCACCCTTTTACATCTGAGTAAAGATGACGTTTACCTCAATTAAAATATTGGACCCCTGGACCGTGATTTCAAGTCACTCTACTAAGCAGAAAAAACAGGACCAAAAAAAAAAAAGCACTAAATGTCTTTCAGCTGACTTTCATTTATATTCAGCTTTCTTCTTTATAACACTACACAGCCTCTCATTGTGTTTTGCAATTCCCTTAGTATATTTTGGAAAGAAGAAGCTCAGATCTCCGTTTTCCATTAATAGGTATTTCTTCATTTAGATAGCTGTCTGTTTCTTTCTTCACCCTCAAACATGATCTTTTTTATAAAAGTGGGTCACAGAAAATTGTTAATGTCAAGCCATTCAAGATCTATTAATCCACCTTCCAGGGCTTAAGAAGCAATAGCTGACATTACCAGAAGCAATTTCAGGTGAGCTCCACTAGCACTCCTAGTATTCTTCCCTAAGGAAATGTCTTGAGCAGAAGAAAATGGTTAATTTTAAATATTGCACTTAGTTTCAATGGCTTAAAAATCCCAAAGCTTTAGGCTCCGAAGATTAAAAAGAAATCCAACTATATTACATTACATGTTATCTGATTAACAGTTTTGCAAACTACTTTTTAAAAATTCTTCAGCCCCCAGGGCCACGTGGGGAGACACAATGAGCACTGAGCTTGGGGGCCAGAAAATCTAGGTGTGATACTCAATCTGCCACCAACAAGCTGTGGCAGATTGCACACTCTCTACTGATGGCACTTTTTTCTCTGCAAACGGTGGATTTAAACTAGAAGAATTTTGAGGTCCCACATGACTCTGTGACATTTCTACAGCTCTCTCTAGTTCATGTAGCCTGTACACATTTGTTGAATCTGAGCTCATGCCGGGTTCTCAGAGGGGGAGACTTGGGATGGGGCAAGGCTGAGGGCTGTGGACAGAATAGCCAAGAGAGAGCCAGAGACAGTCTCTGGAGGCAGAGTCACAGTGAGACTCCATAAGACAGCCCTTGTGAAACATTAATCCAGAAGGACTGGGCAGGGGAACAGAGATAATGTGACCAGAAGGAGGGCCAGTAACCAGGAGACTTAACTGCCGGAGTCCAGCTCCAGCAACAGTCAGGGTCCCCGAAGGAAAGGACGGCGTCGGCGAATCCGGAATGAGGAGACAGACTCGAATGATGTCTCAGGAGTCTCCCAAAACCTCAGGGCTCCGGGTCCTTTATTTACATCATTGTAACAAGGGTGATAAAAAACACAACCAGAATGTTTATTTATTGATTGAAGGAACCTTCGGAGATGCACCTTGTATTTCTCAAAAAGTCTGATAAATGAGGCCTGTTCCTTTTTTATGGTTACTTCTAGTTCTGATGTAAATCAAGGGTTTTGTGTAAGGTCATTAAGCCCTAAAGTTAAATGCTATATATCCTGAGGGGAGGCACAGCGCGGCGCCAGATTCTTTCTCTGGCAATTATCCCGGATTCCATTTGGGCCTGTTTATCTATAGAAAGAGTAAATTATCTATACCTCGAAAAAGTCAATTATCCGACTATATTTCTTCCAGTAACTATGTTTATACTATATATTTTTACGTTGATTGATAATACGGGATCTACAAATAGTAAATTCAACCTATGTTTAACAAATCTAGTCTAATCTTACCATTCATACTGATATGAGTCATTCGAGCTGCAAGCCGCTTTTAATTGGAAGGGGTTGATTGATGCTTTACCCACTGCGATTCTCCTCGACGTGCAGGAGGGCGGTTCCCCATGCCTTGCAGAGGGGGTTCACTTGCTTGTACCATGCAAATGGCTCACATCACTTAACCCAGAGTGAACACGTGCAGAATGGAGTTGAATGTGGCACTCAAGGTATTTCTGGGGGCACCTGGGTGGCTCAGTCAGTTGAGCACCCGACTCTTGATTTTGCCTCAGGTCATAATCTGAGGGTCCTGAAGTCAAGCCCCACATTAGGCTCTATGCTCAGTATCGCATCTGCTTGAGATTCTCCCTCTGCCCCTCCTCCGCCCCCACTCACACACTCTCTCTCTCTCTCTAAAATAAGGCATAAATAAATCTTTTTTTAAAAAAAGATATTTCTGAAGACACTAGAATGTAAAGTCATAGGAAATTTTTATAGAAAGCTATAAAGAAGGCCAAGTTCAGAAAAAAAGGCAGCAAGGAGAGATGAAATCAGGGAGGCAGGACAGATTGGCCCCAAACTTAGAGAACACCTTGAAGGTGAATTAGAAAAAAATTTTAACAGCCTTGAGCTCTTTTGGAGGAGATGAATAATATCAGCAATCTTGCTTTTAACCATCAGTTGGTTTAGTGCCCAAATCATATTACCTTCCAGTGAAAAGTGCAAGAGAAATATTTGCTTTAGTCTTATTTCTTACTAATGCTAGATCTTCACCTTCCACACATGTTCCCAGGGGACATAGCCAGACTGGTGACATAGTGTTTAGAGATAAACAGAACACCTAAGTTAGTAAAATGGCATTTTCTTATCACTAGTTTACCGCACCCCCCCCCCCCCCCCCCCATTACCACATCGCAACATAACATCAAACCCCAGGGCTGAACCCTTGCTCTGTTCTCCCAGATTGCCCCCTAGGACGCTGGCACCAGACTTACTGGCTGTCATTACCTGTGCTGTTTCATGTGAATTCACCCTTAGAAAATGTTCTCTGAGGACAGAGATCTTTCTATCCGATCTAGTGAGACCCTATGCCTTCTAGAATTGGGGACATCGTCAGTTCCTTAATACAAATTTATTGAGCAAATTAATGAAAGTATCAATTAATCAATTCAGCTCACTTTATAGATCAACCACCCCAATTTGAAAATATTCCTTTTCTTTGATCTATAATAAATAATGACTCAAATCTCTCCAAAAACAGGCCTTGTCCTGAAGTTGCTTTGCCCAGATTAAGTACACGTCCAGGACAAGGGCATTTGCTTATTAAAAGCTCTTTCGAGGGGGACACCTGGGGGGCTCAGTCAATTAAGTGTCTAGATCTTGGTTTTGGCTCAGGTCAGGATCTCAGAGTTGTGGGATCAAGTCCCATGTCAGTCTCTGCCCTCAACATGGAGTCGGCTTGAGATTCTCTCTCCCTCCACCCCTCCCACTCATGCTCTCTCCCTCTCTCATAAATAAATAAATAAATAAATAAATAAATAAATAAATAAATAAATAAAATCTTTTTAAAAAAGCTCTTTGGGGCTAGCAACACACATCCAGTTTGGGCGCCTTTCAGTGTGAACTAGATGCTTTCTTTGTTAGACAATTTCTTTTTCATCCTGCCCTTCATAAGCACTCTGCTTCTCAAATCATTTTCTCTTCATAGCCCTTTATAGCTTTAGAATGCAGATTTATAAATGTGGAAAAAATATGGAAACAGAGGTCTAGAAAGATTAAGATTCAGCAGGTCTGCCCCAGATTTTAACTTCTCAGATAGAAATAGACCCTTCAGGTTAAGCTCCGCTTGGAAATTTTAGCTCATTAGTGTCCCTTAAAGCCAAAGAGACTCTAAAGGAAATGACATAAAACAGGGCTGGTAAAATGGGTTAGAGAGGAAACAACCACTTTGTTTTCTCTGAATGATGTCCCTTGGAGACAGACTTGGGTATTTTCTAATGCAATTTAGAAAGGTTCCAATAAAAAAAATTTAAAATTATTCGATGGTTTGGTAGTGCACAGTCTCAAATTCTCAGCCATCCCAGGAAACCCACCATTCAGAACAACTTAATCCCCAGGGTTGCAGACAGTGAGCACTCCACCTAATTCTATTGGTTCCTCCTCTTCCTTTCACTAGCCACACCAGTGATAGAATTGCAAAATACAAGAAACATAGCCCTCATTACACAGAAATTATGTAGCCATAGTAAGTTAGGAGCAGAATTCCCAGTGCTCAGTGAAGTTCTCACAGGGATAGAAGAGCCAGCAGGTAGGTTCTCGGCATGTGGGGGGAGGAGCAGGTGCAGAAAGCATGGAAACCAGCAGTGCAGTGGTCATTCCTCAGTTTTTCCCCCAACAGGACCTGGCCTGTTGGATATAGCATCTTCCCTGACTCTCACTGGGAAATCCGAAGTTATCAAGATTCCATGTGCGAGTGGAGGGCATCTGTAGAGGGCAGATGATGAGTGGATTCCTGGCTCTAGGCCATCCACAGTGGTCATTTCCCCAGTTCCCAAATGCACAGCAATGTGAAGGATGGACACACTTTGCATACAGCAGAATTCTCACATTAGCTCCTTGACCTGTGAAGTCAGAGCCATCATTAGGAAAAGCTGAGAAGTCCTTGAAACTGGTCCTACCACCCTCCCACCAAGATTGTAAGTAAAAAGCACTATTGTCTCTTGCTTGGAATGGCAGACATTAGTGTAACTCTCAAAGACTTCAAGCTTGAAATAGTGGGGAACCTTATCATACTCCCACTTAATTCTACAGTCTGGATACTGAAGTAAAGAAATGGGTCATAGTGGTTGATGGTAGACTACCACAAACCAAATCACGAAGTGGCCTAATTGAAGTTGCTGGGCAATTTTATCCTTTCTAGAGCAGATCAACATAGCATCTTACACAGAATGTGGCTGTGGATCTGATCATTTCATTCTTGTCAATAACCCATTAGGGAAGAGGGTCAGAAGCAGTTCACATTCAGTGGGGACAGACAACAACATAAATTTAATCTTGTCCCAGGACTGTTAACACTCCTGTTCTCTTTATAATATTCTCTAATGAGAACTTTATTGTTTAGACATTCCACAAAGTATCACACTGGCCCACAATGTTGATGACATCATGTTAATTGGACTGACAGGCAGGAAGTGGCAGGTCCCCTTGGTGTCCTGATGAGACACATGCAGTCCAGAGAGTGGTAGGAAAACACTACAAAGATTCAGAGACCTACTACATTGGTGAAGTTTTGGGAGTCCAGTGGTCTGGGACATGCCAGGATAAAGCAAGCTCTGCAGTGGGCCAGCAGATCCCATGGTGCTAGTGTAATAGGTAGACACTGACTTGGGTATCTGGCAAGCTCCAACTGGGAGATTCAGTGCAAGATCCTAGGATTCTGGAGTAAGACCATTTGAAAGCATCTCCTGTAGAGTCCTGGGTCCCCCTAAAGACTAAGCTCTGATCACACATCAAGTGACCACATGACTGGAGCTTCCCGTCATGAGCTGGGTACTATCAGACCAACCCAGTCATAAAGTCGTCTGAGCACAGCAACAATCTATTGTAAAGTGGAAGAGGTACATCATGGATTGGGCACAAGCAGGACCATCAGGCACAACTGAGCCACATGAGCCAGAGGCCAGGCTTCAGCATTACCCACTTTGTTGCACCAATGCCTCCCCCTCAACTCACATCTATGACCTCCTACTGCAATTCGCTACAACAAGCGGTCAGAGGTGGAAAAATCCTGGGGATGGTTTACAGAAGGGTTAGCTTGATATGCTGGTATGAGCTGAAACAAAGATTGTTGCTGGACTAAGTTTTCATTCAAGTGTGAGCCTGAAACACAGCAGTGAGAGCAAGCCTTCCCAGTGGGCGGGGCTTCAGGAGAGACATCTGGTCATCCATTTCGTTGAGAGAATTAAGTGATACGCACACATTCCTGCTTTTGGGGGAAGTGCTTAGGTGGTTTATCATAGGGTTGTAGTGAGCAAACCAGCAACCTCAGAGACAAGGGGGTCTGGAGAAGAAGGATATGGAAGAAGAACTTGGGAGTGGGCATGGAGTAAACAATTCTTTGTGCTCCACGGTGATGCTCACCAGACAGTGTCCACTGCAGAAGGGCCACTAAACAACCAGCTAGACAGATGGACTCATTCAGTAAATGTTAGCAAGCCTCAGTCACTGCAGTGCTTGCAAAATGGGTCAGTGCCGAGTACAGCCACAGTGTGACAGATGGAGGCCAGGCATCGACACCAAACTCTCATCAAAGCCAAGCTAGCCACTGTCACTGCTGTATATCCAACCTGTGGTGGCACAAGTCAACATTAATAGGGTACTACAATGTCTAATGACCAGAGTGGGATCTCACGTAATATTGCCCTGGGCCAAGAGACATTCTTGTCAGCAAAGGGTATGCAAATGATCATTGCCTATGGTATTCAGTGGTCCTACACGGTACTGTTATTGCACAGAAGTTGACTGCCTGGAAGATGATGAAACAGTCATTTGAAGGTACAGCTGAGGCACAAGCCTGGAGATGACATCCTGCGTTGTTGATTCACTGTCCTTCAGAATGCAGGACATACCCTGAGCTCATGGTCCTTATAGGGATCTGTGTTCTATGTGTGTAGAATATGAAAGTCTAGGCACAAAGGGGTGGAAACAGAAGTGCCTCAACTCACCGCCACTGCTAATGTCCCACTGGAGACAAACAGGTTCTGAAGGTCTAGGGTACCTTGTTCCCAGAAGAGGAACACCTCTTCCCGGCGACACCGTAAGGTTCCTCTATACTTAAAGTCATGGCTGCTGTCTGGTGATTTTAGGTCATGCTGGTAGACCAGAAAGCCAAGATATTTTATCAGCAGGGGTAATCAACACAGTGGTATACTTGTTGCTACATAATAGGGGCAGAGAGGAATATATTTAAAACACAAGTATTCACTAGGAAATCTCTTGGTGTTTTCATGCCCAGTTTTAACTGTGAAGAGATCATTAAAGCAAGCATGGCTTGACAAGGTATGGTAACCAAGGACTCTGATCCTCAGGGGTGGAAATCTAGACCAGGTAACAAGGAAAGCTGTCTAGACCTGCACAAGTGTTAGTCATGGTGAGGGGAATTTGGAATATATGGTAGATCAGTCATAGCACTGTGAACAAACCACCAAGAGATGAACTGCCATAGCTTGCCCCCTACTATGACTTTATGCACCCCTCCCCTCCTGCTCTGTTTCCATGACTCACACCTTCAGTGGGCTTTGAAGGACTGCCCTCATCACTCTGCTCACACTTGTAGAGAACTGGAAATTTCTCCCCCAGCCCCACACCTTGTCATTTACAGGACAGTTACTCGGGGCGACAGATGATCTCTGGAATGAACAGGGAGACCCTGGGACAGGAGCTTTCCTCCTCACATCGAAACCACCAGAAATAATGCCTCCTTCACGCTTGTTATCCACCCAGATATATTAACAGTCCAAGGAAGGTAAGTGCAAGTTATATCCTTTGAAAATTATATGCCTAAAAAACAGAACTTTTTACCACAGAAAAGTTACATATTAAATATGACTCCAGTTTCTGCCAAAAGGGATAATTAGCCCCAAAATATCCCTTCTTTGGGGACTTTTTCAGACAATGAAGTAAACACAAACTATACACAGACATATTTCTTGTTCAACTGCTTTAATGAAACAGAGGGCAGGACATGGGTACCCTTTGTGTCAGAAGGACCTGGTGGCTCTTTGTCACAGCAGCCAACTCTGCAAGAGGCTGTGTGTTCTGAAACTTCTTTCTTGGTGCCAAGAACCTGTGTGCTTTCTGTCAACATGAGTCTCATTCTGTGGAAGGCCGAGCAGTTATCTACAACTGGTCACATCAAAATATTTCCATTTCCTTCTCTCTAAATTAAAACACTCTGGCTATTTTCTATTTTGGAGCTAGGAAGACAAAAGATGGTTGATCTTTATTTATCTCAAGACATATATCCTATGTGCTACCAGAAGGACCTGGGGACAGCTCATGGCTCATGGTTTTGACATGTAGCTCCAAGGCACAAAACGACATTGAAACATGGAGCAAAAAGGAGCCCTCAGAAAGGAAAGAGCTCAGGCTAGTAGATGTCACAGCTGAACAAACTTCTACTCTTGGAAAATTATTATGGACCTCACCTTTCTAGCCACTGAAGGCAAAAAAGAAAAACAATGTCATGACTACCTGGCTTTGGTTTCATAAATTTATCTTCAAAAATGCAATTACTCTTGAAACAACAGAATGGAAACAACCTCTGGAAATCAGTTATTAGGGTACAGAGGGCCCAAGATTTTTAGACTCATTTCTTCAGAGCTAAGGAGGGAAAGATAGTGGTTGTAGCTACCTTCCATTTATTGACCTGGAAGGGCCTGGTCACCCAGGGACAGAGGAAGAAAAACCCAGCATTCCCCAATGTGTGGCCACTGGGTCACAGGGAACACACTATCCCAAGTCATCTAAAGAACCAGAAGAGTATGGTCCAGCTCCCTTAAGACCAAGAAAGGAAGAGAGAGACCAACAGAGCTATGACAGAGAAGAAACACCAAAACACAAGCTTAGCCTTCCTATATTGTTTCAACTCTGCTAACGTTTCTGACAACCAAGTGTGTCTTTGAAATTCACCTCACTCATTGATTTATCACCAAAAGCAATAAACGTTTCTTGGAATCGCTGCCACAGTGACTTTCCCTTCTGTGGAAGCAGCCCTTTCTCAGGTATGGGACTCCCCACCAGCTCCTTCTGTATTCCCCAGGGAAGCAGACACAGGCTGGTCGATCACATGAGAAGCTTGGAATGGAACACTATAATGGTTGATAGCAGTACTCTAGTGGGAAGGAGACCTCTGAACTCTTACTCCTAGATAATTTAGAGCTCCCATAGGATTGCTCCTTCCCTAGATGCAGAGGAATCATCTTTTTCTTGGATTCTATGGGCTCTACCATTGTCTTTCAAATTTTCCTCCCTTTTTTTCCCTTCAGTTGCCCAGAATTGATTTCTATTTCTTAACTTATAACACAGATGAATCCTTGTGTGGGTCTTGCAAATGACACAATGGGGGAAATAGCCAATGGTTTTTATGAGTAAGAAATACAGTCATACTTCATAAGATTAGAAAGGACAGAACAAAAATGGTAGACAGTGGTATATGGAATCAGCCAGTGTTGTGGCTCCAAATGGAGGAAACAGGTACTGTTATGGGTTGAATTACCTAGAAGCAAATGCTGAGAAAGTTTGGGTGCAGGATGTTTACAAGGGATGCACACCTGTGAATAGAAGGTACAAGAACCAGGACTATAGAGAGAGTGAAGTCAAATCGTGATGCGCATCCAGAAAATCCTCTCAGCCAGGAGCTCTGGAGCACCACCAATGCTGAGGCAGACCCTGAAATGGGTGGACAACTGGAGGCTGCCTTCTGGGCACCCCACAGGTGGGTGGCAAGTCCTCCCTTGAAGGGAGACATAGGCAGTGCCTCTCTGTGTGATGAGAGTCTACCCTTGATGCCATTTGGATTCACTTCTCCATGTACATTCAGGGGGCAGCTAGCTCCTCCAAGTTTCCAGTGGGCTTCCCTGGAAACTTCTCCTTTCCTCAGGAGAAATTTAGAAGAGGGCGGCTAGTTAGGGGGAAGAACTGCACCCTTTCCACTGTAGTTGACCTCAGGGCTGCAAAGGATACTCCTCATCTTCCTCCTCCACTATCCATTCTCAATTACCCTCATCATTTGCTCCCATCCCTGCTGGTCTCAGCGGCTTACTTGGGCCATGAACCAGATGGTCACCTCTGAAGCATGTCTTTCTCCTGCTGCGGTTACTGTCTCTGTCCACTTGCAATCCCAGTTGTGAAAGTCCCAAGAAGTGCCCAAGTGGATCCTCATGGTTCCCTGCATATCCTTCCCTACCCCAAAGCACAACAGCAGCCCTACTTCTTTCAGAAGCTCAGGGTCAATGACCCATGCTGAGATGATGATACCTCTTCTTGTCTGTCCTCAACAAGAGTTGCCTAAACTTCTCAAGCTGCGGCCATACCTCAGAATTCACTGGGAACCTTGCTGTGGCTCTTGGCAATAGTGCATCCCCTCTGGGGACCAGCATCTTCCATCCTCAGAACCCAGAGTTGCAGAGATGGAGAGCAGAGTCATTCCATGGCTTTCTGGGAGTCATGCAGATGTCATCCCAAACAGTGGCTGAAACCCCAGTACTGAGCAGAGAAGCAACAGCACCCCAGGCTTGGGGCACCTGTTAGGAGCCAGGCACTGTGCCTGAGTTATTCCACTGGACGCTCGCAACACCCGATGACATGCATCCCCTCATTATCTCCATGGTGAATGTGAGGGCAGTGTGGCCTACAAACAGGAAATTACTCGCTCCGGGTGCACAGCTAATGCAGGTGGAGCTGGGACACCTTTGCTCTTGCAATTTTATGACATTGTCTAAAATAATTAAAACGTAGGTACAAAGCCAGAAATAAATGAGCAAATGCTTGTCGATGTAATAACTTTGTATTGCTTCATACATGCTTGCTGCTTGATAAGTGAAGAACTGGTTTGGCTTTATCCTTTCCATTATCAGTTAATTATTCTTCCTGTTTTCATGTCTCAGAATGGCCCTGCATCTCTTCTTGTTATCATTATTCAATTAGAACTATGCCCCAGTTTCTATCCTGCAGTAAAGCCTGGAGTGGTGTCTGCTGAGTGTAAGTGTAAGAGAATGATAAGACAGTCCCTTGTTCTAAAAATACAGTGAAGCTGGAGAAATAGGCTGTACGTTAATTTTTTTTCTAAAGAAACTCAAAATGGTATCTCTCTCTCAGCTCATTAATTCTAGAAGCATCTCTGTGAAGATGGCTGCCGAAGAAGGCTTCTTATGTTTCAGAAGGAAGGGCAGGTAGTAAGTGGATGGAGAGAAGAGGACTCAGAACTCCAGAAAGAGCCATCTTATTAGAAACTAAGTGTCTGCCGGCGAAGGAGCTAAAAATCATATCTAATTCAAAGCCATAGTCAGAAGACAATTTCTCTCTTTTGGGGAGCTGCTAGGAAAGGGCACGGGTAAAGTATTTTTAGTGATAACTTGTTTTTAATCTAGGAAGGAGAATTTGTAGATAATGAGTATACATTACATTCTTATTCCTATGTTTCTGTATTTTCCCAAACTTTTTAATACAAAAAAGCTTTTTAGAGAAATCCAAAAAGAGGGAACGGTAAAGAATATGAGATTTAGTTTTCCACACACAGGAATCTCTTCTTCCTAAAAGGAAAAAATACCTTTCAGAATCGATTTATGGAAATAACCACCTCAGCTGTTTTTCGTCTCCTACCTTCCTCTTCCAAATTTAAAAACAAACATGAAAGGGGTGCCTGGGTGGCTCAGCTGGTTAAGAGGCTGCTTTCAGCTCAGGTCATGGTCTCTGGGTCCTGGGTTTGAGCCCAACTTCGGGCTCCCTGCTCAGCGGGGAGCCTGCTTCTCCCTCTGCAGCTTCCTCCTGCTCCCGCTCTCTGTCTCTCAAATAAATAAAATCTTTAAAAAAAAATTGTTTCAACTTTAATTTCTAATATGGTAAGAATCAGTAGCTATAATATGTATCAACAAAAACTCCAAGGTCTGCAATTCTTTCTGAAGGTGTAAGGAGACCCTAACAGGAGAAAAATTGAGAATTGCTTCCTTAGCCCTAAATATCCAGAAACTCCAAGCTTTTTCTGCTGAGACCGGTTCCGCCTCTAGGCAGGCCTCTCTAGCAGGATGTGAAATGACGTCATGCTGACCCCAGGGTCCCTCAGACTGCTCTGGGCACACATCAGGCTCAGGGCTTGAAGGAGAGAACACCTGCAACCTTCCCCGCAGCTGAGTGGCGCGGATGCAAATCCAACAGCTCGCCACAAATTCTCTCCCCTCCATGCTTTCATGCCCACGAGGAGGTGAGGGGTAGCAGAGTCCTGCAAATCCTGAACGCTAAAATCTCCCTCTTTTGAACCCCTATGATATGTTGTTTATATTCCTCTTGAGGTTTTGAAAGGCATTTACAATCGTGGGCAGTCGCGTACACCCCTACCAACTAGATTGTAAACTACTTGAGGGCTTCATTTATTCATCTTTTAATCCTCAACACCTACAAGAGTAATGCCGATCACGGGTCGGTGGAATTCACAGAGGCCAACTCTAACCTCCCAAGAGATTGTCAGAAGAGAGGATCGCTCTCGGACAGAATTCCTGCCCATCTTTCTAGCCTCTGTTCTTCTAGTTCCCTTCCATACTATTGGTAAGAAAACCCACATCAGAGACTGCCTGGGATGGAAGCCCGATCTTCATGGCCTGCATGAGGCTCTTGAACGAGGCTTGGTGGAGTCGGGAATGCCATGAGCCTGTTCCAGGGAAGGTGGCTGCAAACTCAGGGCACGCTACTGACTGCAGCCACACATGCTTTCCTTCCAAGCAACCCAGAAACAGCGACACCATTTTCTCCCACTTTGCACACAGATGTGGGAAGTTCATAGAATCATGAACATCTGGGCAAAGAGGAACTTTGGAAACATTCTCATTCTTATTGAAAGTAATGAATTGGGGCACCTGGGTAGTGCAGTCGGTTAAGGGTTCTCTTTGGAAACACTCATCGGCAAACAAGTCACGCATGTTGCTTGGTCTGCTGGGCTGACCAACAGCGGGGCTTTCACCAGGTCCGACCATGCCAACTCTGCTGATTCGGAGTGTATGTGGTTGCACTACAGTCACCTAGCATGACAGAAACAGGAATCAGTGTGACTAGGAAGAGAAACTTCAAAGATTTGTGGAGGGAGGGAGGGGAACAGGAAGAAAGGAGGGAAGTAAGAAATACAAGCATGGTGCAAAACACTAAAATGATGCTTACTGCTTTAAAAGGAACAAAACAAAGCCAAACAAACCATGCCCCCATCACTTCCCCTTTGTTTTTCCATTCAAACGCTGTGGGTTTCATTTTCTATTTCTGCACCACAAATTACCACAAGCAACATCTTAGAACAATTATCATTGATTCTCTCTGTTCTGTAGGTCAGAAGTCCCAGCAGAGCTCACCCAGCCTCTCTGCTCAGGTGCCACAAGGCCATAACCTTGTGTCTATCTGTCATTTGGAGTATACTCTTAATTGGTACAAGGGGTCCTTTTCCAGGCTCATTCAGGTTGTTGGTAGAATTCAGTTCACCGGGCGCCTGGGTGGCTCAGTGGGTTAAAGCCTCTGCTTTCGGCTCAGGTCATGATCTCAGGGTCCTGGGATCGAGGCCCACATCGGGCTCCCTGCTCAGCGGGGAGCCTGCTTCCCCCTCTCTCTCTCTGCCTGCCTCTCTGCCTCCTTGTGATCTCTCTCCCTCTGTGAAATAAATAAATAAAATCTTTAAAAAAAAATAAGATTTAAAAAAAAAAAAAAGAATTCAGTTCACCGTGTTGTGGAAGTCATAGTAGCTTGTCTCTTCAAGGCCTGCAAGAAAATGTCTGTACTGCTTTGACTCTCTCTGGCTTCAGGAAATGCCCAGTACCCCTCCTTTTAAGGATTCACCTGATTAGGTCAGGCCCACCCAGAATGATCTTTTGAAATTAATCCCACCAACTGGCCAGTAACCTACTCATGTGAATAATATGCCGTCGTATTCACTGGATCCACCTACACTTAAGGAGAGAGGACTAGAAGTTTGAGGGGCCCCAGGAAAAGTCTGCCTACCACAGTCCACCCTCTGGCCCAGTGATTTTTCTTTCTATCAAATACAACATACATTCACCTGCTTCCAAGCTTTCCAACACCCTCATCCCACTATAGTACCTGTTCAAAGCCTAAAATGTTTTTCCACTGATTTTCAAAAGAGGAAAGTGACAATTCTAACCACCTGTAAGTTAAAAGTAGATTTGTTACTTTTTTAAAAAAAGATTTTATTTATTTATTCCAGAAAGAGAGAACAAGAGAGCAGTGGGGAGGAGCAGTGGGAGGGGGAGAGCAGACTCCACACTGAGCACAGAGCCCAACTCGAGGCTTGATCTCAGGACCCTGAGATCATGACCTGAGTTGAAACCAAGAGTCGGACCCTTAACCAACTGCACTACCCAGGTGCCCCAATTCGTTACTTCCAATAAGAAGATATTTGTTGCACAGGAATAGCACATCTGTCCTCAAAGATTGCCTCTGGTTAATACACCAGAATTGCTTTATTAGATCTTCGCAGTCATTAGAGACTTGTGTTCCTCCGAGTCCCAGAACTATAGGGACTTCACGGAGTGTTCTCTGAGTGACACCCACATCCCGTCTCTGCCGGTTCCATGCCACCAGCTGCTTAGGTCAGTTTCATAATCTGTGGAACTAAAAGGATGTCACTACAGATTGTCTCTGCCCTTTATTCACTGTCAAAAACAAGTTCCTCCAATTCCTATGGTTCAGGGAAGTGAGTTGGCCAACAGACCACACCTGAGGCAGCAGGGAAAGCCCGGACAAGAGGCTGCCATTTGCAACTGGTGTTTAGATTCGAAGCAGGGAGGGGAGGGAATGTGGAATTAGTGATAAAACACCTCCCGTCTTTATCTTTCCCAGACACCTGACCATTACATCTGTCTGGGCTTCACCAGTACTCTTTTCTTTTTTAACATTTTTAATAGCATAACTGACATATAACATTATATTAGTTCCAAGAGTATAACAGAATGTTTCCAGATTTGTACACGTTGCCAAACGATCATCACAATAAATCTAGTTATCATCCGACACCACACAGAGTTACAAAATTCTTTTCTTTAATGAGAATGTCTAAGATTTCCTCTCTTGGGATGCCTGGGTGGCTCAGTCGGTAAAGCTTCTTCCTTTGGCTCAGGTCATGATCCTAGAGCCCTAGGATCGAGTCCTGCATTGGACTCTTTGCTCAGTGGGGAGCCTGTTTCTTCCTCTGCCTGCCATTCCCCCTGCTTGTGTTCGCGCTCTCTGGCAAATGAATAAATAAAATCTTAAAAAAAAATTTTCCTCTTTTAGCAACTTTCAAATATGCCACAGAGTATAATTATCTCCAGTTGTTTAAATGTTCATGGCTGCTAACATCTATTTATTCTTCAAGATGAATATTGCAACCGTTTTTTTAAGGGTAGCAAAAGAGATACCATTAGAGTTGACATCAGGATTGAATGAGTTTATCAAGATTTATTAGAGTCATTTGTGGAGAATGGGCACCATGAAAATGTGGACTCTCTCTTCAAATCGGAGATACTTCTCTCCATTTATTCAAATCCTTGTATTTCTGGAAGGAGTTTATTTTCTTCATATAGATCCCATTTTTTATTTAAGTTTATTCACAGATATTTTTTGATTTAGTTATTATTTCAAATGGAGTCATTTCTTAAATTTATAACTAGTCATTGTTGCTGGAAACTAGAAACACTGACTTCTTTGTGTCCATTTTTAACCAGTTACATTACTGACCTCCCTTATAGTTGATACCAAAAGTCAGGTTGGCTCCCCTCAGTTTCGTCTAGCATCTAGTCATACCATCTGCCAAATAACAATGTTAAAATGCTTTTGCAATTTGTGTTTCTTTCATCTAATTGCCCTAGCCAGTACTCCCAGAACTGGTGAAAGAGTAGCTAAATAAAAGTCAGATGGTGATTGGTCTTGTCTCATTAATAATCTGAGATGCACATTTTTAACTGAGTTGAGAAAATCTTAATTTATTTTGAAATCATAAGTAAATGATGAACCTTATCAAATATTATTTTGCCATTGGGATAATACATTTTTTCCTTCCACTGAACTATTAATAGAGTGATACACACTGATTAATTTCTCTTTATTTTTTTAAAGATTTATTTATTTATTTTAGGGAGAAAAAGAGGGGCAGAGAAAGAGTAAGAGAGGATCTCAAGCAGGCTCTATGCTGAGCACAGAGTCCAATTCAGGGCTCAATCTCATGACCCTGAGACCATGACCTGAGTCAAAACCAACAATCAGACCCTTAACCGACTGTGCCACCCAGGTGCCACATGATTCATTTCTAAATATTGAACCATATTTGCATTCCTGGAATGAATTCCACGTGTCACACTGTATTAATCTTTTAATGTACTACTAGGTTTTACTGACCAACATTTTGTTTAGGGTTTTTTGCATCAATATCCAAAAGTGTGATTCATTTGTAATTATCTGTGCTATCATTTGTTTTTGGTAGTATGCTTCTATGATGGAATTATACAAATAATAAGGAGAATTTTTTTCCTGTAAACTCTGGAAAGGGTTGACTCACATTGCAATGATCTGTTCTTTTATTTTTATTTTATTTTATTTTTTGATCTGTTCTTTTAAAGTTTGAAGGAATTTAGGGACAAAAGCTTGGCTCAGTGGGTTACCCACCTCTTGTTCCCTCTCTCCCTCTCTCTAAAATAAATAAGCAAAATCATTTTAAAAAATAAAATAAGTTTGAAGGAATTTATTTATGAAGTTATAGAAGCCTCATGCTTTCTGTAATGGTAGAACTTTTTTTTTTTGTTTAAAGATTTTATCTTTTTTTTTTTTTTGAGAGAAACAGAGAGAGAGGTGGGGAAGCAGAAGGAGAGGAACAAGCAGACTCCACACTGAGCACAGAGCCTGACGTGAGGCTTGATCCCAGGACCCTGCAATCATGAGCCAAAATCAAGAGTAGGACACTCAACTGACTGAGCCACCCAGGCACCCCCGGGGAATGGTAGATCTTGACAGTTTCAAAATGTTTTCCACAATAACTGGTTTATTTGTAAGCAGTAAAGAATGTACTCAGCAGGTATAGGTTATCTAAGCCCTGCACATTCCAAAGGTCTTCAGGACTAATGCTTGACCAGCTCCTGGGACATAACCTCTAAGCCCTTTGGATATCCTGCCTGAAAAGAGTGTCTGGACTCCTGAGTGCTCAAGCCGTGCCACGGAGTTTATGCTAGCAATGTGATTTAAGGTGAATGCCTATTTTGTCCTGAACCATACTCTGTCAGTTTGACCTCTGAAGGGTCTCGAAACTAAGTATGAAGGTCAGTCCCAGGGTGGAGGGGCAGCGGAAGAGGAAGAGAATCTCAAGTAGACTGCTCACTGAGCACAGAGCCCATCCTGGGGCTCAATCCCATAACCCTGAGATCATGACCTGAGGTGAAATCAAAAGTCAGAAGCTTAACTGACTGAGCCACCCAGGTGCCCCCTGAGTACCTCACCTTTAAACATAGGAGTCAAAGCAAGGGAATAATTAACACAGAATCCAGGAGAATAATTGTCTTTGGGAGCTAGGCTGCCAGATGGGATAGAGAAGAACACACAGGTAGATGCAAATGGTGGCTACTTATTGGGTGCTGGGCTCCTGGCATTCATTGTACTCTAATACTTTATAGCTTACACAGATAGTATTTATGGTCATGCACATACAAACTGTTATTTAAAACCTGAAAGTAGGGGCACCTGGGTGGCTCAGTGGGTTAAAGCCTCTGCCTTCGGCTCAGGTCATGATCTCAGGGTCCTGGGATCGAGGCCCACATCGGGCTGCCTGCTCAGCAGGGAGCCTGCTTCCTCCTCTCTCTCTGTCTGCCTCTCTGCCTCCTTGTGATCTCTCTCTCTCTCTGTGTCAAATAAATAAAAATCTTTAAAAAAAAAGTCTTAAAAAAAGAAAACATTTTAAGAAAAACACCTAAAAGTCTAATTATCAAAAAAATTCCTAAGTATTGACTTCCTCCACTCTCCTCCTTATTTTTTCATTGGCCCTGTCCCTCCCCCAATTCTCAGCACACCATTTTCTATTGCTATCCACTTGACTTCGTATCCTGTTTGTTTTAGGTGAACTACTATTTTGTGACTATGTAACTTGTGGCACCCATACAATGATTTCAACATGACTAAAAAATACTTAGAAATCATATAAACTAATTCCAAAGGATAAAACGCAAAAGTGAGACAATTTTATGTTAGGGTTGTAGGATTATATAAGACAATTTCTCCCTGAAATTTGTTCTATGCTACCTCATTATTTGACTTAAAATGTCAAAAAGAAACAATACGTGTTAAGTATAGTCTTCTTAAAGAAACAATGAGGGGTTCCTGGGTTGCTCAGTCTGTTAAGCCGCTGCCTTCAGCTCAGGTCCTGGGATGCCAGGGTCCTGGGATCAAGTCCCGCACTGGGCTCCCTGCTCAGCAGAGAGCCTGGTTCTCCCTCTCCCTCTGCCTGCTGCTCTGCCTGCTTGCGCTCTATCTCTTTGTCAAATAAATAAATAAATAAAATCTTTAAAAAAAGAATGGTTAAAGTATCATACTCCAATTTTCTTTTTTACATTTTCTATATTGTATTATACTCAGAGCTGTTTTACATTTTCAGAAGAAAGTAGTAAACAGTCTCTTTAGGTGAATGGCTCTAGCAGATTACAAAAGCCTAAAGTTGTTGGCAAACTTGCACCTACCAAAGTAATCTGATGCTAATTAGCTATTTAAATATGGAAAAGACAGGTGAAGTGAGAGGAAGGTACAGAAAAGAAAGTCAGACCTGTACAAATAATAACACACAGGAATGCAGATACACAGAGCTGCAGGGTTAAAATATCTCCTAACAGAACAAAGGGGGAAATACACTTTGAAGTCTTTGTTCTTAAGAGTATAGAAAACCCATATCTGAAAGAGCCTATCTAGCAAAATATTGCATTTTAAAAAAATAGTTCACGTTTCACTAATCAACTTCAAATTAGCGTAAGAGTGTTCCTACCTAGAGTGGAAATAAAACCAGTTGAAAGTAAAAATATTTGACATTTTAGTTGGCCTGAGGAGCCTGTCATGGGTAAACATGTAAGTTCCTTTGGGATTTTGAGGTGTGAGAAACAGCCCCAGACCCTAGAGTCCAAGGCTGTAACCAGAGATGATAGCAGACTTTGCAAGTCAAACTTCTATTGGCAACAGCAAATGTTACACAGACCCAGACCAGTGGGAGAGCTGAGTGCAGGTGGCTGGCATTATTTTTACCTGAATCCACTGTCCAAATGCCGATGGCTCCCCGAGGGTTGCCAAAATAACCTGAAGTCTCCTTATAGAGAAAGGTCAGGTCATTTTGTCGATGTGTTCAATGTAAGAAACCTAAAACCGTCTGCTGGACTTCTTCACTTTCCTTGAGACTCAGTCACATTCTTTTTCTTCCCCAAATAACTGTTCCAGAACAGAGCAGAGGGGAGCAGGACATCAGGACTTCATTTGGGCTCTTTATTGCATCTTTCTTCTCCCAAAGGGCAAGAATGCATCAAAGCCCTGAAGTTTCTAATGCAACTTTTGAATAAGCACCTGTTCGTTCATGCCTCGGTTGTAGAAACCGAGATGGTGTTCTGACACCACTCACACCTCGATGCACCCCCTGGTGCTCTCCATGGCATCCGCACAACACTGAGCACCTAACAGACACAAGGCAGGTGCTGGGCCCAGAGAGGGGGTTGTAAGGTGCATAATATACAAAATTAAATCACCTCAACATAAAGTAGGTAACGAGGAGAGGATTGAAGACAGTGCTTTTGGGCTCAAAGAAGCAGGAAGAGATTATTTTGTGGGCCTCTAGCAAAACTCCACGTAGCAAGCTGTATTCTAGAATGGGAAGGACTAGAAACACTCAGAGATATAGGACACTAATGGATGTTTTCCAAGGACAGGCAACCAAGGAGAGGATTTAAAAGCATAGAGATGCTTAGGAGATGACAGGGAAAGAATGAGTAGCCCGACTTAGCTAATGTGTAGTGAGCTCAATGGGAAAAACTGAGGAGGTATGAAGTATAGGGTTTGTAGTGGCCTATGTTTTCTGTATCTTCCAAGGAATACATGTAGGTGGTTGGTCTCATGGAAATTCGAAGCTACTTTTCCCCCTTATCTAAATAGTGCCACTTTTCTAGGATCCAATTTTGGTTGTCTTCTCCAAAAGAAACAATTGTAGAAATGACTAGTCAGCTTATAAGGGGTTCTGCACACCTCCGTCTCTCAAAGGACTTGGCCTAATCTGACTTAGTGCTCTTTCCCCTGGTCTTTCTCCAGCCCTGATAGCTTACATGGGCCTCTTTAATGCAATATGCAGGGCTGTCCTCCAGAATGATTATATTATGAATGGCCATCAAAACCAAAATTGGAAGACATCCCAGTCATAAGGAAGTTGACCTGTGAAAACATTCAACGAACCCAAGAACAGAATGTCATTCGATGTGATGGAAATTTCTGTCCTGGAACAACCACCAGTTTGGCCTCGATGTAAGGCTCCCCTCAGTAAAGTGAAAAATAACTTCTGCTCTTGGGTCCACATGGTGTGGTAAGAGGCTGGGAAAGGGATACAAATGGGAAACAATAGAAGTAGGTGCTTGAGCGATGACAGAAGGAAGAGATAGTTCATGAGAGGTATGTGGATGGGCATAACTGCGCAAGCATCTGATTGGCTGAGAGAAAAATATGGCCTGTGCTTATTGTCCTTAGAAATCAGAGAAGAGGGGCTCCCGGGTGGTGCTGCTGGGGAACCATCCAACTCTTGATTTTGGCTCCGGTCATGGTCTCAGGGTCATCAGATCAAACCCTGCATCAGGCTCTGCGCTCAGGGAGAAGTCTGCTTGAGATTCTCTCGCTCGCTCGCTCTCTCTCTCTCTTTCCCCTTCTACCTCCCCCTCCCCTGCTCGTGGGCCTGTGCTCTCTCTCTCTTTTTCTCTCAAAAAGAAGAAATCAAAGAATAAATTTTTTACATCACAAAAAGTTCTCAAAAGAACCTACTTGTAGAACATTAATTCCACTTCTTTCTCCTGAAAGACACAGAAACTAGCCAGACTCTTCCCACGTATTCATCTATTGGATAAAATATTAACAATAGGGCAACTTGTTTTTTTTAATTTTCTCTAAAGAATGATAAGAGAGATGCTGACAGCTTTCTAAAAATGCTTTCCTACAATAAGAATGGTGGTGACTCATTAATTTATCCATTCCACAAGGATTGATAGAGCCTTCGTTTTGCTAGGCATTAAATACATGAAATTAAAAAAAATATCCCTTCTCTAATGCAGAGTGGGAAAGCTCTTCCACAGACAGAAGGTCGTGTGAGCCAGAGAGCTCAGTAGTGTGATGAAAGCATGTAAAAGATGCCCTGGGAGCTGAAGAATATTTCATCTGTGCTGGAGAGAAAATGGTGTGATGAGGCTTCCAAATGCCCACACCACTATCATGAAACTGCCAGTGGTTGAGTGAGCCTGAAAAAATGGGGCAAAGACAGAGGGAACTGGTGGGCTGGAGGCCCCTGTGCCAACAGCCCTTACACGTCATGGCCACGAGTCCTGACTTGGCTAAAAGCAATGAGGAACCAACAAAAAACTTCAAAAACGGTGGACCTCACGTTCATAATTGCCTCTGATCAGTCAAATGTGTGAAACTCAGAGAGCATATCAGGGAAAGGCAAAAGCATATTTGGAAAAATATCGTAGGAAGCAAATTGTAATCTCGACAAGAGATGAACCAAAGTCACGGCAGTGAAGATAGCAAGGAGGATGCATTTGAGAACTGGGGGAGCACAGCTGGAGGACTTGGGCAGAATAAGGAGAGTAGAGGAAAGGGGATTGGGATTGGGGGAATTGGGCGGGTGGTGTGACTTGTCACACACAAGGGTCCTCCACACAATTACTGGTGGATTTCTCAGCAGAAGGTTTTCAGGCCAAGGGCAGTGGGGATGACACACTTAGAGTGCCGAAGGAAGAGAACTGTCCAGCAGGAATCCTATCTCTGCAAAACTGTCGAAATGAGGACAGAATTAAAACATTCCCAGTCAAACAAAAGCCAAGGGAGTCCATTATCACGAAACCCACCCTACAAAAAAGTCCTTCAGGTTGGAGCGACTGGCAAGTTATTATTTAGTGGGCACAGTTTCTATTTCAGATGATGAACAAGTTCTGGACATGGACAGCAGTGAAGTTGCACAACACTGACTGTATTTGATACCACTGATTGGTACACTTAAAGACAGTTACAGTAGCAAATTTTAATGCATGCGTATTTCACCACGATCAAGGAAAAGGAAAAAAATGAATGGTGTTTATTTTTTAAAAGATATATTTATTTATCTTGGGGGGGAGGGACAAGGAGAGAAGGAGAGAACCTCCAAGAGGGCTCCCTACTGAGCAAAGAGTCCAACATGGGGCTCAATCCCAGGACGCCAAAATCATGACGTGAGCTGAAATTAAGAGTCAGATGCTTAACCAACTGAGCAACCCAAGCACCCGGAGAATGGTGCTTATTACCTGCACCTAAACCGTGACTGGTATACAAGTCAACCAGTTGACTTTCTTAATTCAATCAAGTAAGCCATCAATCATTTTATTTTTTAAAAAATCTATCAATGGGCTGGTATACCAGCTAAGTCAAAATACCCCACCCAGTATTTCTGTGCGCACGAAGTCTGCAGGAGGCAATAAGGGGCTACCAATATTGAGCAACAAAAGCCTTCAAATAAGATTACTCTGAAGAATGCATGGCACTGGAGGATTTGCATCTTCAAATCAGCCATGTCTTGCTTTCAATCACTTTCTACAGCACACTGACAAATTACAGTCCACTGTGAGAGCCACGAATGTCAGTTCTTTGTAACTCGACTTTAGGAGTCTCCCGTAGGGCTGTTCTCCCCTGTTCACCTCACCATCAATACTTTAGAGGTAATCTGAAGTCATGGGCATCTCTAGTTCCTTTAGGGCCTCATGCTCCCTCAGCAGATATAATTCGTTTTATGAAGGCAAGGTCATCAGCTACTGCATGGCACCAAGAAGGCAACCGAAGGACTCAAGTAAGAAGGTCCTCACAAAAGAAACATGGTCTGTCGAAGGTTCTCACAAGTTCCTTCTGGTTGCTGGGTGAAGAGTAATCCTTAAGGGGAGTGTATTAGTTTCTCATTGCTGCTATCGCGAAGTACCAAAAATTTAGTGGCTTAAGACAACACAAATTTGTTATCTTACAGGTCTGTAGGTTTAAAGTTTGATGCTGGTCTCACTAGGTTAAAATCAGAGTGTGGACCATGCTGCATTTCTTTTTTTTTTTTTTTTTTTTTTCCCCAGGGGTACAGGTCTGTGAATCATCAGGCTTACACCTTTCACAGCACTCACCATAGCACAAACCCTCCCCAATGTCCATAACCCATCCACCCTATCCCTACCCTCCCACCCCCCAGTAACCCTCAGTTTGTTTTGTGAGATTAGGAGTCTCTTATGGTTTGTCTCCTTCCCCATCCCATCTTGTTTCATTATTTTTCCCTCCCTACCCCCCACGACCCCCCCGCCCTGGTCCTCAAGTTCCTCATATCAGAGAGATCATGTGATAATTGTCTTTCTCTGATTGACTTATTTCGTTCAGCATAATACCCTCTAGCTCCATCCATGTCGTTGCAAATGGCAAGATTTCATTTCTTTTGATATCATACTGCATTTCTTTGTGAAAAGCTCTGGGGGGGGGCAATCAATTTTCTTGCCTCTTCTGCCTTCTAGATGTCACCCAACTCTGTGAGCTCCTGGTGCCCTTCCTCCATCTTCGGAGATGGCAAGAGTGGGTACAGTCGCCACATCTCGTCATTCTCTCCCTTCTGCTTCTCTCTTCCACTTTTTTCTTTTCTTTTTTAGAGAGAGAGTGCATACATGTGTGAGAAGTTGGGGAGGGGCAGAGGGAGAGAGAGAATCCAAAATGGCTGGATCTCACAACCCTGAGATCATGACCTGAGCCCAAATCAAGAGTCAGACTCTCATCCGACTGAGCCACCCAGGCGCCCCCTCCCTCTTCCACTGTTAAGGACCACGTCATTACATTGGACCCACCCAAAAAGTCCAGGGTGATCTTCTCACCTCAAGGTTCTCAACTTAATCCCATCTGCAAGTTCCCTGTTGCCATGTAGGGTAACATATCCACAAGTTTCAGAGATTGCAAACTATTGCTATAGTGCAAGTAACGAATGCCTGAATAATTATCTTGGACATTTATTCTTAAACGTTGCACATTCTGCATTTTACATATACACTCTCACCGAAAGCTTTTAACAATAGTCCAAGTAGATATTGTCATCATCCCTGCTTTACAGCTGAAGAAATCAAGAGTTACACCTTGTCCAAAAACGCACAGCACATATTGGAGAACGCTGGACTTCGCATACAGGTCTGCCTGATGCTTCGTCCCCGTGCCTTTTCTACTGCATTATTCCACTGCAGTAACAGAAGCAAGGACAAAATAAGACTATATACAATCCTTTTGAAAGGTTTTTGAAACCTGTTACGAGATGGAAGTAGGAGAGCATACACGGTGAGAAGCAGGAAGAGTCGTTTTCTCAGCAATGACTTGAAGGGCAATATAAGGGTCCCCACAGGGAAATCAGTCTGGTTCCCAGCACACTACACTTCCAGACGATTCTGTCACATTGAAAATATCACACACAGATATCGTTGTTTGTGTTAGCGCTCTAATGGTAGTAGACCACAGAGTTAAAGTTTTCTGGACAGCAAGTTGGACACAAGGGATAGAAGAAGAGTGAATATATAAATATATATTTTCCCTTGACCTATTTCCAACAAGCCATTCATCCGTTATTTCAATAGAAAACTCATTAAGGATTTTCTTCCCCAATAGACCTTTTACATTTCATTCTCTTCGCCTGGCCTGCCCGTTACTCTAATTCATAGCTGCTTAGTGTGTGCATGCTTCAGACTGCAGTGATGCTCAAATCGGATCCCAATAATGCCTCAATTACTCATTTTCCAAGCCTTGCTAATTAGGACACTTATCTCCCCTCCACAGAAATGCACCATTAGGGCTCAAGGAAGCAACACTGGTGAATGGGTCAATGGCCCCGCAGGTGCATGGCAAAGCACCCTAGTGTCTCTGCGTGCGTGTGTGTGTGTGTGTGTGTGTGTGTGTGTGTGTGTGTGTGTGTGGTTGCAGAGGGAGCTGGGGACCAGGGTCAGGGGCATTTTGCTTTGTTTTCCTTTCTTCCTTGTGAGGCACTGCTCACACTGTGGGCACAGAGCAGAGTTCACGGGAAGTGCCCACCTGATGCTGTTCCCCACGGACGTCTTTCCCCTGGTCAGGAGAAGGAGCGCCAGTCTGAATCGCAGGGGCAGGGGTCCGGAGTTTGAAAACTCACTATGAATGATTTTGAAAGCGCTCCATCCCTGCCGTAGAGTCATTTTCGCTCTTGAAGGTTAGAAGCCAAGCCCCCCGAATTCACGAGGAGAAGCTTGTGGAGCATTTCCTGGGAGGCGGCGGGGTCACGTCCTCCCTCGTGCTCTCTTGGGAGGGCTCCTTGTGAAGTCTCCGGGTCACAGCCAGAGGGAATGACGTGCCCCCAGGGCGAGCACCCGCCAGCACCCTGGGCGGCCTCCTTTCTCGGATGGGAAGCTCAGGTGAGTGGGAACGGGAACACTGACCCACCTTCGCCCCAGGGTAACCTCAATGTTGGGGGCAAGTTCCGTCTTCCAAGCTTGCCTCAAACCCAAGTCTAAACAAACCTTCCAAAAGCTGTCTGCTCTCAACTCTAAGAAAATCCAACTACAATTCGCAGAAAGCCGGGAGCCACGCCGCTCAACTCTGCGTCTTCAGAGAAGCAGAAGCTCGCGCTCACTGGGGACACGATGGACGGGAAAGCGCCGGTAATAGCTTCAGGGGAGCCTATGCCGGAAAGGACAGAGCCCTGTCCCCTGAGGACTGCAGGAGTCAGCAGCAGCCAGGAGCGTCGATGAACATAATTCAGTTAGGGGAGATTCCTTCCTTGAGGGAGAGCCAGCGAAAAGGTGTTTTAACTTTTCATCGTTAATGCTTTCCCGGTTGCTATGGAGACCAAGGTACAGCTGCTGCACAGAGTTTCCTTGTGAAAGGCAGAGTGACATCATCCTGCCTGAGGAGACTCCGGGCTCCGACCCCCCCTCCTCAGTGCACGGCCCTCCCCGCCCCTCCCCCTCTCCCAGGAAAGGTGCACCGTTGCAAAGTCCACCTAGAAAGCTCTCTCCTTCCTTCCACGGCCCCTCCCACTTTGCAAGTGAATGTTGCTCTAAGAAAAGCAAAATTAGTATTTTACAGTAACTGGATCCATTTTACTGCTCGCCCTTACGTTGTGCATTTTTAGAACACCCCCTTTGAAATGCAAACATAAGGAACAGCAGGAAGAAAGGAAATGAAAGGGTTTCCTCAGCACCAGGGGGTTCTTAAAGGCCATTTCCTTTGTGTGGCAGAAGCGAATTGTGGTTCCAGTGGGAAGCATGGCCTTTGGGGCTCTCATGCCCCGGTCACTCAGCCTTGGGCCTCTCACACTTGCTATGCACGCACCTGGAGTCTCGCCAGCTCCCGTGAGCCTGCGACACGGGACGCCCTCGGGTCTGCGGATCAGGATCAGGCGGGGAGCGCGAGGCACACAGCAGCAGGGCCGCGAATCACGCCTTTCGGCTCCCCCGTGGGCACCCCCCATGGCCGCATCCACCGTCGCTCACAAAACGCATATTCGTGGATAAAATTACCGTGAATTTCAAAATGAGGACAGCAGAGCATAAAGCTCCGCGTGGAGAGAGAGCCAGGTGGACCCCGGGGGTGCCCGCTAGGGCACGAGCCCATGCAGCAGGCCCTGAGTTGGCGATGCGGGCTCTCCCTCCGGTGCGGCGTGCGGGCGAGGCAAGTTCCCACCGAAGCTTCGGTTCCCTCCTCCCTAAATTGAGGGCGGAGCCTTAGCCGCAAGTGGCCCTCACATAAAGACTTTGTGCTTGGTCCTTAGGACTAACCCGGCCCTGACGCTGGTTCGGAGGCCCCGAGCAGAGGATCTGAGGCAGTGGCTGCCCCAAAATAACCCTGAGCAACTTTACCAGACACTGAAGCTCCTCGTAATATCGGGGGCTGCGGTCCCCGCCATCCACCTCCCACCGCAGCTCGGCTGGACAGACTTGCCTGCATGAAGACCCCTCTAGGCTGGTTGTTGAAAATGGGATCCCGAGTCCCCCCAACACAGACCAGCAGGAGGAGACCAGAGCGGGCCCAGGCTCCGTGGCAGAGACGAGGGTGGCCCCTCAGCAGGACAGTCAGGGACCCGCCTGCGGAGGAGGTCCACGTGAGGTCCCCGTGGGCCACACAGAAAACAGCAGACCACACCACCCACCCCCCGAGCCTGAAGCAGCGCCCGAGTCTGAGAGGGGTTTTACTTTCAATCAAAACACAACTCCAGTGAAGTTGCTTCAGGTAAGCCTGCCGCACGATCGTTGCTGGATTTCTTTTCCCCCAGGTTGATTTGTCATCGAGGGAAAGCTGTGCTGGCCTAAATCGATGAGTGGATGCGGGCAAAATGTTACCTTCCTCGGGCGCCTGGGTGGCTCAGTGGGTTAAAGCCTCTGCTTTCGGCTCAGGTCATGATCTCAGGGTCCTGGGATCGAGGCCCGCATCGGGCTCTCTGCTCAGCAGGGAGCCTGCTTCCTCCTCTCTCTCTGCCTGCCTCTCTGCCTCCTTGTGATCTCTCTCCCTCTGTGAAATAAATAAAAATAAAATCTTAAAAAAAAAAATGTTACCTTCCTCAGCGAACCAGAGTCCGTAAAGTGGGTCGTTTGGTCTCTCCGTCTAAAGATAAAGGCTGATGGACTGAATGTTTCACTTTGAAACCAATTAGAGAGACCTCGTGTGGACACAGCTTAAGACTGGTCTTTGCTAATGTCCTTCTCAACTGGTAATGTCTCGAGAGGACTGACTGAAACCTATTTCCAAGAAATCAATACCGAAAAATCAAAGAGCGGGGATAGGATAGAATGCATCCCCCCCTCCCCAGCCTGGCACAGCTTTGGATCAAGTACAGACAGTCATGAGACCTGTTCAGCGTCTTCCCCAGGATCGGGGTCCCCCAGCTTCCCCAAATGAAGACTCCTTCTGAACTCATGCAGCAGAAACCACCGTCAGAATACTTGATACCCACTTGGCAATAGAGGCTGTGTTTGTTCCTTAAATTGAAAAGGCTCTGCCGTCTGCCCGAGTGTGTGTTATAGGAGTTCAGGGAGGTGCAGCAATTGTGTAGGTAGGGGAAGGAAACCACACCCCCACGTAGACCTTTTTGTAAGCATTGTGATGACAAAGCTCTTACAGGAGACTGAAGGTAAAATTCATCCATGAAACCCTATTTATGTTATTACCAGCACAGATTTACCTTTTGCATAGAATGGTAACTCCCCTGCCCCCCCCAAGTTTCTCTTGGAAAAGAGAAAATCAGTCCTTAGCTGTCAGAATTACAGCCATAATTTTGTTCATTCACACTACCAGGTTTGACCTTCATTCAGCTAGTTACTAACTCAGAGCTGAAATTTATTGGGAGCAAGAAACTCACAAAAAAAAGAGCAGCTTGTTTTTATAGCTCGATTTTATCATATTCCCCAAAGAATGAAAGTTATTATCTCAGTACATTTCTGTGCTTTGGTTTCAGTATTAAACATTAAATAAACATTATAAATTTACAAATACTGACTTTGGCAAAACCTCCACAGCCTCGTACTGAGCAAATATTCAAATCTGCTAATTTTGCTATGAATTTGTTCTTTTGGAGAATAATGTTACATAACTGCATTCACTCTGTTTCTGGGCTTATAGTAGAAGCTTAAGTCCTTAAAATAGTTCAGGTTTCAGATACTGTGCCAACAGCTGTTGGATTACTTCATCCCAAATCTTTTTTTTTTTTTAAGATTTTATTTATTCATTTGACACAGAGAGAGAGATTACAAGTAGGCAGAGAGGCAGGAAGAGAGAGAAGAGAGAAGAGGAAGCAGGCTCCCCGCTGAGCAGAGAGCCCGACGTGGGCCTTGATCCCAGGACCCTGGGATCATGACCTGAGCCAAAGGCAGCAGCTTTAACCCACTGAGCCACCCAGGCACCCTACTTCATCCCAAATCTTAACCCAGTTTCCTATTCTTGCATTGCTTTCTAAGTGATAAAGAGGGCCCATTCGTCCAACAAATAAGTACTGAGGAATTACTATGTGGCAGGTGCTATTTTAAACATTGTAGGAGACAGGGGGATGAACAAAACAGATTAAAGCCTGTTCCTCTCTAGGGAGGAGAGATGAAATAAACAAGTAAATGAACTTGTTAATTTCAGATAGTCATAAGCCTTTTGAAGAAAATAATACAGGGTGTTTCCAGCTTTGATTCTCAAATGCGTTTATGTATTGATATGCGTAAAACAGGATCCCATCAGAGGAAAAGAGCATCCCAGGTAAGGGAAATAGCCCATTCCAAAGGCCTGGGGCAAAAAAGCCATTGGCAAGTTTGGGAAACAAAGACTCCATGAGCTGGGGGATGGTGAGCCAGAGAAAGAATGGAAGGTGAAGAGGGGAGAAATACCCAGGGGCCAGATAGCCCGGGAGCCTATAAATCATGGCAAGGACTTTAGATTGAGGGGTTGCCACGGGGAGCCCCTGGAGGGTTTTCAGCAAGTGAGTGACATGATCTGACTCACACTTTCAAAGGTCATTCTTGCTGCTGTGTGAAGAGTAGGCTGCAGGAGGACAAAAAGGGAAACCGGGAGACCAGCCAGCACAAAAGAACACTCCAGTCGGAGTATGAGAACTTTAATTCTGTCTCCTCTACAAAACTTGCCCATGACTACTAGGTGTATGCTTTACAATCTAGAAAATGGAGATATGACAATAAGCTTATATTTCTACAAGATGAGATGTTGTAAGTGAGAGGACTTTGAAAAGTACAAAGCATTTCATGAATCTAAGGATTAAACCACCCATTTCCAGTCTCTGTAAACTCCCTGAAACACCACATTGGATGCTACTTTTTATAGTATTAAGTATCGTGCTAGAAATACATAATCATGGAACGTGGTCTCAATTTGCATTGCTTGAAAAATACATCTTTATCAGGAAGTTTAGTGTGTTTGGTTTGCCACACAGAAACTGGAAGACACCAAAACACCTTTCTCCACCATAAGATATGGGAAACACACATGCACACACACACACACACTCCATACATTCACCCACTATCTGTGCAGAAAAGTGAATATTTCAATTAAGAACTCAGATGACTGGTGTCTTAACATCCAAAATTCACGTGTGTAAAGAAACAATCCAGCAATCAGAAAAAAATTCACAATGACTTGTCTTAATTCTGTCCTTAAGCCAAACTCAAGGCTCACTCATCCACAAATTTATGTATGCCACCAACACTTCCTTTGGTGCCCATTTCCTGCACTGTTTTCTCTCTTTTAACTTGCATATAACCCTGTTGTGTATGACATGATGGCCATTTTCCCCATTTTACAGATGACAACACACTAAGGCTTAGAAGAGGTAGATGACTTGCCATAAGTATCCTTCTAGTTAGTATACCACTAGTTCATGGTAGCGTGAGATTCAATCTCGGGAACCCAATCTCAGCTCCCGTGTTTGATCCGCTCTGTGGTCTAGACCATTACACCTGCTGCTTCTAACTGCCGCTGGTCCAGGCAAGGAGCCAGTGGAAAGAAACTCAAAAATCAATTGCAAAACAAAGGAAGACTGTGGACCAGAGGAAAACTAAGAGGGAAAAGATAGTCTCTGAAAAACTTCGGCGTGTTTCTCTTGCAACATACAGAGGTAACTGTAAGAATCTGAAAATGAGTCCAATCTACTCGGCTATGAAGGAAATGTAATTTGCTTCATATTTCCTGCTTTCTCCTTTCTGAGTGAGTGGATACCAGGAATAAATAGCTGAGTGAACTAATTGTATTCTTCTGCTTGAAATTTTGGGTGGATATTAACACAGTCTCCGAGGACAGTCCTCTGTCTACACAACTGCCTCCCAGCCTGCCCACTGCTCACATGGGCACTGCCTGCCTCCTTTTCTTCAAACACCCAGGGTGAGAAGTCCCTAGGCACAGAGCCAAATTGGGAAGTACAGTTCAACTTTCACACCCCTGCTGACCTTGAAGTCCCCTGTGTTCCTCTTGGGGGCTCAGTGGGACAGCAAGAAAGGACTGGATATTCTTTCAAACGAAACTTCAGTGATGCATTAACACTTAAAACATGAGGCCTCCGCAAAGCTCCTTTCTTAATGTCTTCTGCTGTCTCAGGAATCGGAATCTCAAGGCAATGTCCAGCTTGGCCAGTGAAAGGAAGAGAGATTGCTTGGCACCGCTGAAACCCGAGAAAAGCCTGGAAGGGTGTGTAAATCAGCCACTCTCCCCAGTATGGTGGTTCTTCCCTTCTCCATGGAGGATGCTCTCCAAGACCCCCAGTGGATAAGGGAGGGACTGCCATGCTCCATAAGCCCACCTGCTGGAGATGCCTGTCTGGGGAGGCAGGGCCAGGACCACGCAGTCCTAACACCTGCCTCCGTCTGCCCACAGAGTTCCCTCCCTGGTCCTGTGGCGAAACCCAGAAACGCAGCTCCCGTCCCTTCCCTTCTCTGTCCTTGCCTCGCTTTCTGGCATTGTCTCTCTCCACCCCCTCCTCCCCTCCCCTCCTCACCACAGAACCAGAGATACCAGATGAGTTTCAAGACACTCAGTCTGTCTTTCTCCAAGTCCAAGACAACTAATTTAATTTCTCCAAAGAAAGGAAAAACAGAAGCCATCCTTCCTTAGTTTCCCTACCCCTAGATCACAGACAATTCCTCCCTCCCACGTGCCCTGGCAGACATCGGGGTCATCACTCTGGGCCTGCCACCAGGGTTATTTTGATCTTCTAGGAAGATAGGTCAAAGTTCTCTTCCAAAATTCACTGCACTACGTTCTTGTTTCTGACCCACCTGTACATAAAAAGGCAATGAGAGGGGAGGAGCAAGATGGCAGAGGACTAGAAGAAATAGATATCATCAGGTCTCAGTTCAGCTGGATATTTACCAAACCATTCTGAACACCTACAGACACAACAGGAGATCGAAGAGAAGAAGAGCAGCAATTCAACGAACAGATAAGCAACCCCTTTCTGGAAGGTAGGACGTGGAGAAAAGTGAATCCAAGGCAACATATGGGAAGATAGACTGCTGGGGGGAAGGGGCTGGCTCCCAGCAAGCAGTAGAGCAACAGAGCACAAAATCGGAACTTTTAGAAGTCTGCTCCACTGACGGACATCACTCCAGAGGCTAAGCAAGGGGTGGAGCCCTTGCAGGGACAGTGTGGTCTTAGGACCTGTGGGGTCACAGAAAGACCAGAGGTGTCCGAGTGTGACAGAGCTCCCAAGTATTAGAGCGGGGAAGCTGGCTGCAGAGACAGAGCTAAGGGGCAGTGCTCTCAGCTCAAGGTTACCTTAAACCATGATCCGAGGCATAGTCGGTCCACTGCTCTTCAAGCAGGGACCTCACAGGGTCTGGGGAGACTCACCTGTTTCCTCCAGGAGGAGCAGCACGGGAGCAGCTGCAGGAACCTGCTGGGTTTGGAGACTCAAAACAGGGCCATGTGCCAGAGATAGAAATGCTCGGTCACAGGCTGAGTGAGCTCAGAGTGCGGCCGGAGACCAGGGAGACCGGAGGGATTGACTGCTTTTCATTGAGGGTGCAATGAAGTGTGGGGCCCCGACTCTCAGCTCCTCCTGATCGGAGATTGGGAGGCTGCCATCTTCATTCCTGTCCTCCAAAGCGGGACAGAAAGCATTCAGGGAACAAAAGCTCTGAGGCAAACACACTTGAGAATCACTGCAACAGGCCCCTCCCCCAGAAGATCAGCAAGAACATCCAGCTAAGACCAAGTTCACTCATCAATGAGAACTGCAAAACTTCAGAGCTATGGGAATACAACACATAGAATTCAGGCTTTTCCCCCATGATTCTTTAATCTTTCAAAGTTAAATTTTTTAAACTGTATTTTTTTCTTATTCTATTTTTTCCTCTTTCCTTTTTTAACTCTTTTATCTTAAGAACTTTTTAAAAATCTTTTTAAATTTTCATTGTTATAGTCATATTCTATCCTTTCAATGTATTTAACCTTATTTTTTGTATACATATAGGTTTTTCTTTCTTTAAAATTGTGGGTTTCAGTTTCTTCTAAAAGATTAAAATATATCCTAAATCTAGTGTATGACTTTGTTCTAGTCTCCAGCCTGATCACATACTTCTGCTTTTTTAAAATTCTTTTTTCAACCAATTTCTTATCAATTCCTTTATAAGAATTTTTTAAATTTTCATCTTTATAGTCATATTCCATCCCTTCATCATGTTTACCCTTATTTTCATAAATATATGGTTTTGTTTCATTAAAACTTGGGGAGTCAGTTTCTTCTAACAGACCCAAATACAATAAAAATCAAGTGTGTGGCTCTGTTCTATTCATCAGTCAAATTAATAAGTAAGTAAGTAAATAAATAAATACATAAATAAATAAAGTTTTCTCTCCTTTCTTCTCCTCCTGGTTTTGGCTCTCTTCTGATTTGGTTAGGGTATATTTTTCTGGGGTCATTGTTACCCTTTTGGTATTTTGTTCTTTCATTCATCTATTATCTGGATAAAATAACAAGGTTGAAAAACTGACCTCAAAAAAAAGAACAAGAGGCAGTACTGAGAGCTAGGAACCTAATCAATACAGACATTAGTAAGATGTCAGAACTAGAGTTCAGAATGACAATTATCAAGGTGCTAGCTGGACTCAAAAACCCATAGAAAATACTAGAGAATCCCTTCTGGAGAAATAAAAGAACTAAAATCTAACAAAGTTGAAATCAAAAAAGCTACTAATGAGGTGCAAACAAAAATGGAGGTTCTTACTGCTAGGACAAAAGAGGCACAAGAGAGAATGAATGATATAGAAGACCAAATGATGGAGAATAAAGAAGCTATGAAAAAGAGAGATAAAGAACTACTGGACCATGAGGGGAGAATCTGAGAGGTAAGTGATACCATAAGACAAACAATATTAGAATAATTGGGATTCCAGAAGAAGAGGAAAGAGACAGAGGGGCAGAAACTATATTGGAGAAAATTATAGCAGAGAATTTCTCTAATTTGGTGAGGGGAATAAGCATCAAAATCCAAGAGGCACAGAGAACCCCACCCCCTCAAAATCCATAAAAATAGGTCAACACCCTGTCATCTAATAGGAAAACTTACAAGTCTCAGTGACAAAGAGGAAATCCTGAAAGCAGCTCGGGACAAGAGGTCTGTAACATACAATGGTAGAAATATTAGACTGACAGCAGACCTAGCCACAGAGACCTGGCAGGCCAGAAAGGACTGGCATGATATATTCAGAGCACTAAAAGAGAAAAATATGCAGCCAAGAATACAATATCCAGCTAGGCTTTCATTGAAAATAGGAGAGAGAAAAAGTTTCCAGGGCAAACAAAAATGAAAAGAATTTGCACACACCAGACCAGCCCTACAGGAAATATTGAAAGGGGTCCTCTAAGCAAAGAGAGAAACTAAAGGTAATAGATCAGAAAGGAACAGAGACAATAGACAGTAACAGTGACCTTACAGGGAATACAATGGCACTAAATTCATATCTTTCAGTAGTTACCCTGAATGTTAATGGGCTAAATGCCCCAATCAAAAGACACAGGGTGACAGAATGGATAAAAAAATAAGACCCATCTATACACTATCTGCAAGAAACTCGTTTTAGACCCAAAGACACCTCCAGATTTCAAGTGAGGAGTAGAAAACAATTTACCTGGCTAAGGGACATCAAAAGAAAGCTGGGGTGGCAATCCTTATATCAGACAAATTAGATTTTAAGCTAAAGACTATAATAAGACATGAGGAAGGACACTATATCCTACTTAAAGGGTCTGTCCAACAAGATCTAACAATTTTAAATATCTATGCCCCTAACATGGGAGCAGCCAATTATATAAACCAATTAATAACAAAATCAAAGAAACACATTGACAATAATACAGTAATAGTAGGGGACTTTAACAGCCCCCTCACTGATATGGGCAGATCATCTCATCAAACGGTCAGCAAGGAAATAAAGGCTTTAAATGACACACTGGACCAGATGGATATCACAGATATATTCTGAACATTCCATGCCAAAGCAACAGAATACACATTCTTCTCTAGTGCACATGGAACATTCTCCAGAATAGATCACATCCTGGGTCACAAATAAGTTCTCAACTGGTACCAAAAGATTGGGAGCATTCCCTGCATATTTTCAGACCACAATGCTTTGAAACTAGAACTCAAACACAAGAGGAAAATTGGAAAGAACTCAAATACATGGAAGCTAAAGAACATCCTACTCAAGAATGAATGGGTCAACCAGGAAATTAAAGAAGAATTAAAATAATTCATTTCAAACAAATGAAAATAAAAACACAACTGTTCAAAATCTTTGGGACACAGCAAAGGCGGTCCTGAGAGGAAAGTATATTGCAATATAAGCCTTTCTCAAGAAACAAGAAAGGTCACAACCTAATTCTACACCCAAAAGAGCTGAAGAAAGAACAGCAAGGAAAGCCTAAACCCAGCAGGAGAAGAGAAATAATGAAGATCAGAGCATGAATCAATGAAATAGAAACTAAAAGAACAGTAGAACAAATCAACGAAACTAGGAGCTGGTTCTCTGAAAGAATTAATAAAATTGATAACCCCTGGCCAGACTTATAAAAAGGAAAACTGAAAGGCCCCAAATTAATAAAATCATGAATGAAAGAGGAGAGATCACAACCAACACCAAAGAAATACAAACAGTTATAAGAACATATTATGAGCAACAATACACCAGCACATTTGACAATCTGGAAGAAATGGATGCATTCCTAGAGAAATATAAACTACCAACACTGAACCAGGAAGAAATAGAAAACCTAAAGAGACTCATAACCAGTAAGGAGTTTGAAGCAGCCATCAAAAATGTCCCAACAAACAAGAGCCCAGGGCCAGACGGCTTCCCAGGGGAATTCTACCAAACATTTAATGAAGAATTAATGCCTATTCTCCTGAAAATGTTCCAAAAAATAAAAATGGAAGGAAAAGTCCCAAACTCATTTTATGAGGCCAGCATTACCTTGATCCCCAAACCAGAGAAAGACCCTATCAAAAAGGAGAATTACAGACCAATATCCTTGATGAACACAGATGCAAAAATTATCACCAAAACACTAGTCAATAGGGTCCAACAGTACATTAAAAGGGTTATTCACCACGACCAAGTGGGATTTATTCCTGGGCTGCCAGATTGGTTCAACATCTGCAAATCAATCTATATGATACAAGACATTAATAAAAGAAAGAACAAGAACCGTAAGATGCTCTCTATAGCTGCTGAAAAAGCATTTGACAGAGTACAGCATCCTTTCTCAGTCACAACTCTTCACGGTGTAGACATAGAGGGTACATATCTCAATATCATCAAATCCATCTATGAAAAACCCACAGTGAATATCATTCTGAAAAACCGAGAGCTTTTCCCCTAAAGTCAGGAACACGGCAGGGCTGTCGACTATCACCACCGCTATTCAACGTAGTACGAGAAGTCCTAGACTCAGCAATCACACAACAAAAAGAAATAAAGGCATCCAAATTGGCAAAGAGGAAGTCAAACTCTCACTCTTTTGCAGATGATGTGGAAAACTGAAAAGACTCCACTCCAAAACTGCTAGAACTCACACAGGAATTCAGTAAAATGTCAGGATATAAAATCAAAGCACAGAAATCAATTGCATTTCAATACACCAACAACAAAACAGAAGAAAGAGAAATTAATGAGTTGATCCCATTGGCACATAAGGGCCATTTTGGCTGTAGATGCTTTCCCCTCTCCTCTCAAAGAAAAAACATTATTTTTCAAGAGGAAGCTTTAACCAGAACGATGAACCCATATTTTGTTGGACCCTTTTCCTTCAGGCCCTTCTACTATCTATACCTTCTATGCTAGGTCTTCCTTTCATTAGCCAGTTGTTCCAGGAAGCCTCTCTGTGTACCTCATGTGTGGTAGACACTGGACGGTCCCTGAGTCATGAAGCTGAGTCAGGTTCCTTGCTGAAAACAAAAGCACTCAAATATCAAAGATTTGTCAGACAGTAGAAACATCATCTCACCAGTCATGCTTGCAATCCACTGCTAGATCCCATAGTTACCATCACACCTGCACACACAGAAGTACATAGAAGTTAAATGTAATACACAGGATGCTTTGGGTTGTTCAGAATCATGAAGACATCTTCAGTAGTCAACGAATTATCATTTAGAAGACCACACATAGAAACCTGATGGTTTACAAAATTACTGTCTGCATCCCGGGAGGTAGCTTGGGGAGAAATGTTTTATAAACCGTCAAGAATCCTTTACAGAAAAGGGAACACATAAATTAGTATCAGCCCCTTTAGTCTGTTTGGGGTTTGGGGGACATGAACTGGCGGGTTGCTGTTTGTAACAGTTGTTCGCTTCAAACGTCTCAGGTGGAAATGGTTGGCTAACGGAGTGACCCACAGAGGAGCATCTGTTTGTGGGGTAAAGTTACTAACTTCGGTGTACACCTGTCAATGTGGAGGTGACAGTAGGAAGCTAAGCCAGGAAGCTGGACAGACAGACTACAGCTTGGGAGAGATCAGGGCCAGATATAGATGCGGGCAATGTCTGTGTACAGTGTGAAGAGGCTGCTGCTTCTAACCCCCAGTCCGCCCCCCAGATGTCTTCGAAGGCTGCCCACAATAGTTAGGAAAGGTGCTTTGAGTTTCCATCTCATGTGCTTTGGGAAAACCGCGGAGCTCACTGCTTCTGTCGATTCCCAAGGCACGGGAGATGCACATACCATCTTGGCCACAACTTTTCCTTTCTCTGCATTTTCCAAGATCCCCATGATTGGTTCATTTTGACTCCGAAAGCACCCCTAACGCGATGTTCCACACTTGCGTGTGTGGCAGTCGGGAGGAAAATAAAGTCGAGTCCAGAACTAGCTTCACCTTGAAAGCTGGACGTCCCACCCTGGCCCCTCACAGGGCATTTCTCCCCCAGGGGATGCTCTCAAGTACTTGGCTGGTTCCTGGCTGGCGTACCTGAACCTGCACCCCAATCCCCACCCTGTTGGCTCCACCTCCCACCCCCACCCCCATCTCGCTGGCCA
>LNAC01001124.1:85771-128604 GCA_002007465.1 Ailurus styani
CCCCGCTGGCCACACCCGACCCCTACCCCATCCTCACCCCATATAGGTTCTTCCAATCCTGCTGGCTCCTCACTCCTCCTTTCTGGATCGCCATCAAATCACAAAATTCCTCTCCCTTTACCGTGCAGGTGAATTCAGTGCCATCTCGTAATTCGAACTTCCCAACAGGCCGTGTCAAGGGGGCTTCACTTTTCCACCCACACAAGGCCCCTCAGGTTCAGCCAAGGTGTGTTCTTAACCCCTGGGAACACCCCCCCGCCCCAGCCGAGACAAACGTGGGTCGCTCCTTCTGTAGATGACAGAAGCAGCAGCAGACTGCAGCTAACTCTGGAAAGACACATTGTCTTCCTACGAGCAGAGAAAGCAGAGGAGCCTGGAATTGTTTAAGGATTACATTATTGCCAGCATTTCTAGAGCTCACTGCACAGACCGAGCTAAAAATTGTGGTGTCTTACATGCATTGCACTGATTGAACCTCACAGCAATCCCACTTTACAGAGGAGGAGACTGACGCTCAGAGAGACTGGGCATCTCACCCAAGGGGACACAGCTGTGGAGGAGACTCAGAGTGAGCTACGTCCTTCTCCTGCCGCTGTACCCTCACACTGTACTCACTGGTATGCTGGTAACTTAACAACTGGCCTCACAGAAGAAAAAAATCCCTGTTTTGTTCAGTTTGCCAATTCCCGCGGTGAAAATGCCCCCTCTAAAGCCTATTTCAGGCTACAAACATGACATCAGGAATGGACCAATAACCCCAAGAGCATGCAGAACAGCAAAATGTAGTAAAATAATTAGAAAGTAATACATTTTACATATTTAGTACCTATTTTTCAACGTTACTTAATTGTATGCTTAAGTACTTTTTAAAAAAGGTTTTATTTATTTATTCGAGAGAGAGTGGGCATGAACTGGGGGAGGGGCACAGGGAGAGGGAGACTCCCCACGGAGTAGGGAGCAGGTGCTGGGGCTCCATCCCAGAACCCTGAGATCATGACCTGAGCCAAAGCCTTAACCAACTGAGCCACCAGGTGCCCCTAAGCTTAAGTAACTTTAAGTTTTAATAATGACTGTGGTAAATGATCAGCTTGTAAAATTCCTGAAAATTTACCAATTGGGTCTAGCAAGTCAGTATGAGTGGCCTCTAGAATATACAACTGCTTCTTCAGTGGACCCTAAATACAATCCAGACTTGGAGGAATCAGAGAAGGAAATAACATCGAGTTGGAAAGAAAATCAGAAATGCGTTCTATAACGAAAGTAGAAAATTTCAGGAAGCTACACTGGAATTGGGGAGGGCAAACATTTGCAGTGAAATAATACAACGATGCTTGGAGTTCGGACACATTTGCCATGAGTTTCAGAATTTGGTTGGGTAGATAAAATGATTGGGGGAACCATGTGGTTGCTTGTTTATTGATCACAGCGAAGTTACAAACAAATCAGGAGCCTGTTGACGTCTCATAAAGGAAAGAAAAGAGAAAAGATAATACATGTCATCACTGTGGATTTAGGAAATGTTTGGCTTGGTTTGGGGAAATAAGAGGATATCGAATCAACTCCAAATCTCTATTAATTCATTATACATTTTGAAATATTTTCATATGGGAACATTCATACAAGGATTTTATAGCAGCGAAAGACAAATAATTCTACAAAACTTTTCACATGCATTCCCTTTGGTGAGGACAGGAGGAACAGTGCCATACACATCCAAGTCCTATTGTCCTAGCGCGGGAAACAGACCTCAGGCTCATGGGAACCAGCCTCTGATTTTAAACTCACTGGCTTTTTAACTTTGGGACAGGTAACTTAACTTTTTCCTGCCTCAGTTTATACACCCCCAAGATACTGATAATCCTTCTTGCTCCATCTGGCTACACCTTTGTATGTAGTGATTCCAATGGTAATAGAAGACAAAGTTCTTAGAATCCAGGTCCCCTTGGGAAAGATGGATTGGGCGCACAAATTTCTGCCAGGCTCCGGGACTATGATGATGGGCAAACCAAACAAGGTATTCAGTCCACTGGTAAAGCAAAGAGCACCTGGAGGAGGAAAATCTATAAGCAGTATTATGTATTCCTGTTGTTCCTTGTTCGAGAACATCCATTGGCAAAGTTGAGAATTTTATTTTTTTTTAATTTTTTTTAAAGATTTTATTTATTTATTTGAGAGAGAGAGAGAAAGTGAGAAAGAACATGACAGAGGAGAAGGTCAGAGGGAGAAGCAGACTCCCCGCTGAGCTGGGAGCCCGTTGCGGGACTCGATCCTGGGACTGCGGGATCACGCCCTGAGCCAAAGGCAGTTGCTTAACCAACTAAGCCACCCAGGTACCCGAAAAAGTAGAGAATTTTAAAAAGAATCCACGAACCCCCAGAACTTGCAGAATGTTCTACATGGCCTCCTAAAATCCATTCAATGTTACACCACCAGCCTGGATGGGCTATGTTGGTATAATTAAAAGAAAGGGACAGGGTTTCACTGAGCTAATGATTTGTGTAATAAGAAGGCCCACCTCAGTACCAGCTCCAAAACCAAGGTCAGTTCTACCTAGTTCTTGACAATGGTTTTCTTTGTCATTTTGTCCTGAAAGTCCTTTCATTACAAATAGAAAGCATTTAGAAGATAAGAATATGGTGGAAACAAGTCAAGATAAAAAGTCTTTTCCCTACTCTCTTGCAAAGCCAATGTTGGTGACAAGGTTAGTTTTACGCTGGAATCAAGGTATTTAACCTTGAACGTCTGGTTTTTCATTTGCATTACAATAAGTTCTGGCTGTTGTGTACTCTGTCCAAATATCTAAAAGTCTATTATTACTTGGCTTAATGGCCTGTGTAACCTAATTTAAAATGGAAGGGTGAACTTCAGGTTCTCTCTCGTCAGTTTGCTGTGGAGTCAGTATTAGCATATTACTGTGTTCTTGCAGTCATTTATCCCAGATGGTTCCTTCCAGCAGGAAGAACCTGCCCCATCATCGTGTTTGGCTTAAAGGTAGGTGGCTCCACCTGCCCAGGTGGGCACAGGGGTGGGGGTGGAGACAAGTAAGGTAACATAGTAGACGGTACATGGAGAGATTGTAGGCTTTAAAAGGCATAGAAATTTACATTTTATTTTATTTTATTTGAGAGCAAGAAAGGAGGGGCAGAGGGAGAGGGAGAGAGAGACTCTTAAGCAGGCTGCACGCTCAGTGCAGAGCCCAAAGTGGGGCTCCATGTGGGGCTGGATCTCATGTCCCTGACATCACGACTTGAACTGAAATCAAGGGTCAGACACTTAAGGGACTGAGTCACCCAGGCACCCCAGAAATTTACATTTTAATCTAAGTTCCACATCTCCTGGTGACAATGTGCCCTTGAGCTTGTAGCATGATCTATCTGAATTTTAGTTGCCTCCTCTGTACAGTGTGAATAGTGACTCAGTAAACAGCTCCTGGGAGAGCTGCCTTCCCTGCATACACAGCGCTATGTGTCCCTCAGAGTCATGTCTATACCAAGCCTTCTTTCCACCTGTGCCTCAACGGACTCGTCCCAAGGTGACACCTGGTCAACAGAAAACAACTCCATTCTCTTTTCTGGAAGTTTAAGTTTGCATAAAGACACAGACACATGGAGTCTCTAGTGCTAACAAAAACAACAGCAATAGGGGTACCTGGGTGGCTCAGTCATTAAGCATCTGCCTTCGGCTCAGATCATGATCTCAGGGTCCTGCTCTGCAGGAAGCCTGTTTTCCCTCTCCCACTCCCCCAGCTTGTGTTCCACTTCTTGCTCTCTCTCTCTCACTGTCAAATAAGTAAATAAAATCTTTTTAAAAAGCAATAATAATAACAAAAAACAATAAAGAAAACAGAGATAGGGTTTACTGGGCACCAGACACCATTCTAAGCTCTATTACTATTTACATCTTCAAAACCGATCTATGTACATGGACTATTACCATTGTCATCTCCATTTAACAGATAAGGAAACAGATCCAGCAGTGGGTCTGTGGGTAGAAGATGCAAGAAGTGCTGCCTCTCAGACCCCTAGGGATGCCCAGCTCTGACATCGTCCACGTCTTCCTGGTCCAGTAATTTGGAATCCATGGGGAATATCCATGCATCTTCCTCTTTCTGCTACAGTTGCCCAGTAAGTGGTTGTTTGCAAACAACCACCAAAATCTTGATGAATGCAATATTTACCATCAGGGTTGTTAGAAATAGTGTAACTAGAGCAGCTAACAAAGAACCCAGCACAGTTATGAGAGAGATTCTAGAAGAATTTATCACTGAAGCATCTCAACTCTCTAAGGCCCTCTGGCCCTCAGGAGATAGATATACTACTACTAATAATAATGGCTGTTGAAAGATTGTTCTGTGGTTGGCACTGTGCTGTGAGCTTTGCTTGCATTATTGCCATTTGAATTTGGGGAATTGCCTGTGAGGCAAGTACTTTCACTGTTTCTCTGTGGCTTGTGGAAGAATGCAGTTCTGGTGCCTTTCATCCCCACTCCCTCCTCCCCTTCCTCCACTGGGTGGAAAAAGGTTCGACTTAGTATAAATAGCCAGAGAGTCTGTGCTTATTAATGTCTCTGAGGATCTGACCAACATCAGTGAGAAAAAAGTTGGCTCGTTTTTACAGATACTGTAATTTACAGAATGTGGAAGCCCTATGGCTGCTCCTACCTAGAGTAACCTGAGGCCAGAAACACTGCTCTTGGAGACTGGAGGCACCCACCAGAGGGAGCTGAGACCCTGAGGTGGACAGAGTGGAGTGAATGGGAGAGGAGATGAGAGGCAGAGCTGGGGAGAGAAGAGGCACCCCAGCACTACCCACAGCCAGCCCTGAGACTTGATGGGGAAAGAAGGGCCATTATCTGGGTGCTAGAGTACCTACCATCTGTCAAACCAAGATGGCGTGCTAGATGGCGATATAAGGTAGGACCCACAAGACACTCTGAGGGCTGAGTTTCCATATAATGAGGGTCCTTCAGCAGAGACGGGTTAAGTCATTTGCTTGAAGTCACAGAGCCAGAGCAGTAGAGGCAGATGTGGAAGCAGCTGGCTGATTCTGGAGTCCATGCCCTTAACCCACCCCTCCCCCTACATGGCTATTGTTCTAGGTTTTACACTTCAGAGCTTTTCTTAGCTTATGCTCACAGAAGTCCCCCAAACCTCTTCCAAATCTTCCTCAGCCTTTAAAGCCAGGCTCAGATACCACCTCTTTCCATGCCAAGCACTTCCCAGTCCCTCAGACCTCAACACCCCCATCTTCCTGACCCTCCATGGCGCTTTACCTCTAACCATACAATATGGACTCTGCTTGGCACAGAGCTGGGTAGGCATGTCCAGTCCCCACTGCTAACTGAGGTTCTCAAGTGCAGAGGCATTTTGTACGTCTTGGGCTTTCCCCCACCAAATCCCAATGCCCAAGGATGTTGACTTGCAGGTGGCACACAAGAAAAACACATTATAAATGAGTCCTGGGAACTAATGTGTAGGATGGTGACTGTAGGTGACAATACCATATTGTGCACTTGAAATTTGCTAAATGTTAAGTGTGCTCACCACAAAAAACAGGCAGTGGCAACTGCGTGGATGATGGGCGTGTTAATTAACTTGACTATTAAATGCAAGGCATTTTATAACATAGATGTAGATCAGATCATCATTCTGGACACCTGAAATGCACACAACGTTTATTTGTCAATTATACCTCAACAAAAGCTGACAGGGGCGGGCGGGGGGAAGAAATACACTTTGAAGGAGGCAGGCACGCAGAGGTTTCAAACATCACGCACACCACAGCCTCAGAGAAAATATCCGAAGGGAGACTATGCTCCAGCTCCCTCCGTCAGGCTGGAAGGGCAGTGTGAGTCCCCTGAATCAACCCATTGCAGGAAGCTTCTTCCAAAGACAGGGATATGGCGTCTTATGAATAAGTCATCTGCTGACTTGCTACACAAGAATCGTTCATTTGTTATCTCATTTAAATGCACCAAAAAGAAACCTGGGGGCCGGTTGTGTGGCTTAGTCAATTAAGTGTCTGCTTTCAGCTCAGGTCATGATCTCGGGGTCCTGGGATCGAGCCCCACGTCGGGCTCCCCTCAGGGGGAATCTACTTCTCCTTTTGCCTCTGCTCCTCCCCTATGTCTTATGCACTCTCTCTCTCAATGAATAAATAAATAATAGTTCCAGTCCAAATCCAAAGACCTGGAAAGCAGGAGAGCTGATGGTCTAAATTCTATTCCACGTCCGAGTCCAAAAGCAAGAGAAGATCAATGTCCCAACTTGAAGACGATCAAGCAAAGAGAATTCTCTCTGCTTTTTATTCTATTCAGGACTTCAGGGGACATGGCCCATTGGGGAGGGAAATCTACTTTACTCAGTCTATCTATCCATAATTGATGGGTAAGTGTACTTCAAGGGAAGCCTATGACTGACCTGGTAACTCACCACCATCATGCCTTCCAACCGATGTGCCATAAACTATTTGTCTTCTTCCAGCATCTGTTTATGAAACTCTGACTTCTCAGGCTGTGTGACTTCTGATCGAAGTGGTCCTGTTTTGTCACAGGGCTGCTGGGGAAGAAATAAAACGTCCCTTCCAATTGCAAGATCAAAACTCTTCTGCTTGCAGGATACAGTCCATCACAAAGGCAGTGGTAGATTATGCTCCTAGGGTTTAACTTGGCCCCCTGTTGCTAGGCTGGGGAGGATGGAAGATTCTGGAGTAGGGCAAGAACTTCCTACATGTGACTAATGTACCTAAGAGACGTGTGCCTAGATAACTGGTAACCTCAGTAATCCTCCGGGGCTTAAAATCTGAGCCCTTGAGGTAGCCCTTTGTTTTTGTTTTGTTTTGTTTTATTCAAATTCAGTTAGTCAACTTATAGTACATCCTTAGTTTCAGATGTAGCATTCAATAAATTATCAGTTGTGTATAACACCCAGGGTAGCCCATTGTGACGAAGCCAGTGTTCTAGCATTACTTTCCATGCTGTGGAAAGGTTCTTTCTCATGACCCAGGCTCTTCCACATAGCTGTTTTCTGCAGAGGACACCAGTCCTTTAAGTCTAGAGGAAAGGGTCACAGGGAAGCACTTCCTTTGTGCTTTTTACCTTTGATAGACCTTCATCCCCACCCCACACAGCATTTATTCCAGTGGTTTATGGTGGACTGTCCATTTCTTTGCCTCCCCACTAAACGATAAGCTCCCGAGGACATATTCTGTGCTTAGTCATTGTAATATCCCAAAAAAACGTTTATGATTTCATTAATAATCCATTGTGATGGTGAATCCAGGCAATAACAGTAATAAAACAGCAGATAATAAAATTTGGGGCAGTCTGTAAATAAAATAATATACAGACTCAACTATTTTTTTTCATTCTTTTCAATAATAAGTGGCTATTAAGCAGCCTTAGTGGTGATGTACTAAGCACAGAAGGGAAAACTGAAATAGCATCTGTAGAAATGGTACATTTTATTAAAAATTGCTTTAGAACAGGAAGGAAGTGCTGGTGGTTGTGGGAATGGAAACGTTCTTCGGGGGGTCATGATGACAGTGAGGTTTTGCTCTGTGGTTTCAGCAACCCCACACACATTTGAACCACAGTAAATAGCCACGCATTCGGAAGGCCACCAATCATTTCATTACCTCCTCCTCCTTTCCCCCATCTCCCAACACACACACTAATTGGAAGGGGTACCCCTCACCTGTCCAATGCCCAGTATCACCAGTCACTTCACGATTACTATGTTGCTGACATTGCATCGATGCAGAGGGAATCCAAAGGCAACCTCTCCCAGCCAACCCTAATTCACAGCACCCCAAGTTCAGTTTCCAAAAGTCAAAGTGCTTGTTATTTTTAAGATTTAAGAACCCCCATGGGGCGCCTGGGTGGCTGAGTCATTAAGCGTCTGCCTTCAGGTCAGGTCATGATCCCAGGGTCCTGGGATCGAGCCCGAATCATGCTCCCTGCTCAGTGGAAAGCCTGCTTCGCCCTCTCCCACTCCCCCTGCTTGTGTTCCCTCTCTCGATATTTCTCTCTCTGTCAAATAAATAAAATCTTTAAAAAAAATTAAGAACCTCTTCTTTCTGATTCTTCCCATTTCGCAGAGAAATTGTGTGTAGCCATTCAAAAAGAATGACCCAGAAACTTATTTCCTAGGGCATCCACTTGCTCAGACCGGAAGACTATGCCTTTCCTTTGTTAGATGCCTATCCAATCAAGCTCCACATTGAAGTCAGACTTCTGAGTCTTGCTGCTGGTTACTGCTCTTCATTATCCACACATACAGGGTAGAAGTTGTGGACACTTTTTGCAAAACCCTGGCACCTGTTTCATATGACACCACCCCACCCCCAGCACCGTTTCACCTGATTTGCTCTTCTATTCCTCTCCCTTAAACCCGTATCTCACTGGTGCCAACAAATTGAAAAATAACCAAAAGGTGAGTGGTGGAAGAAAATGAAGGAAGAGAGTTCAGATGAAAGAAGCTGGTTTCTTGCCCCTCTAAAGAGTTATTGCCTCAATGCGTATAAATATCAATGGCCTTTTGACTCATGCGCTGACTGCACCTTACCTGGCAGCTCCCATCCAAGAATCACGTTTCAAACAGTGATGCCCAGAAATCTGTGCAAGATTCCTATTGTTGCCCCTTCTCAGAGAGATGCCGAGATGGACAGATTTCAGCTTAAGTCCAGAGATTACTGCTCAGAAAACCATCTTCATTTAGGGCACCTTCTAAAGTCAGCCAAGGCTGTGCGGGTGTGGATTTCAACTCTGAAATGTTCTTATGCTTCCAGAGGAACACGCAGGGGAGCCAGGGAGAAGTCAGCCTCCTCCGTTTCTGTGAAATCAGAGCATAGACCTTGAATTCCTGGGCAGAGGCATCCAGAACGCCAGGGAACTCCCAGCAGGAGTTCATTTGCAGAGAAAGATACACTTCCCTTGGCAGAGGGGTGAGGGAGGGTTCTCTTTGCAGAACCAGAATGTGCAATTTAAATGTGGTGCTGGATACACAGAGGACAAGCACTCAGTAAGTGCTATTGACTGGCAAATAACGTGGAAAGTGGTCTGCATGCTCCTGGAATGGGTGATTTCTTAACCCCTGTCTTCACACTGGCATTTGAATCATCTCCCTCAGAGCCTTTGTTTTGAAGGATGGGATTGTTGTGGATTCTTTGAGATCCTTAAGAAGAGAATGCAGATGTCAAGAGTCAAGCCTCCTAAAATGTAAAACCATTCTTCTACAAACTAGGTTGACAGTCACTGGGCACACAGAAAGCTAAACCCCCATCCCCTGGTTCCCGCCCTGGTAAGAAGGTGCCAGAAAGTCCAGAAGGGGATCCACTTCCTCTTGCGATAACTCTTAACCTATCATCTCTAATTTTTACATGTGTTGGGCAACGTGACCAGAAAAATAACCCTGTCTTCTTCCCCTCGCTTGCCTGGTAGAGCACGCTCTGCCTTTGTGATCTTTCTTGCAGAGCTGACATCTTTCACTTAGTGTAATGTTTCATGTTGTAGCCTCAGTAATTGTTGTGAAACTTTCTTGGCCAAATAGTATTCTATTATATGAATATACCATGTTTTGTCTATTCATTTGTGAAGTGTTGGACATTCAGAGTGTTCTCACTTTTGATTGGGTCAGATGTTGTGGGTAATGATGTTATGAACATCCACGTATGTCTTTTTAGGTAGATATATATCTCATTTCTCATGGATCCACACCTAGAACTACAATGGCAAGGTCATATGGGAACTCTAGGTTTAACTTTTTGAGGACCGGTCATAATGTTTTCCAAAGTGGCTGTAGCATTTCACATTCCTACCAGCGGTGTCTGAGAGTACCAATTTCTCCACATCCTCACCAACACTTGTTTTTACCTGACTTTTTGATTATAACCACCCTTGTTAGCATGAAGTGCTCTCTCATTGTATTTTTGATTTGTTTCTCCAGGGTAACCAATGGTGTCAAGCATCTTTCCATCTTTATTGGATATTTGTACGTCTTCTTTGAAGAAATGTCTATATGAATTCTTTGCCCATCTTTTAATTGGGATTCTGTTTTCTTATTCTTAAGTTTTAAGAGTTTTTTTAACATATTCTAGATACATACTATGTATGTAGATATTTAGATATTATGATATTATATTTATAGATACTTAGACATTTAGATTATGATTTGCAAAATTTTTTCCCATTTTATGGATTTTCTTTTCAGTTTTGTGCTTTGGAGCACAAAAGTTTTTAATTTTGATGAAGTTCAGCTTGTCTATTTTTTTTCCTTGGTTCCTTGTGCTTTTGATGTGAGAAACTATTGCCAAATCCAAGATTGTGACAATCTACCTGTTTTTTTCGAAGAGTTTTATAGGATCAGTTCTTACATTTGGGTGGATTCATTTTGAATTAATGTTAATATATGGTGTGAGGCAGGGGTCCAACTTCAGTTTTTGGCATGTGGATATCCAATTGTCCCAGCCCCATGTATTGAAAGCTATTCTTTCCTCATTAAATGGTCTTGACACCCTTGTTGAAAATTGATTGACTATGGATGCATGGGTTTATTTCTAAATGCTCAGTTCTATTTCGTCAATCCATATGCCTGTAATTATACCACATACCCTTGTTTACCATTAGTTTGGAGTAAATTTTGAAATTAAAAAGTGTGAATTCTCCTACTTCATTCTTGTCAAGATAATTTTGGCTATTCTGGGTCCCTTGCAACTCCATATGAAGGCTAGAATCAGGTTGTCTGTTTCTACCAAGAAACTAGCTGGGATACTGTTAGGGACTGCATTGAATCTGTAGATCAATTTGCCATCTTAATAATATTCGAATTCATGAAAATGGACTATCTTTCAATTTATGATCATCTTTCATTTCTTTCTTTTTTTAAAAAAAGATTTTATTTATTTATTTGACAGAGAGAGAGCACAAGTAGGCAGAGCAGCAGGCAGAGGGAGAGGGAGAAGCAGGCTCCCTGCTGAGCAGAGAGCCCAATGAGGGGCCATGATCCCAGGACCCTGGGATCATGATCTGAGCTGAAGGCAGCCGCTTAAACGACAGAGCCACCCAGGCATCTCTCATCTTTCATTTCTTTCAACATTTTGCAGTTTCTGGAACATAAGCTTTTCATTTTATGGTTTAATTTATTCCTGTTTTATTCTATTGGAAATATAATTGTTTTCATTTTATTTCATTTTCAGATTGTTCATTGCAAATATATAAGAATACAATTGATATTTACATGTTGATGAAACATTGCTGAACTCATTTGTTAGTTCTAATAGCTTTTTAGTGGATTCCTTCAAGTTTTCTACATACAAGATCAGATTACATGTGAATAGAGATAGTTTTACTTCTTTTCCAATCTGAATACCTTTTTTTCATTTTCTTGCCAAATTGTCATGTCCAGAACTTCCAGTACAATATTAAATGGAAATGATGAGAACAGATATCCTTGACATTTTTTCCTAGGGGAAACTCATCCAGTCTTTCATCAGTAAATACAATGTATGTTTTTTTATAGAAGCCTTTTATTAGGTTGAGGAAGTTCCTTTTATTTCTTGTTTGTTGGGAAAGAGTAATGCTTTCTCTATTGAGATGATCATGTGCATTTTATTTTCCATTTTATTAATATATTATATTACATTAATTAATTACAAATTTTAAACCAACCTTGTGTTCCCAAGACAAATATCACTTCTTCATGCTATATCATCCTTATATGTATTGCTGGATTTGGTTCACTAGTATTTTGTTGAAGATTCTTGCATCTATATTCATAAGAGGTATTGGTTTATAGTTTTCTTTGCTTGTCTGTGGTTTGGCATCAGGATGATACTGGCCTCACCCAAATGAGTTGGGAAATGTATCCTTCCAGCCCCCCTCCATTCTATTTAATGGGAGAGTTTGTAAGGACTGGGTTTTTTAATTCTTCTGGAAATGTTGGATCGTGTTCAGTTTATGTTTTTGCTCATAAATATTTGTTCAGGGACTACTAGGTTCAAGGCACTGTCCTAGGCACTGGGGATACAATGATAAATGAATCCCTACCCATTTTTTGTTTAGCTAACTAAAATGTGAATATTTGGCTTATTTGTGCCCTTTTTCATATTAACAAGACTTTTTAAAAAATGTTTTTAAAGATTTTATTTATTTATTTATTTATTTAAGAGAGAGAGCCTAAACAGGGGGAACTGCAAAGGGAAAGGGAAACAGAGAAGCTCCCTGCTCAGCAGGGAGCCCAACACAGGGCTTGATAACAGGACCCCGAGATCATGACCTGAGCCAATGGCAGATGCTTAACCAACTGAGCCACCCAGGCATCCCTCATATTAACAAGATTTAAGAACAAAAAAATATGAAGTAAGGACATAATTAAATTTTGTACTCCAATTCCTATGGCCTCCATTTAGCATTTAGTATAAAGTGACCTCTCTCTCTCTCTCTCTCTCTGTCTCTCTGTCTCTCTCTCTCTCTCACACACACACACACACACACACACACACACTGCTTTTCTTCTTCCCTCTCATTCTCTCTTCCTTTCCCTCTTTTTCTTAATACTAGGCTCTTCCCCTGATCCCTACCCTACCTCCCTATTTATACCTACCCTCTCAATCTAATATAGGATTCTAACAAATAGGAATACATTACCTAAAATAATTTCTGCTACTCTGAAAACTAGCGAATGTCATCTTAGACTTCTCAGTCTTTGGGAAGTGGGCTCTGTGGCACAAGGGAGGTAGACTTGGGTGTGCGGGGAGTGTCAACGGCTTTCTTTACCACTCTATTCACAGCATTTTGACAATTTCTACTACAAATACGACTTGTTCTGGACTGGCCTATAAAGATTTCCCCCAGGGGTTGCAGGACCTTATTTGTATTCAAACCCTGACAGCTGGGTCCCTGCTAAGATTCTGGGGATGGCCAAGGCTACCTGAAATCACTGAGTCAGTGAGGGACCTTTCGAACTGCATCCCCCATGAAAGAACATGACTTGTCCCCATCCAAGAAAGAGAGGCAGTTCAACCCCCAGCAGCCACATGACCTCCTACAGCAGATTGATTTATTTAATGCTCTAGGTCGATACTCTTCCGGAAAATATCATCATCAGTGGCCAACAGCAGTACTGGTAAATGAATCTTTAGAAGTTGACCCAGAGTGGGAAGCAAATCTCTCCAGAGTTGACCATTTACTGCTCTGGTGGTCACAGCCATGGAGCTGGTGATGTATGTATTTTCTGCCATCCAGACACGTTGACCACTTACTATGTGCCAAGGACTGTGCTGTGTAATTATGAAGATAACTAAGAAGAGACTCTGTGCTCTAAGAGTTCAGACTTAGTAAGGAACTCCAGTCCAATGGAATGCCCAGGACAGGGTTCTCCTCACCGGAGGATCTGGATAAGACTTTATGATGGCCTGACGTAATGAGATGCATTTGAAGCTTCAGTACAAGGTAGCCAGCATAAAGGTATAAACAGAAACATTTCCAGGAAGCAGTTACATGCCCTAGAATCCCATAATAATGTAAATAAATATCTGTGAGTGTCTCTACGTTCCAGGCACTGTGCCGAGTGTTGGAACACAATGTTGAATAAGACAATCCTGTTCCTTAGAATGGACTAAATGTAATTCAGTAACTCAAAAAAGACAGCAGCTCTGTTAAAAGTGATGAATTTCTGAAAAAGCCAAAGAAAACTATAACCCAATGTATTTGCTGTTACAAAACATGCTAAATCCCATGCCAGGTACAACTTTCTAATTAACAATGTTCTGTAAAGACTAATGGTCCCTGTCATTCCCCCAAACAAGTGTCACATTACTCCCTTAATTGATCTGTTTCTTTTTAAACCCAAAACATGACTGTAAAGACATCTTCCCCAGATCCCTGGAGCACAAGCCATTCAATATCTTATAATGCAGAAAATGAGGTGTAAAAAAAAAAAAGCCCCACAAGGCCAAAATATGTGCTAAATAGAGTTGAGGTGTGTTTTTCGGGAGGGGGACATTAAACTTAGACCACTCGTCTCAACCGCTCACCTTATTTTTTTTTTTAATTTTATTTTTATTATTTGCCCAAGGGGTACAGGTCTGTGAATCATCAGGCTTACATCTTTCACAGCATTCACCAAAGCACAAACCCTCCCCAATGTCCATAACCCATCCACCCTATCCCTACCCTCCCACCCCCCAGTAACCCTCAGTTTGTTTTATGAGATTAGAAGTCTCTTATGGTTTGTCTCCTTCCCCATCCCATCTTGTTTCATTATTTTTCTCTCCCTACCCCCCAACCGCTCACCTTATGCCCGCAGCGCAGAGTCCTTGGGAAGAGCAAGAGGAGCAGGTAAGTGATGAGGTCCCAGTTTAGGGGGTGTCTGTGCTGGGGGCACAGAACGATTCAGCCCTGGATCCTGCCCCGAGAAAGTTATAATCTGGGATGAGAGTGAAGATATAGCCAAGAATATTACTTCGGGAAGAAAACATGTCCTGGTTAAACTCTGTCAGAGCAGGGAGCTAATAAAGGAAGATAAACGTAGTTGAAACCAGAAAATTGATTTCTGCATGGATGTAAATGTACTCTTATTAGATGAGAATCCCGTGTCCTCTGTGAGAAGGCTACACACACACAGGACGTTAGAACATACGTGATTAGCTACTCAGGGATATATACACGAATTTGTAGGGCAGCTGGAAGATTGCCCCATCTGAGCTCAAGCTAAGCATAAACTTCCTGCCTCTCCTCCATGAGAAGGGGTCAGAAAAGACTCCTGGACCAGAAATCACATCCTCTAACAAGGAACAGGTAGAATTAGAGGAGTTTACCCAACGGGAGAAAAAAAAACCTCTACAAGGCTAGTGATCATTTCAAATATATAAACCCCCGTGTCTCATCACCAGCCTTGACTAATCCCACACACTTCCCCTCCCCCATCCACGTGGATCTTCTGGTTTCCCAACAGGGCCAGCTTCCCCCACATTGGCTGCTCCCTTTGGTGGAATATTCTTTTCCCTTCTCCCCTCCAGCTAATAACTTCTCCGTTTAAATGTCACCTTTTCTAAACTCCTTTCTCAGAGCCTTTACTCGTAACAGAATGCCTCTGCTGGCCTTTCGTGCAAGAAAGAATATAGATTTGCTCCCTCCCACTTATCACAGTCTTTGGTTACTATTTGTAAAAATATGTCATTCATATATATATATATATATATATATATGTATATATATATATATATATATATATATATAAAATCTATCCTCACTACCAGATTAGCTAAGTGAGGGCAGGAAAGATGTCTGATCACCACTATGTACCACTACCCAAAGATGAGTAAGAGCCGAATAATAGGTGAATCTATAAAAGAGATTAAGTCATTTTCAGAGGTCAGGGTATCTGGGTAGCTCAGTTTATTAAGCATCTGTTTTCAGCTCAGGTCATGATCCTGGGGTCCTGGGATGGAGCCCCGTGTCAGAGTCTCCACTCAGCGGGGAGTGTGTTTCTCCCTCTCCTTCTGCCCCTTCCCCTTTGCTCATCATACTCTCTTTCTTTCAAATAAATAAATAAAATCTTTTTAAAATGAGTTACTTGTATAGGTCAGAGCAAAGAGCAATAGAAAAGAGATGATTCCAAGACTACAAATAAAATCTTTTTATTTCTTTCTCATAATTTTAACCTATATTGTACTCATAATGTAAGTTAATTATAATGTTTATGTCCTAAATTATATGGCCTAATCACTGTGCTAAAGTAAGGAAATTGCCACGTCAATCCTCAAAGAGCCGTCAGTTGTCAGAAGTCTCTGAGAGCGAGCAAGGTGATCACCTTGAAAACAAAGTATGCTATGTATCTCTTATACGCCAGGCACTTTGCTAAATGCTGAGGACCGAGAATAAAGAACATCCCTGATTTCAAGGAGTGTCTAGTTGAAGAGCTCTTAGAGAAGGCCTTTAGTCCAGAAGGGACTGATTCAGACGGGAGTTTGTTGGTCACCTAGCCGACCCCAAGGGGACGGGCCAAGACAGCGGTCAGCCAAGAGGGTGCTATGGGAAACTTGAAACAGCATCTTCTCTGCCCCCCCAAGCTGGTGAGAACCTCTGTTACACTGGAGAGAGTCAACAGGTGACCTCTGAATTGAATCAAACACCTGCACATCGACCTCAGAGTCCTGTGGGCAGAGACGGCCTCAGAGGAGACAGTTCCGCTGGGGAGGCCTGGAGGCCCTTGGTTGGGGAAGGTGACGAGCGTGTGTCAGTTTGCTAGGGCTGGTGTAACAAAGTATCACACACGGGGCGGCTTAAATGACAGAAATTTATTTTCTCATGATTCTGGAAGCTAAAACTCCAAGATCAAGGTGTTGGCTGATCGGTCTCTCCCAAAGCCCCTCTCCTTGGCTTGTGGATGGCCACCTTCTCTCTGTGTCCTCAACTGGCCTTCTCTTTGAGAAGGCTACACACACACGGGATGTTAGAACATACGTGATTAGCTACTCAGGGATATATACATATATACGTGTGCACGTCCTAATATCCTCTTCTTATTAGAACACCAGTGAGATTGAGTTCAGACCCAGCCTAATGATCTCACTGTACCTCTTCAAAGACCCTATCCACCCCCCACCCCACAGTCATGTGCTGAAGGATTGGGCCCTCAATGGGCCAGAGAAGAATTGATTTCTAGTACAGCCTGGAAGGATATGAGTATGACTGTAGTTCATCGGTGATTTGATCCCCCTGTTTTACCGATGACAGATTCGGTTTCTCTCTCTGAGCCTAACTTGATTCAAATACTTTCATACTCTCGTTCAACTCGCTGAATGCATGCTCGTCCCTCACACCTGGGGAGAGCACTGTGCCCTTGAGAGAAGCTGGGACATTCACTCTCTACTTGTCCCTTGTCCCCATGAGCTCTGACAATGGTAACCATCAGATGTAAAGCCCTTTGAAGTCCCACTTACACCCTGCAGATCCTGACTCTCAGCAGGGAATTATAAGAATAAAGAGCTATCCTTGTAAGATATGAGATGCAGGAGTAATAACAAGAGAAGAGCACAATTACTAGTTAAATGTATTTATTTCTAATCTCAGTGCTCCTCTCATTATCAGGGGTTGAGCTCAGAATAATGAGGTCAAAGAGGTAAAAATACATGTGGCTGAGATTATATAATACCATTCTAATAAAGCAATAAACCAGTGTAATAAACTCCCTGGCCTTTAATATTCAGAAGGACAACTAGCAATCTCCAGGATTTAAAACACAGACATTTCCTTTGGTGATAATGAGCATGTCTGTGGACTTGGGTACCCACTTGCATAACACTGTGACCCAGGAGGATTTGCTTATAAATTGAGAGCATAAGTTATATCCATGTGGGCCATTGCAGGATACGAAGGGAAAACAGACCACTTACATTTGCTTTTTTGAGTGGAATGGAAGCTTTCAGTAGAGTGGCTGATTCATTCCGGGTTTTGTTTTGTGCTACTTTGTTTTAACTGTAAAGAGAAGAGAAGGGGAAAGAAAGGGAGAGAAGCAAAGCCCACTCACTGCTCTTAGACAGATCACAGGATCCTCAGGACCATCTTTTTCTCAGACATGTGCATTTTTACACAACTGAGCACGCCTGGGTTTGGGCTTTACTAGGAAATGGGTACAACAACCTGCTCACTAACCAGAAAGCACAGATTGAACGGGTCAGAACCTGACCCATGTATTTTATTTATTTTCTTATTTTTTTTAAAGATTTTATTTATTTATGTGAGAGAGAGAGAGAGAGAGAGAGCAAGAGAACACAACAGGGGGAGGGGCAGAGGGAGAGGCAGACTCCCCGCTGAGCAGGGAGCCCCATGCGGGACTCAGTCCCATGACCTGGGATCATGTCCCGAGCCAAACGCAGATGTTTAACCAATTGAGCCACCCAGGCACCCCTGACCCATATATTTTAAAGGTAGCTTTCAGAGACTCTCTTTAAAGATACTAAATTCTCATGGCGATTCAGCTGGGAAAACAATGGTCCAATTCATCTATCTACTGTCTTTTTCCATGAACCACGTCTCAGCAGCATGCCTGGCGTTAAAGGAGCACCACGGCGACTTCCTCTCTGGCTTAGGATGGAAGCGAGTCACGAGAGAGTGTCCCTCCCATCCCAACAAGACACAGTCCACAGAAGAGTAACGTTTTGCAGCCTCTCCGTGAGCAGACATTGTAAAGCAACCTAATGAACCCCGCTGTCCCAAGGAGAGGGCCGTACAACTCAGTCACTCCCACTGGCAGACCAGCAGAGGACACACACCTCAAAGAACAAGGGAGGAAGAAAGGTCAGTAGGTTTAGTCAACGTTTCCAAACTTCCCAGCACGCTAATTTCCCTTTCAAAAAGTCTATTGCTTATGTGACACTTGTTCATTGACAATAACAGTGGCTAGTGTTTAGCACGTGATAATACTGTGCTCCTTTCGGGTCTCGAATTAACCACTGCAGTAGGTAGAAGTGTTTTATACCTAAGGAAGGCAAAGCCTGGCAAGGGGAAATGACTTCCTCAGTGGAATCCACGTCTACTAGTCCACGAAGACTTTAGTCTTTGGATCATGTTGTACTTTCCTGCTGCTTCTAAGATGAGAGTGAAGATCAAGCGGTGCTTATATTGCTACAATTTTCTGAATATCTGGGACAGACTTTCTTTTTTTTTTTTTAGAGAGAGAGAGAGTGCACGGGGTGAGGGTTGGGGAGGGGCAGAGGGAGAAGCAGACCCCATGCTGAGCCAGGAGCCCAATGTGGGACTCAATCCCAGGACCCTGCAATCCTGACTTGAACCGAAATCAAGAGTTGGACACTCAACCAATTGAGCCACTCAGGTGTCCCCCACCCTTTCTTTTTAGAGAAGATCTTCTTTTAAATCCTAAGAAATTACTGTGTCAATTTCAGGGGCATGAAAAACACAACTCTTTTAAATATATGCATGAATTAATTGTCCAAAATCATCTGAACTTGACATCTGAATTCTTGAAGGAGTTGTGCAGGGAATTAGAGACACACAATGACCACAGTGCTTTGAGTGACACCGGGATGCCTAAGCCCCTCGCCACAACAACACTTTTGATTGCTTTCCTGCAATGATAAATTTCCAAAATCATGATGAAAGTTAATATTAAAGGTAGTAGAATTCAAAATGTGAATATTCGCTCTCCATATGCCTTTCCTAGGAGTGTTACAAAGGATAATCTATATTAGCAATGTTGTAACATGCCACAATCAACTTTTATATTTCAAATGTAACCCAATTTCTGTATCAATAAACTAGCTCAGAATGGTATTATCTGACCTCCTCACCTGGACAGTGAAGATTGCTCAAAAAGAGAAAACATATTTCCTAATGTAGGTACAAAAGTAAGCATTTTGTGCCTTTTAAAAATGATCCTGCTTGGGGTACCTGAGTAGCTCAGTCGGCTGGGCATCTGCCTTCGGCTCAGGTCATGATCCTCAGGTCCTGGGATCGAGCCCCACATTGGGCTCCCTGCTCAGTGGGGAGTCTACTTCTCCCTCTCCCTCTGTCCCTGCTCATGTACTCTCTCTCTCTCTCTCTCAAATAAATAAATAAAATCTTTAAAAAAAAAGTGATCATGTTTGTTTGGTACGTGTTTCCGTTGCCTTCGTAACTCCTTCCCATTCTTTGTCTGAACACAGGGCTCAGGGGACCTTGCTGAGTTACCCTGACGCTCACGAGCCAGCGAGAAGATGTCCATGGGGTCGACAATCATGATGGATCATTGCAAAACCTTTACCTACTGCTTCATATCAGATCCTCTGTTTTAATCATCACAAGGGCTTTATGAAGAGGATAGTACTGTTATTCTGGTTCAGAGCACTGTCTGTATGCCACCGAGCCTTGGAGCCTTTGGTGAACACCATGATGAAGACAATCTCTAGAATGCCTGGAGGGAACTTGTTAAGGGAGATCATTGGCTTACTAGCCTGTGGGATCCTAGCAAGTCCCCTGGAAATCAAGAGTGTGGATAAGTGAAATGCATTATGGTAGAGATGTTGGCTCCCTGGCTTAGCCACCGAGTCAATGCATTGCTGAGCAGGTGCTTTATTGAGGGCCACACCTGGAACCCAGTGCTGGGAGTGCTCCTAGGTCAGGTCTTTAGCATCGGCTTAGAAAGAATCATCTTAGGGGCACCTGGGGAGCGCAGTTGGTTAAGTGGTTGACTTCAGCCCAGGCCATGATCTCAGGGTTCTGGGATCAAGCCCCCTGTAGGGTTCTCTGCACAGCGGACAGCCTGCTTCTCCCTCTGCGTCTCCCTCTGCTGCTCCTCTGCTTCTTGATCTCCCTCTATCTCTCTGTAAAAAAAAAAAAAAAAAAAAAAAAAAAAGAATCATTTTACAACTGATCTGTAAGTTAGAAATTCTTTGGAGACACTTTCTGAAGCAAACTCCTGCCATCAAAACAACAACCAGGAATTCAGGTCTCCAATTGAGAAGACTCCCCACTGAACGTGGAACCCAAGATGGCTCTATCCCATGCCCCATGAGATCATGATCTGAGCCGAAACCAAGAGCTGGATGCTCAAAAAACTGAGCCACCCAAGTGCCCCTAGAAAATAATTTTTAAGAGCATGACCGTGTCCTTTAAAAAAATGCTTGAACAGTTTCAAGTGCTTCGGTTCACAAAGCCCCTATTACAAGCTGCTCCATTCTGGATCATTTTGAAGCAAACCTCAGATATGAAGTCATTCATTTGTAAATCTTTCAGCATGTGATAAAGGAGTCAAGCAAAAAACAACCCAGAACTGAATCTCATTATTACACTTAAAAATTAATAGTAGCTCTTAATATTATTAAGAATTTGATCAGCATGCAAATTGCTCTGATTGTTTCCTAATTATTCTTATAGTTCGCCTGAATACTATGCTCTTCTTTATCTTCTTTATGGTCATCATTTTCCCAAGTGTCTTCCCTGAAATGTTAACTGATATTATACAATTTAAAAATAAATCTCATTGGCCTATAAATGTAGCAAACCCTGAATTTAAAAAGTGAAACAGATTTCTTTACTGTGGGGCTTTCCTAAACCTTCAATATATTAGTGTGCATTGAAACCCTCTGAAAAAAGGATCTGGCATACAATTTTACCAGATCTGTGGGAACTTGGGAACATGGGCTTCTTTCTCTGATACAAGCCCAAACCTTAGGAAATTCTACCAGAGGCAAGCCACTTATTTTTTGAGTCTGTTTTCTTCCCCTGTGTAACATGTAATGGGATTGGTTTTGTCTAGAAGTCTTAATGATGATCAATATAGTCTCTCCAAAGCCTGCATTCTGTTACTAACTGAAATCCAGGGCAGACCAATGACAACCACATGTCTGTAAACAGAAGTTTAATACATGTGGGACCGATACAGGGTCTGGATACATGGCCACAAAGGTGAAGAATATTGAAACCAGCGCTGCCCTTGGAGCTCAGAGCATGAGGTCAGACTTTCCGAGCAAACGAAGCTGTCATCTATCAGGGAAAGTGTTCCCAGTGTTTCAACATCCGTGGTGACAACACTTCCCCAAAACCAATAAGACCCAGTGTTTTAAAAAGGAATTTTGTATTACAAGAGGTTGGAGATAAACCACCTGAGAAATACAGATTCAATTTCGAAACAAAAGAATATCCAGGATGTCTTATCAGTTTACAGGAATAACAGGACAGAACATTTGAAATTAGCAATCTCCAAAAGGTTTACGATGTGCTATCTTTGAATGAGGAATGGCTACCGGGACTTATCTAGTTCAAGCACTTACTTTTCCATTTCTCCTGAGGTACATGCTATATATCTAGCCCTCACTTACAATCCTAAAAGCAATACTGTAGGGGAAAAGTGATAAAACTTGTGTTTTGAAATGAAGAAAGATGCATTCCTTCCCATCACCTGGCAGTGGAAGTCAAGGAAAGAATGGAAGTCTGACAACAGTATTAGCTTAGGATTACTCTTATTTGGTCCAGGGTGACCCCGATGTTTCTATAAAATCCCCCAGGAACCCAACCTCCACTAGGGCTAGTTATGAAAATGCCCCCTATGTAACAGAATGGTGTGTATCCACCAAGAACCTTTCCAGAAATCTCTAGCTTTTAGGACAAATAGAGTTCAGTACCCCAGGGGTTATATTTTATTTCAAGATCTTACTTTGCTGACTTGCTTCACCTTGGGCAGAAGCAACAATCAACATGAGTGATGCTAATTGGAATGCTGGTTGATTTCTATTTTCTTTTGCCTTAACTGCTCTGGGAGCAAAGTTAGAAAAGTTTGTTTTTGCTGGCAGGCATTGGGAACATGATTCCAATTACCACCCACTCATCTTCCAAGCTAGGGCTATAAAGAGTGAAGGATGCTAGTCTGTGTGTGTTTCTCTCTTGCTTCCTAATTAATGACTAGACATCCGTATTGAGGCATGATGGCTGAACACCTTCAAGGTGCTGGGCACTGGGCTTGTTACAGGGGCTGGGCGGGTACAAAGTGGGCCCCACACCTCCAGGGATTGCAGTCTAATTGAGAGACAAAGCTAAAAAGTCATGGCACATGTAATCTCCTTCCTTTCCAACTTTTTGTTGTGAAAAATGTCAGCGGCTCAAAAGCTGAAGGATGCTGTATATTGAGCACTCGTATTCATCACCTCTATTAAAAACCTAACGTGCTGTTACTTGCTATATCACTGTGTGCGTGTGTGTGTGTGTGTGTGTATGTGAGAGAGAGAGAGAGATTGTCGAACAACTTGAAAGTGAGCTGCAGATATCACAACACTAGAAGCCCCTAAAAAATTCAGCTACCTCTCTTAGAAGAACATTCTCCTCCCATTTAACCACAATATTAATATCATAGCTAAGATATTTTATAATAATTCCATAATACCATCTAAAATCCAGTGTATATTCAAATATCCTAACTTGTCCCAAAATATGGGGGGGGGGTTGGTGTTGTTGGGTTTTTGTTTGTTTGTTTGTTTTTTGGTTTTTTGGGGGAACTGTTTTGTTTTGTTCACACCAGGATCCAGTTGAAATTGACATGTTGGACTTGGTGTCTACTTTCACTCTTTTCTTCAGAACATTGACTTATTGACTTTTTAAAGAGGTCAGGCCAGTTATAGATTATCTCACTTTCTGATTATCTGATTTTTCTAACTGCTTCCTCATGATGTCCATTAACATTTTCTCTGTCAGTGTTTCCCATAATCTGAAAGATAGGCCTAAAGTCTTGATTAAACATGTTTGACAAGAAAACTTCATACTTTCATACATTGCTAGTGGGAATAGAGGATGGTACAGCCACTTTGGAAAACAGTCTGGCAGTTCCGCGAAATAGTAAACATATTGGAAACGAGGCAAGATGTTCCCTCTCGAACCCTCCTACACTGTTGGTGGGAATGCAAGCTGGTGCAGCCACTCTGGAAAACAGTATGGAGGTTCCTCAAAAAGTTGAAAATGGAGCTACCCTATGACCCAGCAATCGCACTACTGGGTATTTATCCTAAAGACACAAAGGTAGTGATTCTCAGGGGCACGTGCACCCGAATGTTTATAGCAGCAATGTCCACAATAGCCAAACTATGGAAAGAACCTAGATGTCCATCAACAGATGAATGGATAAAGAAGATGTGGTATATATATACAATGGAATATTATGCAGCTATCAAAAGAAACGAAATCTTGCCATTCGCAACGACATGGATGGAACTGGAGGGTATTATGCTGAGCGAAATAAGTCAATCAGAGAAAGACAATTATCATATGATCTCTCTGATATGAGGAACTTGAGGGGCAGGGTGGGGGGTCGTGGGGGGTAGGGAGGGAAAAATAATGAAACAAGATGGGATGGGGAAGGAGACAAACCATAAGAGACTCCTAATCTCACAAAACAAACTGAGGGTTACTGGGGGGTGGGAGGGTAGGGATAGGGTGGATGGGTTATGGACATTGGGGAGGGTTTGTGCTTTGGTGAATGCTGTGAAAGATGTAAGCCTGATGATTCACAGACCTGTACCCCTTGGGCAAATAATAAAAATAAAATTAAAAAAAAAAGATGTTCCCTCTCACCACTCCTATTCAACATCAGACTAGAAGTACTAGACATTGCAATAAGACAAGAAAAAGAAATAAAAAAAGATTCAGATTGGGAAGAAATAAATAAAGCATTCTTCGTTTGCAGATGACATGATCATCTACGTAGAAAATGCAAAAGAATCAACAAAAACTAATGGAATTAATAGGTAAGGTTGTGAGACACAGAGTTAATATACAGAAGTCAATCTTTTTCCTATATACCGGCAGTTATTTTGTGGATATCAACAAACTGATTCTAGAATTTATATGGAGAGGCAAAAGACCCAAAATAGCCACCACAATATTGAGAGAGAAGAATAGATTTGGAGGATTGAAGCTACTTAACTCAAGACCCACTATAAAGCTACAATAACCAAGGCATGTGAGGCTGGTGAAAGAACAGACACATAGATTAATGGAACGGAATAAAGATCTCAGAAATAGACCTGCACAAATCCATCACAATGGAGAAAAGATAATTTTTTCAACAAGAGACACTTGAACAACTGGATATCTGCACACACACACACACACACAAGATTCTAGACACAGACTTTTCACCCTTCACAAAAATTAACTCAAAGTGGATCCCAGACCTAAATGTAAAATGCAAAACTATAAAACTCCCAGAAGATAACATAAGAGAACACCTAAATGACCTTGGGTCTGGTGATAACACTGAAGGCATAAAATCCATGAAAGAAATAATTGATAAACTAAGTTTCACTACAATTTAAGACTTTGTCTCTACAAAAGACAATTCAAAAGAATGAATACAAGCCACAGACTGGAAGAAAATATTTGCAAAAGACACATCAGATAAAGGACTGTTAACCAAAAGATATAAAGAACTCCTATGACTCAACAATAAGAAAACAACCCAATTTAAAAATGGACCAAAGACCTTAACAGACACCTCACCAAAGAAGAGATACAGATGACAAATAAGCATACTAAAAGATGCTCCACATCATATATCTCCAGGGAAATGCTAATTTAAAAAATGAGATACTACTGCACACCTATTAGAATGACCACAGTCCGGAACACTGACAACACCAAAGGCTAGTGAGGATGTGGAACAACAGGGACTCTCATTCATTGGTGCTGTGAATACAAAGTTGTACAGCCACTCTGGGAGAGAGCTTAGTGGTTTTTTACAAAGGTAAACATTTTCTTGATATGTAATTGAGCAATTGTGCTTTTTGGTAACTACCCAAAGGAATTAAAAACTTATGTCCACACAAAAACCAGAAAATAGATGTTTATGGGCTATTTATTCATAATGGCCAAAACTTGGACACAACCAAAATGTCCTTCAGTAGGTGAATGGATAACTGTAGTATATCCAGACAATGGAATATTATTCAGCCAAAAAGAACTGAGGTATTAAGTCATGAAAAGACATTGCAGAACTTTAACACACATTACTAAGTGAAAGAAACTAATCTGAAAGGGGCATACGCTATATGATCCCAACCATAGAACATTCTGGAAAAGGCAAAACCATGAAGATAATAAAAAGATCAGTGGTGTAAGGAGTTGGAGTGGAGGGAAGGGTGAATAGGATGAACACAGAGGATTTTTAGGGCAGTGAAAATACTCTGGATGAGAGGCACCGGGGTGGCTCAGTAGGTTAAGTGCCTGACTCCTGGTTTCATCTCAAGTCATGATCTCAGAGTCAGAAGATTGAGCCCCACATTGGAGCTCTGCACTCAGCAGGGAGTCGGCTCGAGATTCTCTCTCCCTCTGGCCCTCCCCACCCACACTCACACATGCATGCGTAGCACTCTCTCTCCAATAAATAAATAAAAATCTTTTCAAAACCACTGAATTGTATACCTTTTAAGTGGGTGAATTGTATGGGGTGTGAATTGTGCCTCCATAAAGCTGTCAGAGATGGTATCATGCATTCCTTATTGCATCACATCAAGAGACTGGTAATTTCAGGTTGTCCCCCCACAAATGATACTCATCTTGACTGTCCAGTTAAAATGGTGACCCCAGATCTCTCTAGAGTACAGGTATAGTTTCCCTTTTCAAATAGTGAGTAATCCATGGCATGATGGAGTCAGAACCTACAAACACCTGCTCCCTGACACTTTCTTGAGAGGATGCTGATTAGCCTTGCCCACATCAACCATTTCACTGAGGACTGCAGAATAACCAGCACCACTTTTGCAGATTCAAAATCTCAGGCCTGATGGAGTTTCTGTGGTCAGTAGGCACATGGGTGGCATAACAGAGACTCACACCCCAGCCTTCTTCTAGCCCCCTGCTCATCTTATCTATAAGTCTTATCTATAGCTGTCATTCATTTGCGTGGAAAGACAGCTTCTGCCACAGTGCGGGATCCAGAAGCAAACTTATGGTCTTACCACCAGGAAGAATCTAGGAGAGCTTCCTGAAAGAGGCCGGACTTGCCGTGGGTTGTAAAGGAGTGAATTAGGAGTACACAGGAGGATTCCAGGCTGGGGCATAGCACAAGCAAAGACCACCCCCACCCAGGAACAGCATAAGCACTGAGATGAAAGCATCGTTGGTGAGTAGAATTACCATTGGTACCCACCTAGTGCTAACAGGCATGAGCTCTAGAGCCAGATTGCTGGAATTTGAACACAAGCTCCACTACTTACGACCCATGCAACCTTGAACAAGTTACATAACCTCTCTGTGCCTGGATTCCTTGGCAGTAAAGAGAGGATCAAAGTAATAGCCTCACTGGGGTTTGGTGAAAATTAAATGAATTTGGGAACAGAATCCTGGCAACAGAGTCCTGAAAAACATTGGCTATTATCACATTTCACAAAATGTTTGGATAGCAATTTGCAAAGAGTGGGAGGTGCCAAGGCCAACAATAGCCGACTTCCCTTCCCTCCGAAAACATGGCATTGCCCCTGCTCCATAGACATCCACGGGGACTGCTCCCTTAAGAGGCAGAATAGACCCTGGAGAGAGAAGTCAGCACCAGAGCCAGGAAATCTGGGTTGTCATCTCATCTCTGCCACCAACTGCCACAAGATCGAAAGTGAGTCCCTCTCTTCTGTAAGTTTTAGTCTTTACAACGGTAAATGGAGAAGTTGGAGTAGTCATGTCCCAGTGCACTTTCCACCTGAGTGCGTGATTCTAGGAGTCTTGTGTCGGGGCCATAGCCAGTGCATTCCACGCAGGGCTGTGAGACTGTAGAGGGCAGGATGGAGAACTGCCTCTTTGAGTGGTAAGGCGTTGCTTCTTTGAAACCAGAGCTGGCACACATCAGAGCACCCAGGGGTTGCCCAAGGTCTCCTCCATTTACTCATTTATCAGAAGCAGAGTTGTAAAGGGAGCCCTGTGAAGTCATCGATTTCACAGGTGGCTATGTAATTATTTAGGCACTTAGTATTATGAGCCATTTATGGCTCACTGGGATGATGTCACAAAAGTTATGGTAATTTTCTCTGGTTTGGTTTCTACTTCTTACTTTGCTGCAACTTCTCAGCAAGAACGTTTAGCCAGAAAACAGAATTTTCAGGGGGAAAACTTTGGTTGTCAATCTTTGGTTGCGTGAAGGTCTCTTTGATGTTCATCAGTACATAATATGAAGCATATCTAAATATATATATATGTGATTGAGAAGTACCAGGTGGAAAAAATAAATTTGTGTGCACTCAACTAGACATTCCGTATATAATATGTTCCTTCTTTGCACTGTCCAAGATACATAGGCAATCAATCAGCAAAGACCACTGATCGACTGACTGAGTGAGATATTACAGCATATCATGGGAAAAAGTGGCTGGATGTCTCCAAGCTGATTCATTTACATCAATTGCTAAAGTTTATGAGAGATATGCTGTTTAAATATTCATTATTTCCATTACTCCTGGATCTTCAGTGCCTTCACCAGTGCCTGGTACAAAGAAGTTAATATATCGATATCAGGGGCTGTAGTGGTTTTAAAATATACCCACAAATTCTCTGATGCTCTTCCTTGCAAGAGGTGGGACTTCATTCCTCTCCCTTTGAGCGTGGGCTGGATTTAGTGACTCACTTCTAATGAAAAGAACAAAGTGGATGGGATGAGGTATGGTTTGGGGGACTAGATCGCAAAAGGCACTGTGGCCTCCTCACTCACTCATTCTCTCTGGGTGGAGTGAACTGACATGTCATGAGCAGCCGTATGGTAAGGCCCACCTCCTGAAAAACTGAATAATGCAGATCGAGGCCTCCAGCCGACAGCTATGTCAGTGAACCATCTGGAATGGAGTTCTCCAGTAACCCCATCAGAGACAGAATCAGCTAGCAAAGCTCTTCCCAGATTCCTGACCTTCAGAAACTTTGTGAGATCATGAATGACATATCGTAAGCCATCAAGTTCTGGAATACTTTGTCAGTTAGCAATAAATAACTAATATGGATGCACAAAAGAATAAATAGAAAGTGTGTTGCCTATATAGGTACCAGAGGAACATCAATAACTAGACATCTTTCTTTTTTTCTTATAAATTCTTTCATTTATTCCTTACTTGATTGCATTCTTACTAGATTTATTCCTTATCTGATTGAAGTCCATGGATTATTTTGTGGCAGAACTGTCAAAAGTGATGAAAAAAATATAAGGAAATATGATGTGATCTGATTGAGGTCAAGTTAAAGATGTGGAAAGCCTGGCTAACTGGAGGAAAGGCCCAGAAGGATCCCACTGACAAGTAACAAAATACTCTTCCTTCTTTATCTTCCCATACTCATACGTGAGCTGCCAGGCCTCTTTCCCTTGCCTTTACAGGGAGTAATATTGCTTCCTGCTCCTTCCTTTCTGTTTGGGGGGGGAAGCAAGCAAGCTGTAGATTTTTAGCAGCAGCAATCAGCGCTAGAGTAAGCCATGTTATCTATGAGAAACAGGAACATTTCAATCAGGGCTAAGACGATTTCTTTAGGGATAAGGGCCCAGATACATTTCAAATGGAATTTTCCAGGAGGAGAGCACGTTGAGTCCAGCTCCCATTGGCTCATAGTCTAGTAGACTCAGAAGCCAGGTTTACTGCAGCCTCTCTCTTGCACTGGCTTAGCTAGTTTGGTTGTTCTCACCATGGCGTAAATAAATCCCAGTTTCGGGTTTACTAAGTGCAGTCATGGAAGTAACACTCACTGCTTCAACAACAACAAATTCACCCCAAAAGTGTAAGGATTCAAACAGAAGAGAAGTTTATTTCTCACATCCACAAAGTCCAAGACGCATGTTCTTGGGACTTGGTCCCTTCCTTCCATCTTGTGGCTACACCTTCTGCAGGATGTGGCTTCCAGGTCACCGTCCTTGTCTGCACCTAGCCGGTAGACGCAGAGAACGTACAAAGAATCACGTGCTGGGTAATCGTGGGCTCCATGGACAGGCAGCACTCGTGGCTTCTGCTCACATTTTATTGGCTACAATGCTGTCGTGTGGCCTCCTGATCACAAGGGGCGCTGTTATGCCTCAGAAGAATGGGAAACCGAGTTCTGAACAACTAGCAGTGGCTGTAATGTTAACAGAACCATTTACCTCTCTACGGCTGCTGGTCACCTCTGCACCTGGCACCTCCTTTCCTTGTGCTTCTAGAGAGTGCCATGCACCTGTCCCCACTGTACTATCGCCCAGGTTATTGATCCATTCTTCCACTTTTCCTTTACCATTTGGAGAGCCGAGAGCGTCTTTGGATGTGTGTATCCACAGTGTGTGGATCATTTTCAGCAACAAATGGATAAACTGAAGGATGACTAGTATGTCACTCCCAGTGACACCAGGGACGAGTACATGGGTGGTCACGCATGGTGAGCGCTCTTGGACAGAACATGAACAGGGGATATAGGAGATAGCTCCGTTGTGCCATGTGAGAAAGGGCATATTTCCTCGTAAGAACATTGAGAGGTAGGGGGCACCCGGCTGGCTCAGTTGGTAGAGCATGTGACTCTTGATCTCGGGGGTTGTGAGTTTGAGTCCCATGTCAGGTATAGAGATTAAAATTAAAAAAAAAAAAAGAATCTTAAAAAAAAAAAAAGAACAGTGAGAGGTAGTTACTAATATTATCCCCATTTTATAGATGAGGAAACCAGTGCTTATGGAAGCGAAATCATGTCCTGAAAGTCAGCTGCCCAGTGGGGGTGTCAGGATTTGGGCCAGGTGCACTCTCTTCGTCCACAAACTGGACTAGAAATCTTGCTTGGGTCAGAAATCTGTGTGGATGGCCTGGTTGGGATGCTTCCTCCTTAAGGATTTTTACAGTAAGAATTCAAGTGCCTGGCCTGGGAAGGACAAAAGGGGAAACCCCTTACCAAACTCACCCCTCATGTTTTTTTAGGATTTTATCATTGTATTTCAGTTATCTGGAAGGACCTATTATAGGTCTAGGAAAAACTTTTGGAGTTGGGAGGAGTTTACCAAAGTAAACTGCAAGGGCTTTGGAACGTTCTCTGCTCAGCCACAGTGTGTGGAACAACCAAAGCTTCGTGTAACTGATGGGAAACAAGACTTGGAGTGGCTCTATTTTGGTAGTTTACCTCTTAATTTTTTTGCTTGCTTGTGTTTTAGCGAATGAAATTGCCTGTTGAGGCTGCCATTCCCTCCAAAGCTCCCAGGCACAGGTCAGCAACCGCCTCAGAGGGAGGCAATGACAGCCTTCCTTGCATGCTGACCAGGTTCTGGGAGACGGCCTGCGCTCATCTTGACCATGCACCGGGGGACAAGGACCCCACCCCCTCAGTAGTAGCTCACTCCCTCCCCCACAGAGCGGGAAGAGTGACAGGCCCTGCCTCGCTGGGGTTGCCAGGAGGATGGCACAACGGAAAACATGCCAGGTGCAAACAACATGACTGGCTCATAATGGGTACTTAACACAACCATTCCCTTCAGGTTCAGGTTGACAATGGGTATCTTATTTTTTCACAATTTGGGACCTAAGATTTGGAAAGAGTCATCTCCAAGTCATAAAGTGAGATCGTGGCAGAAGTAGATGGGTCAGACCTCCCTCAGCAGCCAGGACCGTTCCAGAATCATCTAAACTGGGTTTCACAGGGGCCGCCAGCATGGCCAGTGCATCCCTGACCACGCCCTGATGCCACAGAGACCCTTCCAAACAGCCTCTACCTTGTGAAACAGTTGACAATTCAGCAGAGAGCGTGTTGGGTTTTGGGGGGGGGTTGTTTGTTTTGTTTTGAGATATGGATATATAGCATCACTGTTGAAACAGTTTTCATCACCTTGTGGAACTTAAGAAAAGCCTGGGCTGTATTAATAAATTCAGTGTTGATAGGCACATAGCTAGAAAGTAACATCAGGCATCAATCCTATATATTAATGGAAGCTGGATTCCAGGGACAGAGAATGTTCCCAGAGGGATCTGGCCTACTTCATTATTTTTATGTAGGTTCAGAAGTTATTTATTTCTCAGGTATGATATAAAATGGTGCTTTATGCCACCAACCGTAACGCAGGCACACACAGCCATCCCATTTCCCAAAGCAATACTAGCACGTACACTATAGGCAACAAATGGAAATACGTTCTCTCTTCTCCTGCAGCCTTCTTTTGTGGAGCAGAATTAGCAGATTTTCCCCGAGAGGAGGCTCTGCTCTCTCGGACCACATCCTCAGTCCCCAAGGGATCGAGTCCCCCCGATATTTCAAGATATTTCATGGGATTTTGAATTCATTAAGGTTCAGTAGGAAGACTCGGTAAGGGCTCTGCTGACAGGGCATCAAACGTGATGACTTAGTGCAGGTAAGTCTTTGGCACAACGGAAGCCAAACGTCTTGGTGGCTGAGTTAATGACTTCAGTGTCAAACTTTTGGTGCTGTCAGCTACTTGCATTCCAGCCGAAGCACTGAGCGAGCATATCTGAGATGTTGGAGCAAACAAGGGCCCCGGGGGCCGCCTGCATGTTTTGTACCTGAGTTGAGGGGGACGCAGCAGCAATGACCTGAGATTTTCATAAACGTCCTTGGGTTCTGGTCTCGCTGGAATTCTTTCAGTTTCTTTTATAAAATCCATTTGATGTTACTGATTACAGATGTAGCAAGACGATGGGTCCTTCAAGAAAACAGACTCTTTCCCAGATAGGGGGTGTCATTCAGGCCTGGGAGCAAACACAAATGTCCAATCCATTGCCCCTCTCATTGTCCCCCCCAAAGGAAAAGCAAGCAGACACAAACTCTGATGACCACATCGCGCACGGTGCTCACACGAGGAATCGAAGAAGGTTCATGTAGGCTCCCTGCGTGTGCTGTTTCCCCTGGATGTCTGAATCCGATATGCATCCTCTGCTGATGCCCTTGCAGAGATTGAATCAATAATTTGATGTGCTGCTTTCTGTAATATGCCCAGACACTCCTTGGAACACTATTTAAAAAAAAAAAAAGCTTATTTCTGTACACCGTATGTGGCCCTTTTGTTCACAACCGATATTGGTTCTCTGGCCAGAAGACCATGGGATACCAAGGATGTTCTTACAGGTTTCGGCAGCTTTAGATCTGAACCCAAGACCTGGGTGCTATGAAGGGCCACTGCTGTGGTCCCCTGGGCACCATGTGAGACCAACCCCAATATGGGGTCAAGGGGGCTAGCCAGAACCATGGGGCTCTATCCCCGCTCTCCTCTCTCATCACCCATGCTTCTGTCTCTGCTGAGTTGGGCCTTCAGATGGGGCTGGGGGCTCCCTCCCAGAGAAAACTGGGGAAATCCCAGAATCCAGAAGTGAAAGTCCCATTCTGCCACTGTACCTGCTGGTATCTTTCCAGAAGTCCCTGGGCAAGGTCTGCGGTGCTTTGAGAGATTCCATCCAGCCCCGATCACCTCCCCATGTCCTCCATTCTGGGGTAGAAACACCCATCAACTGTTGGTGAAAGTCCCTTCAGACCATAAAGTTAAGGGGCAGCATCCATATTTGGTCCTCTGCCTGTTATTCTGACACACGGGTTACTTGAAATAATCCAGTTTCAAGCATCCACAGAACTTGCCTTGGACACATGGAAAGCAAGTTCCAGAATGCAGGTTCACAGCTGCCGAATGGAAGGAGGTTCAAGACCAGCTGTGGGGTCTGTGGTGCAGCTACTGCTCCCGGCCCCACAAGGGAGACCCAGCAAGACAACTGCAGCCCGGGCTCCTGGTGTTGAAATGTAGACACCTGATCACCAACCAGGGCTTGGGATCTAATTATTGGTTCAGAGAATTTTGGAGGGTCTAGTCTCATTACATTTGCCCTTTGGGGAATATCCATCCTCATCCCATGGGTGTGCTCTCCGTGGAAACATGTCTCCTTGCAAACAGAGGTGAGAGAAGGTGAGAGCTAATCTCCCCTCACATGGTGAAGGGCAGACAGTAGGACTCCTGCCCAACGGCCTCCTTAGCCCAGAGCAGCACTGGTTGCCCGGGGTCTGTTCCAGCTACATGTGGCCCAGAGCACAGAGGTGTTTCCTGACCAAGGCTCCTGCTTTGCTTGCCCCCTTTTCATTATGTCTAACCAGCAGGGTGGGGAATGGACTCTCAACCCCGGTTCTCCCTGTGGGAGGAACAAAGTACAGTCTCTTATCTTGCAATCAACTCAGGCCCACCAGCCATTCCCTTTGAGTGCAGCCTGGGGGGGGGGGCGGGGTGTGTGAACTATCCTGAGCTTTTAAGAGTTGGAGTGAAATCACCTCTGATGGAAAGGAAAGGTTTTTAATAAAAGAGGTTTCTTCACCCTTTGTTGTGTCTGAATTCAGCCACTCATGGACCACTCTGGATCTCAAAAGAAATTTGTTGTGCTTCTGGGCTTGGATACGGGTGATAGTGAAAGGTAGTTGGAGGAAGCTGAGCCTGTTGAAGAAGTTGGACACTCAGGGGTCAGGACTGAAACGGTCAGAGGGGGGAGCTCATGGGAGCCGGGCTCCCGTCCCAGGCAGGAGCTGACCCACAGGGTCACAACCTAAGACAGAGTGCTACACGCCCCAGTGAAGGGTCCAGACAGCATTCACAAAAGGGATAAATGGAATCTGCTCCCTAGGGATGACTTAGCACTCATGTACTCTATTTCCAGGAAAAACCTGCAACTTTCATCTTGGCACACAACAACAAACACCTCGGTCTGTATGTTTTTAAAAACTAACTACCATCAAACTCTGGTCAATCAGAGCTACTCATCCTTCAGAGCTCTGGGACAGGCTCAAGGATGCCCAGGTAACCCCATCAAAGCCTATAAGAGAGTCTTATAAGAGAGAGTCTATAAGACTTCGATGGGAATTCAGGACTTGAATTTTCTCGCAGATTTGAATCTAAGAAGGTATCTAGAGCCCCTGAGGTCATTCTGTTACCACAGGGTCAATGCTTTTTAAGAGTGGAGCCCATATAAAAAGTGCAGACAAGTGAATAGCAGAGGAAGACTGTTTCCTGATAATAGAGTGTGTGCCTGGATCAAGCCATGCCTGAAAGCAGTCTTTTCCTGAACTTGTACAATAAACTGTCTTTTTGCTTAAACTATTTTGGATTGGGTTTTGTTCACCTCTAACTAAAAGTATACTAAGAATAGAAGGGAGTATCTGATAAGTATTTAAGACCTAGCCAGTGAGAAGTATCCAGCAACTGAGTGTAAGCCAGCTAGGGAAGCAAAGAGACAGGCAGCATCTGAGAGGCTTATGCTCAGTGTCCAAGCTCCAGATAAGTGGTGGTCAAACCTTAATGTGCAGAAGAACCCTCGGAGAACATAACAACAGCACGGATTCCCAGCCAACCCCTGGCCAGTGCTTGGCTTCCAGTCCTGAGGTGTGGCAGTGGCCAGAACCATATAGGAGAGAAGGAGGCTTAGCGCAGGACCACAGGGAGACATGCACAGCCCTAGAAGCTCAGCAAGTGACTTGTGTGCATGGCGGGTCTTCCGGTCACGAGCACAGACTCTAGAGCTGGAACATCATACATTAGTTCAGAGACTGTGTGACTCAGTCCACTAAGTGTCTTCCTTCTGCTCTGGTCATGATCCTGGGGTCCTGAGATCCAGCTCCGTATGATGCTCCCTGCTCAGCTGAGAGTCTGCTTCTCTCTCTGCCCCTCCCCCTGCTTGTGTTCTCTCTCTCTCTCTCTCAAATAAATACAGTCTTTAAAAAAACAAAAGAAGTACCATACAAACACGTTGAAGCCCACAAATGCTTTCTTCGGTTCATCTAAGCTGTTCTTACGGACCAACCTGGTCTGGCAACTAGAGATTAGGAAACCAAAACCTGGAACATCTCAATTACACGCACCAGGCCACACAGCTAACCAGTCGGGCAGCTTAGAGCCGAGCCCCCTTCTGTCTGATGCCCAAGCTCCACACTCTGTAATAGTTGCTAATCGGGCTGAGGGCAGGACTGAGAAGGTCCCCCGCCCCGAGCCGGGACAGAGAGAAGGGGTGCAGAGGACGGTGGTCAGTGAGAAGCCCCCGGTCCAGCAGGACCCACACGAGAAGAGGCTGTTCCTCCTGACGGCACAGGAAGGCAGGATGAGCTCACTGTGGGTTTCATCAGCTCATTTTGCTCAAAAAATCCAGCTCCAGCCTAGAATGGAGAGTTCAGAGGGTGGGATGGCCAGCCTTTGGGAGAAAGGGAGATAATCCTTTTATCTCTCCGAGTCAGCTCCCCGGCCTTGGGAAGAGCCTTGTTTTGGCTCCTGGCTCTTCACCTGGCACGAGAGAAATGGATGCTGCTCTCAGGAAGGTTGCAAGCCACCGCGGCAATACACTGACCTGAATTTTCTTTTTAAATGAAAAATACGGGGGCGCCTGAGTGACTCAGTGGGTGAAGTGTCTGCCTTAGGCTTAGGTCACGATGCCAGGGTCCTGGGATTGAGCCCCACATCTGGCTCCCTGCTCAGCAGGGAGCCTGCTTCTCTCTCTCCCTCTGTGCCTCCCCAAGCTTGTGCTCTCTCTCTCTCTCAAATAAATATTTAAAAATTAATTAATTAATTAAAATCAATGAAAAAATATGTTTAAAATTAATACAGATTCAACATAAGAAAAAAATAATATTTTCCAAAATTTCATCACCTATAATTAACTACTGTCACTATTTTGGTGCAAGTCTGTCTAGGTGTCTTTAAAAATAAGTGCAGGGGTGCCTAGGTGGCTCAGTCAGTTAAGCGCCCGACTCTTGATTTTGGCTCGGGTCGTGATCTCAGGGTTGTGAGATGGAGCCCTGGGTTGGGCTCGGTGCTGGGAATAGAGCCTGCTTAAGATTCCCTCTCTCCCTCTCCCTCTGTCTCTTCCCTGCATTCAGATACTCTGTCTCTCTCTCTGTAAAAAATAAATATATAAACAAAATAAAATAAAAATAAGTGTGAACATATGATACATACCATTTTTATAAACTGCCTTTTATACTATTTACTATAAGTCTCTTTCCATTCAAGTATTTAAATGAAAAAGAATTAATGTTTAAGATCTCATTTATCATTAAACAATCCCTAGTGTTACAAATTTAGATTCTTTCCATTTCATACTACGATAATCTTAGTACATGTCCTTAATTAAATCTTTAAGAGAAATCCCCAGAAACATTATCTTGGGGTCAAACAGCCTGAATATTTTTACACGCCTTATATACATTGGAAAATGGCCTTTTAGAAAGGTTATGGCAATTTCCTTGGTCCCAGCAGCAACAGACCTGCAAAGTACACAGTATCTAATATTTAACTCTGATAGATGTGAATTTCTACCTTCTTTTTCACTCAGAATGTTTCTCCCACTCCCTTATCAGTGTCTCTTCACACTGATAAGACAGTTGGCAAATGCCAACAGTTCAGTTTGCAAAGCACTTTTACAAACTTTTAATCCTCATAATGACTGTGAACGGATTTACCATGATTATCCCCTTCTGCACGTGAGGCTTGGAGTGATTTCTCTAAGGTCTGGTGGCCAAGAGAAGAAAAACCAAGGTCACTTACATTGCAAGTCCAGAGTTTTTTCAGGAGAGACTCAAAAAGACCAGCGCCCATGAACAGACCCAGAATCCAATGACCCAAAGATAAGGTTTAGTTAGCACATGATTGATTAACACTGTATGGCAGGCAGATTTCTAAGATGACCCCAGTGACCTTCACCCTTGTATAACCTCCTCCTTGAGTGTGGGTAGACCTGCACATCAAGCCCAGGATTACATTATGGCCAAAGAGAGATCATCTTGGGTGGATCTGACCTAATTGTGAGTCCTTTAAATCCAGGCCTACAAGTCAGAGATGCAAAACAGGAGAGAAATCCCATGTGAGAGAAATTCTCCTGCTGGCCTTGAAGGTAGGTCAGACCCTGTGGCAAGAACCTGAGAGTGAGTGGCCTTTAGGGCTCCAAGTCAGCCCTGATGGACACCCAGTAAGAACACAGGGACCTCAGTCCTACAACCGCAGATGAATTCTACCACCAGCACGGGGAATGGGCTTGAAGTCAGCCTGAAGCCCCAGGTTAGACCACAGCCCCAGCTAACCCCTGATTCTAGCCCTGTGAGGTCCTGAGCAGAGCATCGAGCCACACCGGGCCCAAGCTTCTGACCTACAGAAACCGTGGGATAATAAGTAGATGCTGTTTACGCCACTACCCCTGTGGCAATTTGTTGCACGGTGATAGAAGAGTCCTTGAACCTAACACATCTGAGCACCTGCTAGCTTATTAAGAGCCTTCTTGTAAGGGATAAAAGGAATCTTTTTAATGTTTCTGTCCTTCCTTCTATGAGCATCTACTGATGCACACACACACACACACACACACACACACACGGATGTACACTAGCCTAAAAAAGTGCCTGCTACTCGGGGTGCTCTAAACAAGGCTCAAACTCCGATTTGGGAAGCTGGGAAGAGGAGCCCCACCAGAGACCACTGGCCAGCAGTGAACTGGGCTGGAGGGGAGCAGGGACCTGGGAAGTTGGGGGGGGTGGAATTCTGGGGTGGAGACAACATGTGCCATCTCCCTAGAGACAGAGGCCTGGAACAGGGACAGGTCAGAGCATTTTCCGGAAACAGCAATTAGACCCAACCTGTGGAAGCCTAGGGTAGGTGGTGGGTAAGCGGAAATAACACCAGAAAGGTAGGACAAGACTGAGCGGGGTAGAAGTCTGGACGTTTGAATGAGGGGTGTGAACATCACCCTGTCCAGTGGGAAGTCATGGAAGGTTCGCTGCCAGAGTGGTTTTGGAGAGGTGGGATTTAGGAAGACTGCAGCCATGTTGGGTGGGGGAGCGGTTAGGAGAGGCCATTTCAGAATCAAGGCACATGGGAGACTAACACATGAATAGCCTTCTTGTTGGTTGGTCCTTGTGGTCTTCTTTGTCTGAGGAAGTGGAGACATGCTGAGTAAGGCAGCTGTGTGGAAATATGCTCTTCCTCACCTAACTCCCCACTGTCACATCCATGTTCACCCATCCATAGCAGGGTCCTACAAGAAACAGCCGGTTTGTCCCTAATGCACTCTTTGGCCAAGCCAGTGCCTCCTCCCTCTGGCTGGTGCCTTGTCCCTCTGGCTCCCTCTGGGCCTCCTCCCTCTGGCTGGTGCCTCCTCCCTCTAGCTCCCTCTGGGCCTCCTCCCTCTGGCTGGTGCCTCCTCCCTCTGGCTCCCTCTGGCTCCCTCTGAAGCCATGTCCTAGTCCAGCACTCAGCACGAGCAGGTCTCAGTGAAGAGCGCCACACTGTCCCACCCCTGCCAGCCTGAGATACACACCACCCCCCCACACACACAACCCACATGACACCCTCTGTTCTCTCCTTTCTCTCCATCCCCAGGTCACCCTGCTTGGCTAAATGAGAAGAACAGTCTCTCAGGGCTCAGCAGATGATTTAATCTTCACAACCGCTCAGTGAGAGCTGGGCTCAGCCAAAGCCCAGGTGGTCACTTTTTAAAGCTGCCATGGCTCGGATCATTCCATCTGTCTCGTGTCAGACCCTCGATAACAGTAACAGCACATCAGAGTCGACAGGTAAAGGGAAGGTTCTGCCCATCAGCACTGAGGATTTAGAACTAACAGGGGTCGGTTCCAGAGCTGCGAGAACCAATAAAACTGGACTTAGGGTTGGGAGTTGGCTCTTTGAAATGGAAACTTGATACAAAGCCCTGATTTGTTCACCGGAGGGGCTAGCTTGGCCTGCTGCCCACTTACGAAGCCAGAGTGAAATCTCTACTTCTCTCCCCTCTGCTCCAAAGATGGAGTAGACTTCTCAGTGCGCGGGCGCACCATTAATGCCCCCTTCCAGTCAGGTGGCCTGGGGGATTTTGCCCATCCTCTGTGCCTCAACTTCCTCCTCTGTAAAATGGGAATGAGAGCATGGATCGGAACAGGGCTGCCTCAAGCTATGCCACAGAGGCAGGTACCCCCCCCACCCAAGAATGCCACGCTGTTGACTACAGAGAAACAGAAGTGCAAACACATTGTGCACCTGCCACCCTCAGGCTGTGCTTTCTTCTGTGTTCACGGATTTGGGCGATCAGCTCACTCCCAGGATTCTCAGGACAGTGGTTCTCCAAACTTGTCTGAGCATTGGAAGCCCATGGGGAGACATAAAATTCCTGATGCCTGGCCCCCTGAGATTCTGAGTTCACTGGTCTGGGATGCAGCCTGGTCATCTGGGTTTTTTTAAGATCTCTCCGGGTGATTCCAGTGTGCAGACAAGCTCAAGAATACACAGAGCCAGGGTTAGCAATGCTGCGGGGGACGGCGAGCGGGGTGCTAACTGGCCTCACTGAATCCCCGAGCGTGGTCTCATCAGCACCTACTGTAACCCCCAGCACACAGAGGAGGAGTTGGGTCCGGTGACATCACCGGGGGCCCGAGGCAATGCGGAAACAGGACCCCTACCCCGAGGCCATCCGCACACAGCTTTCCACCTGAACGCCCTGGGCCTGGGTTAGCAATCTCGGGCCTCTCCTGCACGCTCAGAATCTGGAGGAATTCCTCCAAGCAGTTAAAACACAAAGTTGCTATTTAGAGGCTCCATTAACTTTACCAAAAACCAAAAAAAAAAAAAAAAAAAAAAGTTAAGAAGCCCTCAACAACTTTAAAGACAAAAACAAACAAACAAACAAAAAATAAACCAAGCCAAACAAACAAAAAACACAGTGCTTTCCAGGCACGGCCTCCAGTGTCCCAAAAGTTTCTGGAAACCTATCTTTTCTGAGATGTTATCGTCCTCTCGTTGTTTTTGATTGCAACCGGAAGTCCTACAAACAGGTGCAGCAGCTCTGCCGAGTGAGCTAATTACTCAGGTTTGACGCCTGTTTTAATCACTGTCATGCTCTCTCCGCTGAGATCTTGACTTAATCGAAATGCTTTCTTAGCATGAATTTTAACTCAGCTACTGATCCTGCACGGAGAGCTCTCCACCCCTCAGAGTGTGCGAAACTTCTGAGAATCTGGGGTTGCTGCTGCTCGGAGGGGGGGGGGCTAGGGGGGCCGCTCCCTGACAGGTGAACGTGACTCTGACCCCAGGAGCTGCCCGCCGCTTCCCTTCCGCGGGCACACACACCGCCTTCCAAAGGAGCCACTAAGCTTTTGGCTGCCGGCACCACAGCGGCTTCTAGCAGCTTTGTCTGCCGCTGTGTCCGCTTCTCTCCAGCAAAGGCCCCCAGACAAAGGGACTGCAGGTGTTTCTATGAAGTGCTCGCGATTCTCCAGGCCAGAGTAGAGCTCCCCGCCGGGGTGGGGGATGTAGGAAAATGCACTGCTGAGGGGTATAAAACAAGAAACAAGGAAATATGCTGTCACGGGAGATTTTTTATTTATTATTATTCCTCCTCCTCCCCCTCCTCCTTCTCCTCCTCCTCCTCCCTGTGTTGTAAACCCCCTGAGAGCAAGGACTTCATTTCCTGCTGTCTTCCAAGAGCCTAGCACGGTGCCTGGCACATGGTAGGTCCTCATTCATGTTTGAGATAGGGAGGGAGGGAAGAAGAGATGGAGGGAAGGGGGTAGAGAGGGAGGGAAGGCGAGAGGGAGGGGAGAGCACGTGGACCGTGGAAGTAGATAAACTTAGGTTTAAGTCCTTCCTGTAGCAGTTCTAACTGTGCAAAAAACATGCATGTGTCATTCACTTTCTTCAAGTCTCTTTCTCATATCACCAATTACCAGGACCAATGTAAAGGTCCCCTATGTGATGTGTAAAGCTGTTAGTGCTATTAGGCCATCAAAACATGGGAGCTCCTAGCTGTAGAGCAAACTGCTGGTTGCCAGAGGGGTGGTCTGTGGGGGGATGGGTGAAAGAGGTGATGGGGAGGTGACAGGGACTCAGGCCATTGGGTGTCCAACTCTTGTTTCTGGCTCAGGTTATGATCTCAGGCTGGTGAGACTGAGCTTTGCAAGGAGCCTGCTTAAGATTCTCTCTCTCTGTCTTCCTCATCCCTCTCCCAGGTGCACGTGCGCGTGCGTGAGCTTTGTGTGTGCTTTCTCTTTCTCTTTGTCAAAAAAAGGAGGGCACCTGTCGTGATGAGCACCAGGTGTTGTATGAAAGTGATGAATCACTATATTATACACCAGAAATATTACATTGTGTGTTAACTAGGATTTAAATAAAAACTCTAAAAAGCGGGAGCTAGTGGATGGAACTAGAGGGTATTATGCTGAGCGAAATAAGTCAATCAGAGAAAGACAATTACCATATGATCTCTCTGATATGAGGAACTTGAGGGGCAGGGTGGGGAGTTGTGGGGGGTAGGGAGGGAAAAATAATGAAACAAGATGGGATTGGAAGGAGACAAACCATAAGAGACTCTTAGTCTCACAAAACAAACTGAGGGTTACTGGAGGGTAGGAGGGTAGGGATAGGGTGGATGGGTTATGGACATTGGGGAGGGTTTATGCTTTGGTGAATGCTGTGAAAGGTGTAAGCCTGATGATTCACAGACCTGTACCCCTGGGGCAAATAATAAAAAATAAATAAATAAATCTGAAAAAAAAAGTGGGACCTAATTAGNCTGAAAAAAAAAAGTGGGACCTAATTAGAGATTTAGATTACATGTAATAATATTACTACTAATAAGNCTGAAAAAAAAAGTGGGACCTAATTAGAGATTTAGATTACATGTAATAATATTACTACTAATAAGCAAAGTTCTGAACACTAATAAAGATATGAGTATTGGCACCTAATCAGAGCTTCCCAGATAAGGGACGTTCCCAGTGTGTCTTTGCTCATTGGATGAAGGTTCTCTCTTTATCCACACATATATTTGTCTGGTTTCCCAATTTAATGAAAAGCTTAATCTCTCCCGTTCGCTATCATCCTTCCTGCTTTGTCTCTCCTGCTATGGGCCCCACCCTTCCTCACCACGTGGGTATCCCAGCAATGGAGTTCGCCCTATTCCGGATCTGACCCCAGTCCAGGATACTCAGATCTGGAGATAAACCTCAAGTGGGCCGTGATGCAGAACATCTGCCCTTGTTGCCTCTGACTGAGTAGCTGAGTCTGACCAGTCTCAGAAGTTTTTCCCCAGCCTATTTGGCTGACTTGTCAAAGTGAAATTTTCAAACAGTTAAACATGATTATTACATAAGCACATAGTAAATGTGTATCAAAGATTTTTTTCCTCATAAACTAGAGAATCAGAAAACGGTAAAGCTATTTTCATGTAGAATTTGAAGGCCAAAGACTTAGATTGACTATCAGGAATGGCATGATGAAATAAATGTGCTAATTTGGAGCCAAAAGTGGTCACTGTCCTACAGGGCAATCAAATCTTTCCACAGAAAAGAAATCAATTGTAGGGCACCTGGGTGGCTCAGTGGGTTAAAGCCTCTGCTTTCGGCTCAGGTCATGATCTCAGGGTCCTGGGATCGAGGCCCGCATC
>LNAC01001124.1:128686-196979 GCA_002007465.1 Ailurus styani
AAAAAAAAAAAAAGAAATCAATTGTACTTCTACCATAAAAAAATAAAATAAAATAAAATAATAATTTAGCATGCAACTTTACAGAGTCTGCACCCACATCATGGTAAATAAGGCAGGGAAGGAAAAATACTTTTCTCCCTACTCTTCTAGGTTCTTGACTGCGACTTTGCCCCACCCCCAATAATGAAATGTTAACAGGAGAAAAACAAACAGAAGTTTAATGACATGTATACCTCCTGTTTACAAGGGAGAGACCCAGGAAAACTGAGTAACTCCCTGATGTGGCCCAAGCCACCACCTTAAATACCATCTCCAGCTAAAGACAAAAGAAGATGTTGGGAAGGAGGAAGAGTCCGTTTTGGAGGGTTTCCAGATAAGGCACAGTGAGAGAGTCAGGTTGTTATGCAGATTTAGGCCCTTGCCTTCTCCACTGATAAGAGTTTCTAGAAATGTAGTTATCATTCCCTTCCTGGCATAGGGAGGGAGACACACATTCAAATAGTGATTTCACTTATAAATTGTCTCAAAATCCCTCGAGCTTCTATTAGCCTGGGCTAGACAGTTAAAATTACTGCTTTCCTTATTTTTATTGTAGCCTTTCAAAAAATAACATTCATTAGGGGACACCTGGGTGGCCCAGTCAGTTCAGCATCTGCCTTTGACTCAATCATGATCCTGGGTCCTGGGATCAAGTCCCGTGTCAGGCTCTCTGCTCAGTGGGGAGTCTATTTCTCCCTCTCCCTCTGCCCCTCCCTCTGCTGATGCTCTCTCTCTCTCTCTCTCTCTCAAATAAATAAATAAAATCTTTTTAAAAAAATCATTATTCAAGGTAACTTGAATAGCCAGTCTGACAGGTATGAGGTGATATCTCATTGTACGTTTGATTTGCATTTCCCTGATAAGTGAAGTTGAGCATCTTCTCATGTGTCTGTTGGCCATCTGTGTGTCTTCTTTGGAAAAATGTATATTCATGTCTCCTGCCTATTTCTTAATTGGATTATTCATTTTTGGGGGTGTTGAGTTTTATTGGTTCTTCATATATTTTGGATACTAACCCTTTATCCAATGTGTCATCTGCAAGTATCTTCTCCTATTTTGTAGGTTGCCTTTCAGTTTTGTCGATTCTTCCCGTTGCTGTGCAGAAGCTTTTTATTTTGATGTAGTCCCTACAGTTTATTTTTGCTTTGGTTTCCTTGCCTCAGGAGACATATCTAGAAAGACGTTGCTATGGCTGATGTCAGAGAGGTTACTGCCTGTGTTCTCTTCTTGAATTTTCGTGGTTTCGGGTCTTATATGTAGGTATTTAATCCATTCTGAATTTATTTTTGTATATGGCATAAGAAAGTGGTACAGTTTTATTCTCTTGCCTGTTGCTGTCCAGTTTTCCCTATACCATTTATTGAAGAGACTGTCTTTTTCCCATTGGATATGCCTTCCTGCTTTGTCAAAGATTAATTGACCATATAATTGTGGGTTCACTTCTGGGTTTTCTATTCTGTTCCATTGATATATGTGTCTATTCTTGTACAAATACCATACTGTTTTGATTACTGGAGCTTTGTCATATAATTGAAGCCCAGAATTGTGATGCCTCCTGCTTTGCTTTTCTTTCTCAGGATTGCTTTGGCCATTTGGGGTCTTTTGTGATTCCATATAAATGTTAGGATTGTTTGTCCTAGTTCTGTGAAAAATGCTGGTGGTATTTTGATAGGGATCACATTAAATGTATAGATTGCTTTGGGTGATATAGACATTTTAATGATACTTCTTCTTCCAATCCAGGAGCACAGACTGTCTTTCCATTTCTTTGTGTCCTCTTCCATTTCTTTCAACAGCGTTTTATAGTTTACAGAGTACAGGTCTTTCTCCTCTTTGGTTAGGTTTATTTCTGGGTATCTTATTGTTTTTGGTGCAATTGTAAATGGGATTAATCCCTTAATTTGTCTTTTTGCTCCTTCATTATTGGAATATAGAAATGCAACAGATTTCTGTATATCGATTTAGTATCTTGTGACTTTACTGAATTTGCTGGTCAGTTCCAGCAGTTTTTTCGTGAGGTCTTTCAGGTTTTCGATAGAGTATCATGTCATCTGCAAATAGTGAAAGTTTTACTTCTTCCTTGCCAACTTGGATGCCTTTTATTTCTTTGTGTTGTCTGACTGCTGTGGCCAGGACTTCCAGTAGTATGTGGAATAAAATTGGGGAGGGTGGAGGTTCCTGTCTTGTTCCTGACTGTAGAGGAAAAGCTCTCAGTTTTTCCCCATTGAGGATGGTATTAGCTGTGGGTCTTTTGTAGACGGCCTTTATTATATTGAGACATGTTCCCTCTAAACCTACTTTGTTCAGGGTTTTTATCACGAATGGATGCTATTCTGTCACCACTTCCCCTGGAACTGAGGCCCTGAAAAACTCTGGTTGGGAGACGCAGTGTGGGCAGGGGTTGGTGCGGGTCTCCTGGAGGAGGGGCCTGCCACACCAGGACTGAGGCAAGTGTGACGGAGAAGGGCAGTCCCACCAGAATGCAGGGGTGTGGGCTCCGTGTAAGCAAGTTAGGCAACCAATGTGGCCACTGGCCTGCTTCCTGCGGTGGCTCTGTATTTACACTGAGGGACAGGGGACAGAATTGGTTCTGGCCATTTCCTTTGTTCCCAAAGTGGTGTCTTCATGAACACCGTCTCTCAGAGACAGGTTCTGAGAAGAGTAAATAATCTCCTCACTGTGTGCACCAGGCACTCCTCAAATCGCAGTTTCCATGCCATCTGCCCCCTGCTCAGTGGGGAACCTGCTTCTCCTCTCCCTCTGCCCCCCACTTGTGCTTGCTCTCTCTCTTGCACTCTCTGTCTCTCTCTCTCTCAAATAAATAAATAAAAATCTTTAATAAAAAAAATTCCAGGCTTAAAGTTCCATTCTCTCGTTGCAAGAACTCACGAAAGTCAGCCTCTCTTATTTTCCAAGCCAGTGGCTATGGGGAAATGTTGCTCATTCTCCTGTGTGCTCCTCTCTCTCTCTCTCACCCTTCTCCGCAGCCATGGCTCTCTCCCCTCTGCAGCAGCCAGGGTCCCTTTCTCCCAAAAACCACGTCTCCATACTTCCTAACTTTTCCAATGTGTCCTCTTCTCTCCCTTTCATTGTGGAGTTTGTTCTGTCAGCCTTCAGGTCAGTTTCTAGGTATTGAGGATGATTTGTTAATTACCTAGTTGTATTCATGGGACAAGCAAGCCTAGGGTCCTCCTACTCTGTGACCAGCCATCTTCCTCCATCATTTTCTTTCCTCAGATTGACTTCTCTGCTCACTCATCCATTTCTGGGCTTGTCAAAGTTCCTCCAAAATGGCAGTCTGATCACTAAAGTCAGCAGAACCTTCTAGCTCAATCCCCACCGTCTCCTAATCCCCAGTTGTGGTCCCATCAGCTGTGCCCAGGCACACATTCTCTGCTTGTCAGTAGAACAGCTTCTCCACGAAGAGTGTAAAGAGGGGGGTGGAAACCACAACTGAAAGAAAACCATGCACTCCAATGTCCAAGAACAAGAAAAGATAGATGTCCCAGCTCAAAAGACAGACTTTGCTCCTCCTTCATCTTTTTGTTCTATCGAGGCCCTCCATGGTGCCCACCCACATTGATTAGGGTAGATCTCTTGACTCAGCCTACTGTATCAAATGCTAATATTTTCCAGAAATATTAAAGACACACCCAGAAATAATGTGTGACCAGCTATCTGAGCAGCCCTTAGTCCAGTTGAGTTGACATGTAAAACTAACTATCGTTAAGACCTAAGATTTAGGGTCTGACAAACCTGGGTTCACATCCATATTCTATCTTATTACCTGTGTGGGGGGAAAAGTATATATCTCTTGATTACTTTGAGTCTCCCCTTTCCTTATTCACAAAAAGTATCTCTGCTGTGGTGTTATTATGAAGATTGAAAGAAATTAAGTGACACAATATACCTAAAAGACTTAGCAAGAGCCCAGTGGGTAGTAAGCAGTCAGTAAATGGTAGCAAGCACTACAACCAACCGCCACGAGAAAAGCAAACATTCATGCTCAAGAAAAATTTTGCAGAAAGGTCCATTTTCAGTCTACCCTCCTCCCAAATTCCAGGATCATGACCTGAGAGAAGGAGGCTATCACAGACAAGAACAAAAAAGAGAGTGAGCATGAAATATCACAGATGTGCTAACAATAAAGTCTCTGGGTCTGTGTTTGCCCATCTCAAAAGTTTAGACCTGAACCACTTATTCTCTCTACACCCCGTCTCTCTGTGCATGTCATTTGCAACATTCATGAGATGAACTCTATTTAGTACTATGCATCTGTGTCATCCTAATAGGCTGAGGTCCCCCGGAGGACAGGGACAGTGTCTTATTCATCTTTACTCCCCAGATCCTACGTTGGCATCTGATACTACTTATTACTGGGTGATGGATGAAGAAAGCTAGGAAAGGGTATGAAGGAGATGTGTTCACACTGGAAGCAACCTCGGCCATTCTGCCTGGGCCCCAAGTCATCACTCTGGGGTCAGGCCCTCTATTGTGTCAACTCAATCTCCTAGAGAGCGCCAGGCTTCCACGAGGCTCTGCAGACCAGACACAACAGAAGGCTGGACAGCTTCTCTGGATCCTCCATGAGCCGGCTCCAGGCAAAGCAGGACTGAGTTCTGAGTGACCAGCCCCAGCAGCTGGTGGGCAGCTCTGTGCTTTCAGGGTCAGCTTCAGACCCCAAAATATTCTTTTATTTTCAGACACAAGTTGCTAGAGCTTCTGTTCCAAAGAGGTTTAAGTGTCCCTGAGGGGCAATGCACGTTGGGCTCAGATTCCTCCCCACAAGCCCCCTCGCCTCCTCAGGCCCGGCAGCTCCTACATTCGGCATAATAAACTCTGGTCATCCACCTATGACCTCACTGGGAAAAGAGTGCTGATGTTTTCATTGTGTTCAGAACTGACGCACTAGAAGAATGTCACCTCGCCCTCTCTCCAGGAGACAAAAGGACACAGCTGCAGGGACGCTCGGAGGGACCACAGAGCCACTAACAGCAGTCTCTGCCCCTCCATCCTCACAGCCCTCTGAGGCAGACATAAATAGCCTCCCATCTTCAGGAGAGAAAGCCAAGGCTAAAACTTCAGATTCAAGGGTGCTTCGGAGAGATTGCGGTCTAGGGAGCCAGCATTTGAACCCAGCTCTGAAACGAATATTATGACAGAAAGAGGCAAGAGGAACAGAAATTCTTATCCAAAAAATACAATTGTTTCTTCAGTCAGCACTTCTTAAAAATCCACTTTGTGCCTACCGACATAATCTTTGAATTGGCTTTGTTTCCCAGTGAATGACTGGGAAGCCGTTTTCATAAAGGAAGACCTCAGATGAAATCCAGGAGGTGACCTTTGACGAACTGTGCTGGTCCTTTCTGAGCCAAATGGATTTGCAAATAAGAACCTTAGAGAGACTTCAGCTCACGAGAGTGACAGGCATTCGAACCTTGCCTGCTGGCTGACGATCTCTACGCAGTTTCAACCACGGTTTCCCATATTTCACTTAAAATCAGTGTGGCTTGGGTATGAAATTGCTTCTCCCTAAAGCAACCTGGTCCCAGGGACCATCTGCTCCAACAGGGAAAGTTCAACAACAGTAGAGTGTTTTGAACTTTTGAGGTTTGAGCTTACCTGAAAAATTCTGGTTCTGTTTCCTCCCAGTACTCCGAGTTACTTAACTTCTCTGAGCCTTTTTTCTTAGCAGTTTATCGAAAAGAACGATACTTCTTTTGTGAGGTAGTTCTTTGGATGCAGTGAGACAACAGGGGCTCTCAACAGTAGACATTATTACAAAAAGAATGGCAGCACAAAAAAAAGTATCTCTGCTGTGGTGTTATTATGAAGATTGAAAGGAATTAAGTGACACAATATACCTAAAAGACTTAGCAAGAGCCCAGTGGGTAGTAAGCAGTCAGTAAATGGTAGCAAGCACTACAACCAACCGCCACGAGAAAAGCAAACATTCATGCTCAAGAAAAATTTTGCAGAAAGGTCCATTTTCAGTCTACCCTCCTCCCAAATTCCAGGAAATAAACCTGGCCTCAACAGTAACTGTGACCATAACCATGACAGGGAGGCTCTTGAATTTAAAATATATTGACCGTTCACAGCACACTTTCCAAATTCATCTCAGGATTTCTCAGCGATGGACGAGCACCTCATCGTATATTCCCTTCAGTGCTGACCTGCCAGACCAGACTCTGCGCTCCCTACAGAGCCTTCAAAAGGGCTGTTTTCAAAATGGCCATTTTCCCCTTGGCACCGCCATCTGACCTAAAGTCTTCGAGCAATGAGACTATCTTCTTGGATGGGACTTGATGGTTTAATATAAGAAGATGCCAGATATTTCTCCTGAAGCAGAACTTAGTCCTTTTCTTTTCTCAGCAGCATTTCTCAAGAAGCTTTCCATGGAACATGAGTTCTATCAAGTGCTCTGCTGAAAGAAGGGTCTACGCTGTGCACGTGAGGAAGCCTCATTTGAGACAGTCGGCAAGTCATGAAGGGGGAGCTCTCCCAAAGGGACCACACGCCAGAAGGAAGACAGAGCTATTTGCACTAGGGAGGGTGCTTTTCCCATAGGACTTTAAGAGAAGGAAGGAGGATCCCTTTCTGCCCCAGCAACAATGCACCAGCTGCGGCTTGCAGCCAGTGAGAGGCCGTCCCAACCTCAGATTCTCCTTCTCAGACAAACACCGGTCCAGAACAACTCCTAACACCAAAAAGCTGGCCATCCCTTTGTCTCTTTGGACTCTGCGTGTGGTTCATCACAGCTTGCTTGGCCCAGAGTGCCATTCCTCTGCTATTCCTGTAATGAATTTGTCAAGTTGGGAAATGCCCTTCTTGGGTATTTGCAGCAGCCACTGGGCTTCTACCAAACACACAGATGTTCTGCAACTTTGGCCTACTTTTGAGTGATATCTATTACCACTCCCCCCATGAGCGTTCCATGGGATACACTTTGGAAATCCCACTGTTTAAGAAAATGCCGGAGCGTGGGGGTGCCTGGGTGGTGCAGTAGGTTGAGCGTCTGACTCTTGGTTTCAGCTCAGGTCAGGATCTCAGGGTCATGAGATCGAGCCCTGCATCAGGGCTCTGCGCTCAGCACTGAGTCTGCTCCCTCTCCCTCTCCCTCTCCTGCTCATGCTCTCTCTCTCTCTCAGATAAATCTCTGAAAAAATAAATAAATAAAATAATATCAAATAAAATGCTGGAGCATGAAAATTGTTTACAATAAACCCACTCACAAAATCCCACCAAGTATCTGATATCATACCAGAAACCTCACAGGGAAGAAGATCAAATTGCCCACTTCAGAAATAAGGTGATTCTTTTTGTAATAATGTCTACTGTTGAGAGCCCCTGTTGTTTCACTGCATTCAAAGAACTACCTCACAAAAGAAGTATAGTTCTTTTCGATAAACTGCTAAGAAAAAAGGCTCAGAGAAGTTAAGTAACTCGGAGTACTGGGAGGAAACAGAACCAGAATTTTTCAGGTAAGCTCAAACCTCAAAAGTTCAAAACACTCTACTGTTGTTGAACTTTCCCTGTTGGAGCAGATGGTCCCTGGGACCAGGTTGCTTTAGGGAGAAGCAATTTCATACCCAAGCCACACTGATTTTAAGTGAAATATGGGAAACCGTGGTTGAAACTGCGTAGAGATCGTCAGCCAGCAGGCAAGGTTCGAATGCCTGTCACTCTCGTGAGCTGAAGTCTCTCTAAGGTTCTTATTTGCAAATCCATTTGGCTCAGAAAGGACCAGCACAGTTCGTCAAAGGTCACCTCCTGGATTTCATCTGAGGTCTTCCTTTATGAAAACGGCTTCCCAGTCATTCACTGGGAAACAAAGCCAATTCAAAGATTATGTCGGTAGGCACAAAGTGGATTTTTAAGAAGTGCTGACTGAAGAAACAATTGTATTTTTTGGATAAGAATTTCTGTTCCTCTTGCCTCTTTCTGTCATAATATTCGTTTCAGAGCTGGGTTCAAATGCTGGCTCCCTAGACCGCAATCTCTCCGAAGCACCCTTGAATCTGAAGTTTTAGCCTTGGCTTTCTCTCCTGAAGATGGGAGGCTATTTATGTCTGCCTCAGAGGGCTGTGAGGATGGAGGGGCAGAGACTGCTGTTAGTGGCTCTGTGGTCCCTCCGAGCGTCCCTGCAGCTGTGTCCTTTTGTCTCCTGGAGAGAGGGCGAGGTGACATTCTTCTAGTGCGTCAGTTCTGAACACAATGAAAACATCAGCACTCTTTTCCCAGTGAGGTCATAGGTGGATGACCAGAGTTTATTATGCCGAATGTAGGAGCTGCCGGGCCTGAGGAGGCGAGGGGGCTTGTGGGGAGGAATCTGAGCCCAACGTGCATTGCCCCTCAGGGACACTTAAACCTCTTTGGAACAGAAGCTCTAGCAACTTGTGTCTGAAAATAAAAGAATATTTTGGGGTCTGAAGCTGACCCTGAAAGCACAGAGCTGCCCACCAGCTGCTGGGGCTGGTCACTCAGAACTCAGTCCTGCTTTGCCTGGAGCCGGCTCATGGAGGATCCAGAGAAGCTGTCCAGCCTTCTGTTGTGTCTGGTCTGCAGAGCCTCGTGGAAGCCTGGCGCTCTCTAGGAGATTGAGTTGACACAATAGAGGGCCTGACCCCAGAGTGATGACTTGGGGCCCAGGCAGANCTTGACCCTTTGCAACTTCCTGTGGGGTTGTCAACACCCAGTCTCGCACGGGTTGGTCTGGGAACCAGCTTGCATCCCTGGAGTCCCAGCTGCACCGATACCGGCTTGGCAACCTTGAGCAGTTACTTACCCTCTCTGTACTTGAGTCCCTCGTTAGTAAGATAAAAGGGAAGAGTAATAGCATGGACTTATGGGGTTTTGAGGACTAAATAAGCTAATACATGTGAAATATTTAGAAGCAGTGCCTGCTACATAAGAAGTTCTCAACACATAGTAGCTTTTATTAATATCTTTTGTGTCTACATCAGAGTTGGGGTGTGTGTGTGTGTGTTTGTGTGTGTGTGCGTGTGTGTGTCAGAGAGTGTGAGTCAGAGGGAAGGGGACAGGTAAACAATCTCTAAAGTCCCTTCTGGCACTAAAAAAGAAAGATGTAGATATATAAAATATATAGTATAATTAATATTATATAAATATATGTAATAATATTAATATTATAATAATTAATATTAATCAATATTATGTAACATTAATGTACATAACATTGCATAATATTAATATTATGTAAAATATTACATATTTTATATGATATTTCACTTTGGTAGCTGTCCCAGAAGCCATCAATAAGACCTGTTAGCAGGTCTTACTCTGTTTCCCTAACCAGTATCACAGGAGAGAAACTGAGGCAAAGGATGGACTTATACTCGGGAAATTGGTAACGAGGTTGTTAATTGCCCTGATCTTTGGGACAGCAGCACCAGGACAAATTTGAAGTCACTTGATGTACAGAAAAGTGATTTCCAACAGTTAAAATGAAGCTCTCTTTACTTGCTTCTGCTAATTAAAAAGTCAGAACTAAAGATATTTAAACACTACAGTTAAAATGGCATGGCTCTCTATCGGCTTAATGAATTCCCTCATGAAATCAACTTGAAAATGTTACCCCTGGTATGTAAATCACGAAACGCGATCTTCCTTGTTGGCTTACGAGCTTTACCGTTAATTTTTACGATCAGTGCTTACATTTTTTCCCCTTTAGGTTATTACAATAACCTGCTGCCAGAAGAAAAAAAATCCTGGCTTTCTGACTTATATGGGTACTTCTTTTAATCAGAAAGAAAAATACTTTTTATTTTAAATTGACAACTATTGGGGCACCTGGGTGGCTCAGTGGGTTAAGCGTCTGCCTTCGGCTCAGGTCATGATCCCGGGGTCCTGGAATCGAGTCCCGGGATGGGGCTCCGTGCTCAGAGGGGAGTCTGCTTCTCCCTCTCCCTCGGCCCCTCCACCTGTTTTTCTCTCCCTCTCTCTCAAATCCACAAAATCTTTATAAATAAATAAAAGTACATACAGTGGACAATTATTGGTGGTTTCGATTTTATTATAAGTTCACCCCAACCTCTCTAGGAGTAGGCCTCTGAGTAAACTCCGTCATCATCCCCTGGCGGGACGGCTCCTCCGCAAAGAGCGCTCACGGCCCTGAACCCAGCACCTGTGGCTCCCAGCCCCCTCCCCTGTCAGGAGCCTCCGCCTCGGCCGGCAGTGACGTCACAGCCTCCTCGTCCAATCAGCAAGCCCCACCAATTTACCACTTTAATACCTCTGCAATCTTCCAACCTGCCTCCTCGCCTCGGACAGATACCCCGGTCCTCTGCCCCCATCAATTCTTTTTTTTTTTTTTTAAGATTTTATTTACTTATTTGACAGAGAGAGATCACAAGTAGGCAGAGAGGCAGGCAGAGAGAGAGGAGGAAGCAGGCTCCCTGCTGAGCAGAGAGCCCGATGCGGGCCTCCATCCCAGGACCCTGAGATCATGACCTGAGCTGAAGGCAGAGGCTTTAACCCACTGAGCCACCCAGGCGCCCCCATCAATTCTTAAATAGATTGCAAGAGCTTCCCCATGGCCTTCCTGCCTCCAGCCTTCATACCTGCCGAGACTTTCTCCCCGGGGATGGGTTTGTAGTGTGATGTTCCAAAATGAAAATCTCACTATGTTACTCTCTTGCCTAGACCTTTGTATGGCTGCTTATAGGATGAAGTCTAAACACGCCTTGTGTTCTGGCCGCTGCTTCTCTTCCTGACCTGCGTGCAGTCCACTCCCGCAACCATCTTGTGCTAACCGTGTATGTACACGAACAGGATTTGGGTGTTTCCATCTCTAAAGGCATCGGGCATCTCATTTATCTGTTGCTGTGTAATCACCATCCCCAAAGTAACCACACGATTTACTTTTTGCCTGGGCTCCTTCCTTTGCCTGTGTTCGGTGGGAAGGTCTACTGGGCTGGCAGGTCCAAGAGGCCCCCTTCATGTGACTGGAGTCGACTGCGAGCCTTCCTGCTCTTCCACTGACCTCTCATCCTCTGGTAGGCTAGACCCTCTTATCCACAGCGGTCTCGGGGCAGCATTCCAAGACAGTAAGTAAATGCAGAAGATCCAAAGCCTCTTACAGCCTAGCCTTGAAAGTCACATGACGTCGCTTCCTCTGTATTTTACTGGCAAAACAAGTTCCAAGGCCTGCCTGGATTCCGTTACATGGGCTCCTGCTCTTGACGGGAAGAATGATGAAGCACATGTGTGTGCCCACGCAAAGGGCCATGCAGACCAGGTTAGGAATATGGGAGTGCATTTTGCAACCTGTGGCATGGGCATAAACTAAACGCTTTCCGAAGGCGATGGGCAGAAACCAAAGGGACATGACCAGTCTGTAGACCCTGGTGATATCCAGGAAGCTGTGGAGTGGGCCAGCTTAAGGCACAGACAGGGTCTGACACTAGAGAAGATGGACCTGAATTTTCCTCTTACAAGAAGGCACTGTGGTTTTCTTTTATTGTCACCTTTCTCAACGTGCTATGAGCCAGGGCAGCCACCAGGAGGGGTAGCAAGGAGGCAACCAGGATACCTTTCTACTCTCTGAACCTATAAATCACATGGAACACTTTTGTTCTGAAATGTTTAGGGGTGAAAAAGTAAGAACTCATATCAGAGTAAATACCAGTTGCATTGCCCAGAAGGTCCAGCCTGGATTTCTATCAGAAACAACAGGGGTGCCAGGATGACTCAATTGCTTAAGGGTCTGACTCTTGATTTTGGCTCAGGTTATGATCTCAGGGTTGTGAGATTGAGCCCTGCATCGGGCTCTGTGCTCAGCACGGAATCTGCTTGAGATTCTCTCTTCCTTTCCCTCTGCTCCTCCCCCAACCCCTGCATGCATGCTCTCTCTCTCTCTCTCTCTCTCTCTCTCTCTCTCTCTCAAACAAAAGGAAAGGAGAGGGGACGGGAGGGCAGGGAGCGGAGGGGAGGAGGGAAGGGGAGGGGAGGGGAAGCGAGAGGAGGGGAAACAACAGCAGCACCATGACCGTGGGGAAGTTTCTGAAAATCCTAATGTATTTTACTGAAGCCCGCCCACTGCAACAAGTGCAGGCAAATCTAAGGGAAAAAGTAAATGTCTCCCATAATCCCACAGCCCAGAACTAGCCACTATAAAGAGCCGGGTGTGATTTTAACCACTAGTCCAAAGATGCGTTCGCTTAGAGGTTCCCTCTTCCCGAGTCCCAGTGCGAAATGCCAGCATCTCAGGTTTTGCCAACACTGCAGGTTTCTCAGCCTCTGGGATCTGCTCTAAGTCAAGGTCAGAGTCAACTTGGGAGCCAAGACCAAGAGTCAGGATGCCTAAGCCACGCTGGACACAAGGTAGCAATCCCATTCAAGGACATTCAAGGATAAGTCAAGCCAGTGAATTCAGGGGAGACGTGAACACTAGTCACCAGTGCTTCTGTGGGGCTCAGGGTGCCTGCAAAGAGCAGTGGGACACCATCCAAATTGCTGGAGGGCCTCCTCCTCCCCAGAACCCGAGAACGTCCTCCTGCTCAAAAGCTAGGGGGAGAGACATCTCGAATTAGCCACACCTCCTGGCTGGACTATGGGCCCCCTAAGTCTTGGGCGTCATGACAGGCAGCTTCACAAATAAGCCTACATTAAGCCAGAAAGTTTGATAAGTGCTGGAAGATTTCTAAGCCCAGGAAAAAATGTAAACTGTCAATGAGGGGGAAAAAAAATCCTGACAATGATCTTATCTTCTGCTGCCTGGAAATTGAGATTTCCTGGGGAATGATATGGTCACAGGACGCATGAAGGACAAAGCAGCCTCCGAAGACAGCCCTCTGCACACCCTGAGACAGAGAGGGCATGAGGCAGGTGTCTGTGTGCGCCGACAGGTGGGTGCCTGGCTTCACAATGTTTCCATTTTGTCCTCATTAGGTAACAATGAATGTGTGATTTCCCTAGTCACTTAGAGTAGAGAAATCTACAAAGGTAATTTCTCAATATCCTTTGCGGGAGAGTCCGAGAAACACAGGAGGTACAACTGCAGTGAGTTATAAAAAACGGCTTTTCGGTTTGAGCCATAAATTAGTTTGGGCAGACATTCTGAAGGGCAAATAGGGACTCCGTACTTTAGAGCTGCAGCCAATACGTCTGTTGTCACTGGGCTGGGAGTGAGGCACCAAAGCCTCTGGTAGTGGCCACAGTGGGCTCGGAGCGTACTTTCCAGAAGACTAGCACTAACCTTCTTCAGGAGTAAATGTTACTTCTTTTATCAAAATGTTTAACAGGACAGGGACTGTTAGAAGGTTCGTCAGGCTACGTGGGTGAAATGAGTTTGGAGTTTTTTTTGCAGTCTCCCTAAAGAGAAAGTAGCTTGGAAGACTAATTCCTAATAAAAGCAAAGTTGCCAACATGAATGAAATCGCATGAGCTGTGTGTGCGTGTGTGTGCGTGCGTGTGTGTTTCTGGACCAGGTGGTGAGACAATGGGAAATGAAGGATAGGGATGTGCAGTCCAAGGGCTTCCATATAATAGATGATAAGCCATAAGAAATACTAGTGCCATCTTGAGTCAAAACTACATTTCAGCTCAAGGTTATACTTTCTTTTTAAAGATTTATTTATTTATGAAAGAGAGAGAAAGAGGTGGGGGAGGGTTAGAGGGAGAAAGAGAAAGAGTTTTAAGCAGGCTCAGTCCTGAGACCAGAGCTCAACATGGGGCTCAATCTCACAACCCCAAGATCAGGACGTGAGCCAAAACCAAGAGTTAGATGCTTAACGGACTGCGCCACCCAAGTGCCACCCCAAAGGTTATACTTTCATAATCACACCCTATGTTTGCTTTTTGTCACTTTTTAGGTACTTCCTAGCCAGCCTGAGAACCCACGAGAGCTGCGTACATGTCCCAGTTTTCAGTAATAACGCTACCAGCAAATTCTGTTTTCTGAAGGAACATTGGCTATGTGTATGTGATACTTGAATTATTTATTACAATTTAATATGGCAATATTGCAAAACTCGAGCCAATTTGGGTCTAGCGACAACTATCAAATTGTTTTCACTATTTTGCAAATTATTTAATACATAGCTAAGTTGAATTGTATTGATATCACAGTTGTTGTGGTCTCAATTATCTTAAAAGGCCATAAAAATTTTTCCATTGCTCTAGGTTATTAAAATTTGGAACTCATGTCTCAGTATTTCATTTTATCGAGGAGACTGGGTCCATCAGTAAGAATGTGGAACGGGTAAGACTTTCAGTGCTGAGAGAAGGCACATTAGTCGGGGGTCCTACATCGAAAGTCTCAAAATCTAGTCTGAGTGTTCTGGGTGGATTTAAAAATAAGGGATTGCGGGGCACCTGGCTGGCTCGGTCAGTGGAGCACGCACCTCTTCATCTCAGGGTCGTGAGGCTGAGCCCCACGTTGGGCGCAGAGATTACTGAAATAAATAAATCTTTAAAAAACAATTTAAGATGAAAATTAGGGATTTATTTGAAAGCGTGGGTGGGGAAATTCACAGAAGTAAGAGAGAACAAGGCTTGAAGAACAGGTCAGGACACAGGGATTCCCAGACAGGGCTGGGCCACAGAAAATACAGGAACAATTGAGTCACGGGAACAATTGAGTCTACTTGCCTCTGTGTGGCAAGACTGCCCTCTCTCATTCACTGCTTGAATTCCCACTGGGAATGTCCAGGCAGCCAAAACCACGTCTCCTGCCCTCACCCACCCCAACAAAACTGCCCACGGTGCCGAATTCCCCATGAAAGGAGATCGCTCTGCTGACAGGAAATGTGTGGCTATGCCTCAGGGCCCAACAGGGACAGACATGCTTCACAGTGGCAGAAGGAGAAATCCTTAAAACGAAGCTCATCATTTGCTCTGGAACTGAGGCAAGAAGTTAGCCCGCTAACCCTCAGGATTCCGGGTCTCCTATCAGCCCATCTGAAGACGAGAGAAGCATCTTCTGGGCTGCTTCCTCCCCTGGGGGTTTCCCACAGAGCCCTGAGCTGCCAGATGGCTTTGTGGAGAGACCACACTCGTGTTTCTCCTTCTGCTATTGCTGCTGACTCATTCCAGCTTTTAAAATACCTCATTATCCAAGAACCTCCTTTCTAGAAAGGTCATACATGTAGTCTCCAGAGGCTACCTGTATTCCTCCAGCCACCTCAGAAGACCAAGTGCAATAGAGAAAAGCAGCCTCAGAATTACAACCGGGCAGGTTTGGCTACTGAGGTGAAGGTCTTTGGAGTTGCGATTTTCTGTGGTGTTCGCTTCTTCTCTAGTGGCATTTAGTAAATATCATTGACTGAAATTGACTAAACACAGCCATTTGACTTCATAAAGAAAGAGTTTCCTTAAAACTAAGGAGTGCCCTTTTCCTGGCATTTAATATGTAAGAAAAAGTCCTTAAAAAGAAAGCAGAGCTGCCTTAATTACTATTAGCATAGGAGGAATGCATTGATGGGCCTTCCTAGTAATGGGTTTTTTTTTTTATGTCAAATATAAAGGAACTTCAGGGTGTACATGTGTGTGTGATACGTAAGAATGAATCTATTGTACTTTTTCAGGAAAAATGCTCCCAGGGCCCAAACAAAAGAATGTCACTGTGACAGCCTTAGGAGCCTCGGAATTGCTTTTATAGTCTACAGTGGGGACAATGTCATATAGTCCTTGGGAGTATTCTGTGCAAAATCTGGAAAATAATGACAAATATTCAACACTGATGTTCTCAGTTGAGAAGCGGAATTAACAAATGCAGAAATTCCTTTCCAGCTTGCTTTTCTTTAGTCAAATATAAACATTTGTTAAAAGATACTTTTTTTTTAACACTGTTCCCCCAGGAGATAAACAGATGTTTGAGATCCACATTGCTGTTTGAACCTCATACCATTTCATCAGGCCAGGCAACCAAATTCGGTTGCAGAGTTTCACATGAGGGTGAGTGTTGGTTAATAAGTCAATGTGAACTGGGAGGTGTGGGGGGAGAGTTGGTGGAATGTCCCAGGGCTCTCCTTCTGCTCACATATGGTCCATGCTTTTATTGGAAAGTGTACAGTAGTGTCAAGGTTGGGGGCCAGTTGGAAGATCACCACCACAGGCAATGTTTAGAGAATTCATAAAGTTTTAAGTTCTGATTCTCAACTTTGTAGATGCAAAAGCTGATTTATCCACATCTAAGAAAGGACGAGTATTTCTGGAAGTGATATTATCACACTAACTAAGAACATAGAGAATATTGTATAGAACTAAGATGCCAAGTTATCAAATTATACTGAGATTTTTGCAGTACATGGGCTGAAATGTTAGCATTGTCAAGCCTAGTACAGTCTTTCACTGTAGCTGGAACTATAGGAGATGCTGAATTATAATCAGAATAGCGTATGGTGAGCAAAGAATCACAAAAAGGGAAGTTAATTGGACAAATTTTTAGAAACGTGTCTCAGCCAAAACAGCATAAGACAGTCCCCCTCACAGTAGGGACAATCTTGCCCAGAGGGGATAGCAATGTTGAAGATACTAGGAATGGCCCCTGGACTTTGGACAGTTTCTGGGCTTAAACAGTCTATTGGCCTTTTTTTAAGTCTTATGAAAGACCAGAAAACAATTTGTCATCCTAAGGGGACTCTCCATATCTGTTCTCTAACTCTGTGATTCAGAGTTCAACATTCAGTGTTCAAGACATTGAGGTAGGGGAACCAAGATGGTCCTGGAGTAGGGAGCTCTCCCTGGTTCTGAACAATTATTAGCAACTCAGATCCTGCTGAATCTTAACTAAATTTCTCCCTGGAATTTAAAACCTATGCTGTTAACAACACCCAGCCAGATTCAAGGAAGGGGGGTGGACAAAAGTTCTATAAAAGGGTAAAATCCAAATGTTAAGCACAAAAACTGTATGCATTTTTTATGCATAAAAGTTTCATGAAGATGAAACTTTGGGAAATGCAAAGAGATATAGAAAGAAAAATAAAAATAAGTGAGGTTTTTGTTACCCTCTAATTTCATGATAGAGAAAGAAGGATACAAAATATACAGAGGCCCTAATACACATAATATACATAATATTATAGAGCAAAGCCTGTAATCAGAAAACAGAAACACTGAACTTTTACATATATATGATAAATTTATAAGATTGAACACATTCGACATTCACCCCCAACAAAAAAAGGAAATCTGAACAAAGTAAAGAAGGTAGAAATGCTTCAGATGACATTATTTGATCATAATGCAATAAAGCTAGAAATTACAACATGAGAATTTAAAAGTTCTCTCAAATTACTCTTTGTCAAAAAGAAATCAAAATAAAATTTACAGAATATTTAGAAAATAGAGACAATAAAAGGCTACGTATGAAAAATAGTTATAGTTAGAATGAAAATAAACATATTAAGTGTTGAATTAAAAAGTTAGCAAGAGATACCTACTCCTAAGGAAGCAGAAATAATGCATTAGTAAATGTGAAAGCAGAAATCAATACATGAAGAGCAAAAACATAGGACTAATCAATAAATTAAAGTATGACATATTGTCAGGAGGGAGGAGAATTTTGAACTAAGAGAGGGAAGGAATCATTGGGGCAGAGAAGAAAGAAGACAGCTCAATGAACAAAGACAGTTGGAGAAGCAAAGGCAGAGGTCAAATGCACACACACACACGTATGTGTGTGTCTGTGTGTGTGTTCAAATTGCCATCTTTTCAAATGTCTGCAGTTCCTTGTAAAATTATTTTGCTCTCCATGGAAGTTTGAGGGGCAGTTCGCTTTTCTACTCCTCTTCCCTCTCATACACACACACACACACACACACACACACACACACGCACAGAGGCAGAGAGAGGGAGAATTCATACCCCTCTCATTCTATATTTACATCTCAAACGGCATTCTTATTTCCTTTATTTCTTTTTAGGAGAGCTCACATTTCTCTGCTGTATACAAAGCTACAAATTACCAGATGCTTATCGTGGGCCAAGTGGGACATGACGGTTTTTCAGACATTTTTGCTAAACTCACACCAGAATTTTCAGGCATTACACCTCTCTTATAGATGAAGAAATTGAAGCTCATAAAGCTTAAGTCATTTTTCCAAAGTCACATAGTTAGTAATTCAAACCTAACTCTATGTACACCGAAGTCAGGTTTTCGTGATGATACCATACTGCCTCTCCATGGATACAGGTAGAGATCACATATCACGTACCAATAGAATTTTACACAGAAAATTGTTGGGAAGGAAGGGTAAGATGATTAATGAAATCAATATCCAAATGATCTCAGCAATCTGAAATGATTGACACTAACGTGAAGAACTCCCTCGGGGCTAGGTTCAAAGTACTATATTTGGGGAATTAAAAAAAAATCGTTTTACACATACAGGATCTGGAAGATCTGGTCTGATGCAGTTCATTTGAAAAATTCCTCAGCATTTAAGGCCTGTATGTTTCTTTTCCTTTCTTTTTTTTTTTTTTTAAGATTTGTTTATTTATTTGACAGAGAGAGATACAGCAGAAGAGGGAACACCAGCAGGGGGAGGGGGAGAGGGAGAAGCAGGCTTTCTGCAGAGCAGGGAGCCCGATGCGGGCCTCGATCCCAGGACCCTGAGATCATGACCTGAGCCGAAGCCAGACGCTTAACGACTGAGCCATCCAGGTGCCCCAGGGCCTATATGTTTCTTATACCAGTCCATGCCCCAGCAGAAAGTGGAGGTACTGTCCAAAAGTTTAGCTAAGAAGAGTTTAATGGAGGAAGTGTCATGGCAGCCAACTAGTAATGGTGAATCACCCAGGGACTGGCATCATGGCTTCCCAATAGGAGCGGAGACTATAGGTAGAAGGACACACTCATTTTTTTTAATGGTTCAATACCTGTTAGCCCTTTCCTTCAGAACTCATGCTGGGGACTCCCATTGGCCAAACCCCACCAGAAGCTAGAGAGCAAGGCAACCCAAGGGGGAGATGCATTCCTCAGAGATTAGTCTCCTAATCTTTCAGGGAGGACAAAGCCGGGCAACGTATCTGGCAGGGACGCAAATAGAAAATAATCAGCACGTTCATGCTCATCCAACAGAGTGACGCAGATACTAAAAAACCAAAGCTAGGCTAATCTCAGGTCTATTAATATACATTCTAGGTCTTGAGCATCGAAGATCTCAGCCCTACACAGACCAGAACACACCTGGAGATCATGCTCAATCCAGGTGCTGCACGGAGAAGGATGTGTACACAAGAGGTGCATCCCAAGAAAGCAAGGATGTCAACCCTTACAAAACCTAGGGCATTGACTCTACTGTAGAAAGGCTCCAGAATGACAAGCCGATGTTAGACGCATGCAAGAGAGTTCCTGGGAGGCAGAAATTAGCTCAACATAAGCAATACATTCCTGACCTTTAGACCTATCCATCGTGACTTGGGTTGCAACTGAAGCGGAACCCTCCTTCCCCCATCGCTCATGGAACTCGATCCTAGCCCAGGCTGCCACCTGCTGTCGGGGCCACTGCAGAAGATATTTCTGTGCTTGGCAGAACGTTTCCTCCCACCTCTCAGACTCACACTCAGCAACCCGATGCTGGTACTGAGCCCACAACCCAGTCCCACCTAAACAAACGATTGTCCTTCCCGCAAAGGACCATGTAAGCAAGACCCAAGATCCTGAATTTGTCAGGACGTCTTCCCGGCTGCTGACAGAGGTGTTAAAATCTTAATCCCTCCATAAACTATCTGAATTGTGCCACTTCTGAATGAGGCTAAAATATCCTGAAGCTCAGAATGCTTCTACATCCTATCCAAACATTAAAATACTCATCAAAAAAGAGCAGTTCTGCACTTAATTTCAGTCCTCATCTTATACCTCCTTTCTTGGCCACCACAACAGCCACAATAGCTTGCTTTTGTCTCTTTCTTTCTTTTCTTTTCTTTCTCTTTCTTTTTCTTTCTTCCTTCCTTCCTTCCTTGATTTATTTATTTATTTATTTACTTACTTACTTACTTATTTGTAAGAGAGAAAGAGAGCATAAGCAGGAGGAGCAGCAGGCAGTGGGAGAGGGAGAAGCTGGCTCCCCACTGAGCAAAGAGCCCAATGCGGGACTCGATTCCAGGACCCTGGAATCATGACCCGAGCTGAAGGCAGATATTTAACCGACTGAGCCACCCAGGCGCCCCCAGAATAGCCCTTTCTAGAAGACAGAATAAAAGCCTGTTGAAAGTATGGGGTCTCCAGATAGAGGAACAAATGCCTGATTCTGGAAAGCATTCAAGAGAAAATGCTCTCATAATAACATAAATAGCTGCTCATAATCTATTCAGTGAGAAAAGATAGTGAAACAATATATATGTGTGTGTGTGTGTATAATATATGAATATGCACACACACACACACACACACACACACACATACACCCTGTACGTATATGGCCAAGAGACTTGAAAGTACACATATACACAAAGAAATTATACTTATCTCTAGGTAGTGGAATTAGAGTTGCCTTCTGTTTTCTTCTTTTTGCTTACTATATTCTCTACAGTAAGTGTGGATTTTTAACCAGGAAAAAAGCATTTCTGTTGTGTTATATTTTTTCTTTCGGAGTGAGAAGGGCTACAAAACTATGTGGCTAGGTAGGCTTCTAGAAACTTGACAACCTTGGAAGGTTGACTCAGCTGTATTTCTGCCATCATTTGGCTTCTGACCTGGAGGGGACATAAAAATTAGTTTTGAAGCCTGGCTTGGGTGTGCCGTCTCACTGTGAAAGCAGTTTCATGGATCATGTCCCACAGAAGTGACTTCAGCCCTACAGAGCCTGAAACCCAGAGAGCACACACGATCCAAATAGATGATGAAAAGAAAGAGCACGTCACGCAAAGCTGTGGCCTTTAAAAAACACCCAGTTAATTACCTTTTGAGATTAAGCTGAAGTCCACTCTACTCCCCAAGCTCCCTAATGTAATCGTAACTTAAAATGACTTGTTTTATGAAGCCCGAAGGTCCTCCAGTGACGTACCATGGGCAGAGTGGAGGGAATTGCTCCCATGGAAGCAAGAGGGCAGTGGCTGTGGAAAATTTAAAAACAGTAATAAGACTGAGTAAAACCGTGTCTGCATTTTAAAAATCACTATCAGCAGTGCTACCTTCTCCTTGGCACGTCGCTGAGGACTTTGTAAGTGTCCTAATGAAGGATTCATGGATGGGACAGGGGATTTTCTTCTCCTGCCTTGAAGAAAATGACCTTTTAGGATCTTTGGTATGTACCTCCCTTCCTCTCTTGCTTCCTTTCTTACCTTCTTTTCTTTCTTGTTTATGGGGGGGGGGAGGTGGTGGTAGGGTGGCCCAGAGAGGATTGGGGAAGAGCAGAGAAGGTAGGAATTCCTTTAAATAGAAATAGTGTCAATGAGTCCCCTGTGTTCCAAAACCCTGTCAAGGACAGATGTCAAGATTGGATGATTTCTTTTGATTTGCTACTTTCATTAGGACATTCCATCTCTTTTTTTTAAGATTTTATTTATTTTAAGTGAGAGAGAGGGAGAGAGAGCTTGCATAAGAGAGAGCATGAGCAGTTGGGGCGGCAATGTTGGCAGAGGCAGAGGGAGAAGCAGACTCCCTGCTGAGCAGGGAGTCCCACGTGGGGCTCGAGTCCAGGACCCTGAGATCATGACCTGAGTCAAAGGCAGATGCTCAACCATCTGAGTCCCCCAGGCGCCCCTGGAAGAACATTCCATCTTAACTGGATTGTAGGGTCATATTGTCTTTTCTCCATTTAGTGACAACATTCGCCCCCAAATTTCCTTAGTTCTTTGAAGAACTAATTTTTTTTTCTTCTTTTATTCACTCCTATAATTACATGGAGCTTTTCTTTTTTCTTTTCTTTTTTTTTAACATGGAACTTTTCTGCAAGTGTTAGGGCTTGTTCACCCAAGAACAAACATTTTTTAGATGAATTTTCTTATATGTTGTGTATTACTTTCCAGGTCAGGTGTGTATAATGTTTTTATGCCACGTACTGTTAGAATTACCACCTTGGTCCTTGCTTTCCATGTTACATCTCAGATTGTGTACAGTTGATATGCCTATAAATTTCACGGGGATTGAAATACCTTAAAAAATATATGCGCCCCCTTTTTTAGTTATATGATATTTTTAGTTTTGAAATTCTTTTCAGGTAAGGTTGAATCCCAAGTACTGGGGAAACACCAAAAGAACAATTCTATTCTCATCTTATTGTTCTAGTTCAACTGGATTTATCTCATTTTAACCACAATGCAATTGAGACAGGAAGGAATCATTTTGATTTGTAGACTTGTATCAACTCCAGAATTCTGATGATATACAAATAGCAGTGGTAAAGAACAATGCATTGAAAAATGCTAGAATGTGAGGTCCATTTTTACCTGGTTTTAACTCATTTTAAAAATTTACTTTTATAGCATTGTTTCTCTCGGTGTTCCTTGTAAATAAAAAACGAGGTTCTCCCCAGGATCAAATGTATAATCAGGCAATCAAGGAAAGTGCTATGGAGAGGTACAGTCACATTGGCTCCAAGGCAACTGAGCTGATTTATGGAAACCAGTAGTACAGTGGGACCATATGTTTTCAACAAAGTTATTTAGTACAGTTTTGTTTTTGTATATTTTTATCAGAATAGTGACTGATAATGTAAATAACCAAAGCCTCAAAGTTATCACAGAAACCAAGAGAGTTTCAAAAATAATCTCCTTTTTAACACCATTCTATTCCTTGACATGTACAGGTCCCCTCTAATAATAAAAATAGTATTATTATAAAATTAATAAATACCAATTATTGGGCACATAATACATGCTAGGCATTGTATTGAGCACATTTTATATGCCATCACATTTAATTCCCACAATAATTATGGGAGGTAAGCATTATTAAGCAATTTAATGGATGAAGAAAATGAGCTATTTTTATCCATGGGAATGTACTTCAGTAATGACAGGAGTTCTCTTATTCACTTTCTACACTTAATAATACCTCCTTATAAAGGCATTCTTTTATTATCAATAAAGAGACAACCACGCAGCATTTCAAGTGACTTTCCCAAATGTTCCTTATCTCTTATCCAGTCCTACAAGTACTCACAGGAGTACTGTTTACTTGAAAAAATATATAACCATTTTAAAAAAAGCTTTGGACAGGGTGCCTGAAGGTTGTGATCAATATACATAGCTCCTATCTGCATGAATGTTACTGAGATATCACGCTCCACAATAGACCAAGAAACCCTCATAAGAATTTTTCTGTTCTAAGCCACAGTGGCAAAGGCGGTTGGTTGCTCCCAATATCCACTCTCTCCACATTTCTTACTAACCTTACTTACCCTGATCCTAGCTGGGCACACTGACACCTGGAATAAAAGGCTAATTTTCTAGGATCTCTTGCAGCTAGGCAAAGTCCTTTAAATAAGTTCTGCCTAATGGTATATAACTATTGTAAGGGATTCCTGTGACGTCTCCTTTAGGGGTCTGGCTCACCCAGTGGGTCATTGTTAATGGCGGTAACAGATTATGAGCCACTGAATAAAATACGGGTTTGTGACACTATAGTAATATAAATAATAATTGAAAATATTGAAAGTTTGAGGGGGAATGAGATATTTTCATAGCCTTAAGATTGCTGCCCACAAATTAACTACAAAACGAAAAAGCATAATTTAATGGGTGAGAAATCTGGAAGAACTACTTCAGTCCGAATTGCTCTAGTCATCCCGAAGACAGCAAGTCAAAATCATGAGCCAACCAACAGGATACAATGAGAAAAGAAAGTATCGCTTCTGTGACATCCCTGTCAAGGGTGCAGAAAGTGAATCTCACAATGAGGGAACATTAGACAAACCCAAACTGAGGGACAGTCTATAAAACAGTGCCTGTAATGAAAGTATCAAAGTCATGAAATCCAAGAAAAAACTGAATGGACAGGAAGTTGCTCTAGGCTAAAGGAGACTAAAAAGACATGGAATTTAGATGCATAATTCCTTGTGTTTCTTTATGGAGGACGTTGCTGGAACTGTTGTTAAAACTTGAATGGAACCCAGAGATTAGATGGTAGGTAGTAAGCTAAAGCTCTTTCCCTGGTTTTGGTGGTTGCACTATGGTTTTGCAGAGTGTCTTTTTTTGCCGGTGATGCATACCAAACTCTTCAAGGCTCATAGGGCACCATGTCAGCACTTACCCTGAATGGTTCTGTGAAAAGTTCTTTGCATTGTTATTGCAACTTTCTGTAAATTTGCCACTGTTTCTCTAAAAAGGAGATTTTCCAAAGTAAATGAAAGATACCAAACCACAGATTTGAAAAAGTGCCATAATACTCAAGAGTGGTAAGGACATAAAAAACTGTACTCAGGTACATCCTAATAAAATCTGACCTCATGGTTGCCTTCTCTCTCCCACCGGCAGGTCCCACCCCCACCGTCCCCACCCCTACTAACAGGAACTGCCAAACGTCTTTCCATCTTGGAGGTGTAAATCCCTGGAGACATTTCACTCTATGGAGAGGAAAAGATCCTTCCCCTTTCCTTCCAAAGCTTTCCTCCTTTGCTGTTTCAGGAACTTTGATGAGCAATACCTCCATATTATTCAGGGTACTTCCAAGCCCACAGCCCAGAAGTCCAGAAAACTCGATCACAAAAATGCACAGAAGGTGTTAAAAGGCTGGAGAGTTTAGTCTGCAATATTTCTACTTTAGAACTCCCAATGATGTACAGCTGCATCAAATCCAATTCCATTCTTCATCAAGGGTTTTTTCCCTCACCCTGAGTTAAAGAAAATACCAGACCTTTGCAACCCTGTTGTTCTATTTCATCTTGCTGTTGCCCCCAGAAGCGAATTCTTAGGTAAGACAAAGACACAGCCCTCCAAGGCAAGTCATAATTTTTCAGATATAGGCAGGGCAATCATTTATCTTGGTTTGCCCAGGACAGTCCTCATTTACACGTGTTGTCCCAGCACCAACTTTCACTCTCAAAGTGGCCCCAGGTTGGACTATAAATTACACGGTCACTAGGAACAGTGTAGATTAAAACAAAACTTGGAGGGAAAAATCTGTATTTGGTAGATACTTAATATTTGACGTTCTTTGTTTAGGTGGCTGACTAGGTATCATTATCTTGATTTCCCAGGATCCGAAACCCATTCTATGTTAGGGAAACCCATCATTGTGTGGGTCTTGGAGCAAGACAGGGCAGAAACAGGCACTGGTGCTCGTGCTCTAAGCTTGGTATGTTATGGAGTCTTCGCCAGAACTTGGAATCAGAAGCAACTGACAAGGCAGCATTATCAGACCTTACTCTGGCAGACCTTACTCTGGTACTCCAAGGACTACCACCCAGAGCAATGGGGGCAGCTGGCAGTGCCCAGGCCCTCTGCTGGTGTCAGGGTGTCCTTGTGTCATGACCTGTCTGTGATGTCAACTACCTAACTTTCCACTGTTCTTAGATGTTGATTTTCAACCTTGATTCTCCAGCTTTTCCATTAATTCCATGAGCTAACTACTTGAGCTAGCTAGCTCTTTCTAATTCCTTTTCTCCTGCTGCTCACAGGACTTGCCATCTCCTATGTGTAACCAAGAAAATGAATATATTCAGGATACAATCCTAACAGAATTCATAACTTTCTTTTATCTTTTTTTTTTAAATTTTTTCAATGGTCCAAGATTCATTTGTTTATGCACCACACCCAGTGCTCCCTACCTTTCTCTTAAGGAAGTCTTTCTCAAAGGTGACTCAAATTCCCCTGTTCCATTTCAAAACACCAGTAGAAACTTATAAATGGCAGCCACCTGGATTTTTTTCCTTTTTTCTTTTTTTTAGAGAGGGAGTTGGGGGGGGTGCAGAGGGAGAGGGAGAGAAGGCTCCATGAACAGTGCAGAGTCTGATGCAGGGCTTGATCTCATGACCCTGAGATCATGACCTGAGCCAAATTCAAGAGTCAGATGCTTAACCAACGGAGCGACCCAGGTGCCCCTGCAGTCACCTGGACTTTAAAAAATATCTCATTTGCAATGAAGCACCTGATTTCACAAATAACATTCTGAGGCCTGCTGGTGGTTGCCATGTATCAGCCACAGAGGGGTGTCTGCATCAGGATGGAATCAACTTGCTTTGCTTTTGTCATTTGATTTCACAAATTTCATGTTGCATGCTTGAATCTCTCCTAAAACATCCATAGAAAAAGGAGACAAATATTTCCTTTGAGGGGATAAAAAGCACAACCCTCCTCCCCAGCCTACACACACACACACACACGCACACACACACACACACGTGCACAGAAATTTTTTTAGAAGATATTTTGACTTAAGTGCAGTTAGTTCATTTGCTTAGGCATATGTTAATATTTCTTTGAGCTGAAGTTATTTTCCTAGGCAACTGTACACTATCTCCATGGAACATGGAAGTGTCAAAAGGCAAAGGGCTTTGCTTCAAATCAAAAACTGACACCACTCTACCAAGAAATTCTCTCTGTGTCTAGCAAAAATAGGGCAGCCATTCTTTCTGAGACGGCATTGCTTCCCTGCCAAAAACTTACCCTGGTAACTCTTCCTAAATGAATGTTCTGAGACCAATTGGTCAGCATAGCCCACTTGGTTAATCAAATTCCTCTCTTTGCACTTGTCCTGGGCCTACTGAGTGTTTCTCACTTGCCCATTACTGAGGAAACCTAAGTTCACTTTGAAATAGGGAACCCAGCCACGTTTGGATGTTGGTGACATTCTGGGAACTCTGAAGACGGTGCCCTTCCTCCACACTTTATTCAGGTTTATTCTCCTGCCCGTGTCCTCGGGTCATCCCCATTGGCAGCCCATTAGGGCCCATTTGCAGGGCTCAGTCTCAAGGCTGGTCAGACAGCCCAGTAGGGTTGCACTGTCTCCTGCCCACTGAGAGCTAACCTAGGAGGTAGTTTCTTCTTGGATCTGGATTCCAGAATGCATATGGAACATTTTCTCCCTCCCTTCCACTCTTCTATCCCCTCCTGTCTAATCAAAACAGATCAAACTGAGAAGGAAGGAAGAAAAGGGAATACAATCCATACCCTTCAGGCTTTACTAGGTGTCAGATTTCTTATGGCTGTATGATCATATATAACAGTATTACATTTATTTAGCAACTAGTCCCTGCCAAGCACTCTACTGTGGCTGTTAGGAGATGTAATTCAATCCTGGTACCAACTCTATAGTATAGCTGTCATTTCATAAATATCATCGTAATCATCCCCATTTCACAAACAGGGAAACGGATGCAGGGGGAAGTTAAATCACTTTCACATTTTAATAAAAGGCAATCAAATCCCTGAAATTCTTGTTCTAACCATCCCCAGGATCCTCTGCAGGACCACCATACCATGTGACAAGCACTGTCGGTGGGTTGGTACAAAGTGGCATGGAGCATCAAGGACACTAGACACACAGAAAAATGCCCCCCCCTGCCATGTCCATGTCCTAATCCCCAGAACCTGTGAATATATAAGGTTACATGGTGAAAGATAATTAAAGTCCCAGATGGAATTAAGTTTGCTAGTCAGCTGACCTTCAAGTAGGGAGATGATTCTGGGTTCTGAGCAGGTCTGATCTAAGCACAGTGGTCCTCTGAAGAGGGGGAAGGGAAGCAGAAGTTCAGAGTCAGAGAAAGATTTTGAGATGCTCCCTAACTGGCTTTGCAGATGGAGGAGGGGAGCCACGAAGCAAGGGGTATAGACAACTTCTAGATGCTGACAAAGTCAAGAAAGAGAGTCTCCCCAGGGCCTCCAGAAGGAATCCAGCCTGCCAACAACTTGCTTTTAGCTCAGTGAGACTTACTCTGACTTGTGACCTCCAGCACCATAAGATAATAAATTTGCATTGCATTAAGCCACACAGTTTGTGATAATTTATGATGGTCATGATAGAAAACCAATAAAGATGCCCTGTCCTGGACGGTCGGGGGCAGATCGGAGATGGTGTCTGAGCAAAGCTGGCAATGTGGAGCAGCTCTCTGCGCAAGAAAGAAGCGTGGAGAAGGGGATTCTCAGCAGAGAGAAGGACAAACACCAAGGCTCAGAACATGACACAGCATGTGGGCAGGGGACAGCAGGTGTCCTAGGAAGGCTGGCATAGGGCATGAGTTCAGAACAGCAGAGAAGACTCCAGATGGACCTGATGGGCAGAATAAAGAGTGAAGATTTTATCTTGCAGAAAAGGATAACTGTTATGGGATTTCTAATAGAGATAAATTTTCATTTCAGAAAGAACACTCTGATTACATTATTTAACAACACTCATCAGATATGTGATGAATATGGAGAATGAGCTGGAGGAGGGGTAGCACTGAGACTCGGAGAAAAACTCGTTATCTAAGCAAGAGATGATAAAGGCCAGAGAAAGCAAAGTTGGAGTACATAACAGGTTTGAAAGATACTTAGAAGGTACAGTTAATGACTTGTTTGATGTCAACAAGCTTCATGGCTTCAGAGATTAGGAGGATGTTACTGTTTGCCAATACCAAAAAAAAAAAAGAAAAGAAAAGAAAAAGAAAAAAAAGAGGAAAAGGACTACTACATTGGAAAGAAGGAAGCTACTTTGTTTTCAAACAGATAATGACAATCACAATCTATTAAGCGCCTACTGCGCGCCAGTTCTGTATGCATGTCACCGCTTATAACACTCATACTCACACTGTTCTTATTCTCACTTGCAGGTGGAGAAAATGAGGCTCAGACTGCTTAGATGCGACTCTTCCGTGGTCAGAGCTAACTGCCCGAATCATGACTCTGCTCTGGTATAAGAACAAAGCCTTTCTTAGAATAAACCAACATTTTCTCCGCCCACTCCACTGCTCTGCCATGTGGCATGGGACATGATAATCAGCAAAGCGGCTTTAGATGATGTCCAATAAACAGTTGAAAATCCAAGTCCGCAAGTCTCCCTTTCAGGACTAGGCATTTAAAGAAATTGACTCTCATTCGTACACAGGCTGAGCATGGCTGAAATCACTTAGATTAAGAAGGAACTAGACCTTGGGAGGACACACTGTTGAAGCGACCGGCTGAGGAAGGAAAGAAGTGCAAGAGACCAAGGTGTGCCAGAGATCCAGGACAAAACACGAGATGGAATAATGTCACAGAGCCAAAGGGAAGTGTCGGCTACAGCATGCCCTCACGAGTATATGCTGGTCACATAGAATTAAATACAGAATCTTTCCCGATCCAGAAATCCTCTTGTCAAAGGCAGTAGAGAAAGAAAATGGATTTTTGGTGAGTAAGAGCTAAGGCAGAATGTGAAGCGCCTTACTGTCTGCTTGGAGATTGCCAGGACAGACAGAAACCTCACCTTTTCATGCAGACGGGGGGATACAACCTAGTACATCATGCGCTTAAGATAAGCAATAACTAGTCCTCCAGTAAGAGGACCTGACAGCACCATTTGTCACATACAGCTCATCCTAGCTTTACCTAGCAGTTAAGGGGGCCATCGGTGTTAGCTGATTGGCTTTATGCAAAGGAAAATTACCTTTTCATTTCTTTATAGCAGGAGGATTTTGCAGGTTGGAGCAAGGCACCCACTGCCACGCAAGGTGGGCTCTTCACCTCCCACAGAAACTGGGAGACAGCAGTGCTCTCTCCCTTGGTGTTTATATCAAGGAGAGATAGTTCCTGTGTCCTTGGAAAGACACTCTTAGGGAACAGAGCTGGCAAAAGGCCTGTGAAGTCTTCAGAAGGATTTATAAATGTGTCTCGGAGAGGAGAAAAATTTATGATTATAAGTTTTCCTTTTCTCTATTTTTTTATTTATTTGAGAGAGAGGGAGGGACCACAAGCAGGGGAAAGGCAGAGGGAGAGGGAGAAGCAGGCTCCCCACTGAGCAGCGAGCCTGATGCGGGGCTCCATCCCAGGACCCTGGAGCCTGACCCGAGTCAAAGGCAGATACTTAACCAACTGAGCCACCCAGGGTCCCCAGTAAATTTAAGTTTTCTAAGAAAGTCTCTTCTCTTAGTTCCAATAGGAAGAGTTAAACCTGTTATTTTTAATTCATGTTTGTCCTTACATGTGAATGGGGCACCTGCAAGCGTTGAAGTAAGATACTATCTGATATAGATGGAACTAGAAGGTATTATGCTAAGCAAAATAAGTCAATAGGTGGAAGACAATTATCATATGATTTCACTCCTATGTGGAATTTAAGAAACAAAACACAGGATCATAAGGGGAAGGGAGGGTTAAATAAAATAAGGTAAAATCAGAAAGGTGAAAAATCATAACAGGCTCTTAACTATAGGAAACAAACTGAGGGTTGCTGAAGGGGATCAATAAATAAAGAAATCGAGATTCTGGTAGATGGTCAGGTTGGCGACAGAGACCCTACCGTGTTTAATTGTTAAGGGCAAAGAGGCAGTAGAAAGAACCAGTTTCAGGAACCAGGAGAGAGAAGGTACGAATGATGGTGCAGCGTTTTGGAAGACATGAGAAGAGGGATGGTGAAGAGTCGGGTTGTGATCACTCGGCATCAGGGAAATACAAATCAAAACCACAGTGAGATACCACCTCACACCAGTCAGAATGGCTAAAATCAACAAGTCAAGAAACGACAGATGTTGGCGAGGATGCGGAGAAAGGGGATCCCTCCTACACTGTTGGTGGGAATGCAAGCTGGTGCAGTCACTCTGGAAAACAGTATGGAGGTTCCTCAAAAAGTTGAAAATAGAGCTACCCTACGACCCAGCAATTGCACTACTGGGTATTTACCCTAAAGATACAAAGGTAGTGATCCTCAGGGGCACATGCACCCAAATGTTTATAGCACCAATGTCCACAATAGCCAAACTATGGAAAGAACCTAGATGTCCATCAACAGATGAATGGATAAAGAAGAAGTGGTATATATATACAATGGAATACTATGCAGCCATCAAAAGAAATGAAATCTTGCCATTTGCAACGATGTGGATGGAACTAGAAGGTATTATGCTGAGCGAAATAAGTCAATCAGAGAAAGACAATTATCATATGATCTCTCTGATATGAGGAACTTGAGGAGCAGGGTGGGGGGTTGTGGGGGGTAGGGAGGGAAAAATAATGAAACAAGATGAGATCAGGAAGGAGACAAACCATAAGAGACTCTTAATCTCATGAAACAAACTGAGGGTTACTGGGCGGTGGGAGGGTAGAGATAGGGTGGATGGGTCGTGTTCACTGGGGAGGGTTTGTGCTATGGTGAGTGCTGTGAAAGGTGTAAGCCTGATGATTCACAGACCTGTACCCCTGGGGCAAAAAAAAAAAAAAGAAAAAAAAGAAAAAGAGGTTGTGGAACCAGTTGTGGGAAGTTTCCAGGCAAAGCGCAATAAGTGAGGTTGTGGCTGTTAGGTGGATTTAAGTCTCTGCTTTCTTCACTCATCAGTTTTGAGAGATTTAGAGTAATCCTTCTCTTTCTGGTGTAAAGACATCTTTACAAATGGAGAATTCCCTTCCAATTGTAAATGTCTCTTATGAGAAAGTATAACTTTTATCCTGTTTTCCAAGTTTCTCTGGTGTCTGCAGTTTCTTAAAAATAACCAGCTTAAAATAATCCCTATGCCAAAGAGGCCTGTTTTGGGGTGACCAATCCCGCTCCCCTTTCAGAAGCTATGATTTTCTTGCACATACATCCGAACACTGTGGGTGTTAAAGTTCGACTCCGCTATGCTGACTGAACAGATGTTGGGCATAGGAATATGGACAATTCCTAACAGCAAAGGCCAAGAGCTCCTAGCCCCCTCCTGAGAGTAGTGCTCAAAGCTCCAGTTAGGCCCCAAGATGAGGGGCAAAGGCCTCATGCCCATCCCTACTTGTATGTTAGGATACCCATAAAACATTGGCTTCCCCCACTTTTCTATGGAGAAATGGTGAGGATTTTGTCCCTGGCTTTGTATATCCTTTGCTTTTGCATAGAGGACCACAGGGAGCTTTTACAAATGACTAATTGAGCAATTAAGTCAAATCCAGCGCCTGAAATTTCCCTTAAATGAAAACACCTGAGATCCTCTCTCCAGGAAGGAATTATGCTTAGTACTTCACAAAGCTTTTATAAAGATTAATAAATTGCTGTTTTCAAAGGTGTTTGAGAACTCTGGATAATAGTGTCTGCATTGCATGCTTTAGAAATTTATGAAGATTTGCATTAATAAGGTATTTATTTTGTACCTAAGAAAACAAACTACAGCTGCCCTTTCCTATGGAGGCTATCTGCTATATGTGACTTTTGAGCCCTTAAAATGTGACCAGTGTGACTGAGGAACTGAATTTGAAATTGTATTTCATTTTAATTAATTTACATTTAAATAGCCACATGTGGCTAACCACCTCTTACAGGAAGCACCATTAGAACAATGACAAAATAGAAAAATTCAACATTTAAAGTAAACTCCTAGTGGGAATGACAATTACAATGGCACTTACTATTATTATAAAAATTTTTAACATCTACATCAGAGCTTTCCAAATTAGTTTTGCAAATAAAACTTTTCCATCAGGAAATAAGATGTCTGATTAAACAAAGTGAAACAGGACTTGTCAGATCTTTACTGTTAATATGCATTGTGCATATCCAGGTATGGGACATTATATTCAGGCTTCTTCAATGTTTCTCCCAAACTTATTTACTTCCAGAACCACTTTCACCCACAAAATGCCTACTCACATCTGAAACTTGTGTTTGAGAAATCTCCTGGAATGCAGTTTGAGAAATCCTGGTGTAGAGAGAAGGGACACAACAAAATGAAGACCCTGAATGTACACATATTACATTTGAAATGAGCCTATGTCCAGACACAACATTAGGACTTGATGCTGTTCACTATTTTGGGTTGATGGCCTTTTTCTATCCGTATGCATACCTCATTCCTGACCCTCAACTGCCCCACCTTACAGTCTTTCAGGGCTACAGCTACAAAACTGTTTACATGACCATCTAAAACAGTTGTTTTTTTACCTTTTTAAAGCATAGGAACACACTCTAAAAATGAATTCTTTAATTTTTTAAGATTTCACTTATTTATTTGACGGACAGAGAGAGAGAGAGCACAGCAGGCAGAGCAGCAGGCAGAGGGAGAGGGAGAAGCAGGTTCTCCACTGAGCAGGGAGCCCGATGCGGGGCTCGATCCCAGGACCGGGGCTTGATCCCAGGACCCTGGCATCATGTCCTGAGCAGAAGGCAACCACTTAACCCACTGAGCCACCCAGGTAAAAATGAATGAATGAATTCTTAAAAATGAATGAAGTCTTAAAAATTCATTCTAAAGTTCTAAAAATGAATTCTTATAGAAAATGCTACAATCTCTACATATAATATAAAAAGTATCTCGTTACTATAAATATGTTTTAGATATATATCTTTACATTAATTTGTCAATAGTAAATAAAATAATAATATAATAGTAAATAAATAAGAGTAGAAATTTCTTGTTGGGGCTATGGACATTGCCACACATCTTACTTACATCATTCTCAGCATGTAATTGATTTTTGGATTTTGTTTTGGTTATAAACGAATATATTTTAAAAACATGATGGGATCGGGAAGGAGACAAACCATAAGAGACTCTCAATCTCACAAAACAAACTGAGGGTTACTGGGGGGTGGGAGGGTAGGGATAGGGTGGATGGATTATGGACATTGGGGAGGGTTTGTGCTATGGTGAGTGCTGTGAGAGGTGTAAGCCTGATGATTCACAGACCTGTACCCCTGGAGAAAATAATTTAAAAATTGGATGGCTCAGGGGGTTAAAGCCTCTGCTTTCGGCTCAGGTCATGATCTCAGCGTCCTGGGATCTAGGCCCGCATCGGGCTCTCTGCTCAGCAGGGAGCCTGCTTCCTCCTCACCCTGTCTCTCTGCCTGCCTCTCTGCCTACTTGTAATCTCTCTCTCTCTGTGTCAAATAAATAAATAAAATCTTAAAAAAAAAAAAAACATGACTTACACATGTAAGTACATGTATGTGGAACAGAGCTTTTTGTGTAATTTGTTTTGTTTTTTTAGTAGCTGATTTGCTATTAATTACAGGATACTCTTAAGCAGACTTAGCAGGAAAAACTTCCTTTCAAAACTCGTTTACATAAATTGAGAGCTCCACTTCCAGTCAAGATGCAATAAAAGGTCCCAGATATATTCTTCCTACACACCTAAAAACACAGACAAAATACTAGAAACTAAGGTTTTCAGTCGTTGGATGTCAGGCAGCACAAGAGAGGGAAGCATACAACTTGAGTCCTACAGGTGCCCCAGCTTACTGGCCCAAGAGGGCTGCTAGGCTGCATCTCAGAGAGGGGGATCCCAGGCAGGTCCCAGCAGCCTCCTGGACATAATGAGATAGACCTGGGAGTCTGGCAAGGCCAAGGTCGCTGAAGATCACAGAGTGGAATACCAAGGAAGAGAGAGCTGAACAGAGAAAGAGTAGAAGAAATCTAGGGAGGGTCCCCTTGATTCTTTAAGGGAGTACTGACCAGCACATATGTGGGAGTTGCTACCCTAGGAGCTCATGTAAGGCTGGAAATAGAGACCTATCTCATTTTACCGCACTTTGCTTTATTGTGTTTTTTACAAATTGAGTGTTTATGGCACCTCCGTGATAAACACATCTAACAGCGTTATTTTTCCAACAGCATGTGCTCACTTTGTGTCTCTGTGTCACGTTTTGGTAATTCTCACAGTGTTTCAAAATTTTCATTAATATTGTATTTGTTACAGTGTTCTGTGATCAGTGATTATGACTCGCTGAAAGCTGAAATGATGGTTGGCAATTTTTGGCAATAAAGTCTTTTAAAATTAAAGTATGTACATTGCTTTTATAGACATAATGCTATTGCCCCTTTACTGACCACAGTATAGTGTAAACATAACTTTTATATGTTCACTTGACTTGCTTTATTGCGCTTTCACTTTATTGCAGTGGTCTGGAAATGAACCTGTAATATCTCCAAGGTATGGCTATAGTTTGTGTTGCCCCCAGCCAGAGTAGAAAAACCTCCCAACTCATAAGATATTGGGTAGATCAATAAAAGGATTATTTCCTAAATAAAGGAGCAAAATTGGTCCTAGCCTAAAGACCATTCTGATTCCACCTAACAAAAGCAAGCCTCAAAAGAATTAATTTGTTTTCAAGTAACTAACTACATCCCAGGATAAAGATCAAGAATACTTATAGGAATACAAAAATATCCAGCAGTCAAAAAGGTAAAGTTCAAAATGTTTAGGATCCCATCAAATGTTACCAGGCATTCAAAGAAACAGGCAAGAATGAGCCATGAAGAGAAAAATTAATCAATAGAAACAGACCCCAAGATGACAATAATGATATAATTTATAGACAAAGGGCATAGAGCTGTTATTAAAACTATGTTGCATATGTTCCAGGCAGTAGAGGAAAGATGGAGTATGTTAAGTAGTCATGAAAAACATAAAAAGATATATTTTTTAAAAGACCCAAATGATATTTCCTTTTCTTCTTAAGATTTTATGTATCTATTTTTCAGAGAGAGAGAAAGCACACAAACAGGGTATCGGCAGGCAGCTGCAGAAGCAGGATCCCCACCGAGCAAAGAGCTCAATGAAGGATTTGATCCCAGATCCTGGGATCATGACTTGAGCCAAAGGCAGACATTTAACTGACTGAACCACCCAAGCGTCCCCAAAAGACCCAGATTATATTTCTAAAGATGAAAACTATAAAATCTGAGATGAAAAATACATTGGAAGGGTTAGTGGCTGATTAGATGTTGCAGAAGGAAAGATTAGTCAACGCAAAGACAGAAATAGAAACTAGCTAAAATGAAACCAAAAAAACCCAAAGAAATGTACAGAGCATCAGGACAACTTTAATCTGCCTAATGTCCATGTATTTAGGATCCCAGAATAAGAAATGAGAGTTCTGGAGTAACAGAATTGCCATTTGAAGAAAGTATCCAAAAATTTGCAAGTTGGTGGAAACCATAAACCCACAGATCCAAGATCAAAACCTCCAAATACTAGAAACATGAAGAAGACTACACTAAGGCACATCAAAATCAAATTGATTAAATCCAGCTTTTAAATTTATTTTTAGCTTTTCAAAAGATTTTATTTACTTATTTGAGAGAGAGAGCATGAGTGGGGCGAGTGGCAGAGGGAGAGGGATAAGCAGATTCCTTGCTGAGCAGGGAGCCAATGAGGGTTGCCATCCCAGGATCCTGAGATCATAAGCTGAGCTGAAGTCAGATGTTTAACTGACTGAGCCACTCCAGCTGCCCCTTAAATCCAGTTTTAAAGAAAAAAAAATCTTAAAAGCATTCCAAGAGCCGGGAAGTGGAAGAAGATCCAGCCCAAACTGACGCAAGTACAGTCAGCATCACGTCATCTGCCCAGGCCCCTACCATTATCCAGACTTTAATGTGCTCCAAAATATGACTCTTGCCTTTCCTCTTCACTACGTTCCTTCTCTTCAACTGCTGCTTTGATTGGGAGATATTTGACCAAAATCACTTTATCAATCAAGGTCAATCAGAGAAGCAGAACCACTAGATTTTATAGAAGATATCATTCCTTCAGGCAGGCAGCTGGGAAGGGAAGACAAACATGAAGTGGGGGAGTGCAAGAACAAGGAAAAACCCAATCACAGGAGCTCAAACCCGCAGAAATGGATGGGAGTCCTTGTCACTTCTTGTTGCGTATGATCTGATGCTGTGGATGTCCTTCAGAGGCCAACACTCATCATCACTGAGCTAAACATGCACCCAGGCATGCGAGAAGCTAAAGGAGAATCCAAGGGATGGTGGAACAGTTTTAGGCCCACCCCCTGCCTCATGCTAACAAGGTGAACCAGAAGAGAGTCAAGAAGGTGTGTGAGCTACAAAGTGGCTGCCACTTCATGCACTCCCCAAAATCTCCTATAAGAATCTGTCTAGTGGTCCATCTTATCTAGAAACCAATAGGAAAGAGATTTCTAGGAAACATAATCCAACCACACTGACACGTTAAAAACCACCACAGCAACTAAAATAGCATTTGTGAAATAGCAGAGAATTTCAGTGATCCATGCTCTTTCTAGTCCTAGTTAAAATGGATCATCAAAAATGTGTCCATGGATGGTCTTTCTAAGCTTATTGCCTAATTAATTGTTCTATAGTCACTTTCCTTTGTATTCAGTTATCCTGCTGGAACACTATGATGAATTCACCAGGTACAAGTGGCTCAAGCTGTTTTTTCAATGGAGAGACCACAGAGTATATAAAAAGGTTTACAAGAAAACAAACCTACTAAGTAATGCTAAAAAAAAGTCTCCATCTTGAGAAACCCCCCATCAGTACTTGAGGTCACAGGAAAGAGCCAAGGGTATCTGCTCTCAGAAAGGAAGATGTTGGCAAACTATAGAAAAAACCAGAATGGAATTTGGTAATGAACTTGAATCTTGGCTGCCTCTAAAAGATGATTTTCCAAGCATGAGCTCTCGAAGTTAATTTCATGTGATGCTGAAAAGAGCTCAATGGTAACAAAATAAGAGGCAACAAAATCTTTCCTGAGGGTGGCCCAGAGATCATTTTCCCTGGTGAAGTGAAGATCTGGAAGCAGCTTAGTCAGAACCTCGGAGTGTTTCCATGGTACTAAAAACTGAGGGGAATGGCAGCCAGAGCTCTTCACAGACACAGAGGAAAAGGGGCTTCATTTGTGAGGGTCAGACAAACTCCAAGTAGTCTCCAATGAATACCAATGTAGAGTGATCCTTAGTGGTCTGAGAGGACCAATACAGAATCTGGTAAAGGAAAACCTGAGGGAAATAGGCCCACAGTGGAGAGCAACTTGCAACAGAGAAGGGTTGGGGACTTCTCTTTAGGAATAGGACTTCTGGAATGCCATATACACACCATAATTGTCACCATCATAACCATCACCACCACCACCACCACCACCACCATTACCATCAGAGCCACCACCATCACTATCACCATCACCACCACATTACTGTCACCACCACAATCACCACCATCACTATCACCATCACCACCACCACCACCATCACTGTCACCATCACCACCATCATCACCAACAACACCACCACTATAATCACTGTCCCCACCACCACCACCACCACCCCCATCACAACCATCACCATCAGAACCACCACCATTATTATTAGCATCATCACCACCACCAGCACCATCATCACCACCACCACCATCACTATCATCACCAACACCATCATCACCAACAACACTACCACCACCATCATTGTCACTACTACCACCACCACCACCATAACCATCATTACCATCACCACCATTACTATCACCATCACCACCATCATCACCAAAAACACCACTACCATCACCACCATCACCTCTACCATCACCACCACCATCACCACCACAATTACCATCACCATCACCAACATCACCATTACTTCCATTCGAGGGGGAAAGGACACTATAACAACAAGTGCTTCCAAATTCTAAGTATTGACAATACTGCGCACTTCTCGTTCTACTTTGATTCCCCCCATTAAAAAGATTTAAAAAACCATAAAGATGGAACAAAAACCTATATTAATTCATTCAAAGTTCATTGAGGACCCTTAGGGGGGTTTTAAGCTAATGGACCTAAAGTGGGATCCTACCGTCCAAACCTCAAGCTCCAAATATTTCTGCACTTTCAATTTTTTCTCTCCGGGAGGTTTAAGATTTCTGACCCAACTTCCTGTTCTCTGTAATAACGATGGACACACAATGTTCATCCTTGCAACACTCCTGAAGAAAAATCAGGGAGTGAGATTTTCAGAACTCTCAAGCTGAAAAAAGCAGCCATGGAGAGCTGCTGAGGATCCCTGCATGATGGAGGAGCCCAGGTCATCAACCAGCTTCAATCAAGAAGCACACTGTTGGTGGGAATGCAAGTTGGTGCAGTCACTCTGGAAAACAGTATGGAGATTCCTCAAAAAGTTGAAAATGGAGCTACCATATGTCCCAGCAATTGCACTACTGGGTATTTATCCTAAAGACACAAAGGTAGTGATCCTCAGGGGCACGTGCACCCGAATGTTTATAGCACCAATGTCCACAATACCCAAACTATGGAAAGAACCTAGATGTCCATCAACAGATGAATGGATAAAGAAGAATTGGTATATATATACAATGGAATACTATGCAGCTATCAAAAGAAACAAAATCTTGCCATTTGCAACGACATGGATGGAACTGGAGGGTATTATGCTGAGCGAAATAAGTCAATCAGAGAAAGACAATTATCATATGATCTCTCTGATATGAGGAACTTGAGGGGCAGGGTGGGGAGTCATGGGGAGTAGGGAGGGAAAAATAATGAAACAAGATGGGATGGGGAAGGAGACAAACCATAAGAGACTCCTAATCTCACAAAACAAACTGAGGGTTACTGGGGGGTGGGAGGGTAGGGATAGGGTGGATGGGTTATGGACATTGGGGAGGGTTTGTGCTTTGGTGAATGCTGTGAAAGATGTAAGCCTGATGATTCACAGACCTGTACCCCTTGGGCAAAGAATAAAAATAAAATTAAAAAAAAAAAAAAGAAGCACAGGCAGCCCACCTCTTAAACACCATTATGGACTGGAGACCCACACTTAAATGTGTGATGAGTTCTATCTGTTGACATAATTGCCTTTGCCCAGAAACCACTAGTGGTTTCTCAGGATGAGAAAACTGTAGTAAGATGTGAGATGCCTGTTTATGGATAATTGAAGATTAATGAGACTTTAGTGATATTCATCAAATGTCAAATTTCACTTCAATTCTCCAGAGGAAAGGTGTGATTATGGATAGACTTTGATTTTCACTGCTGGGACAAATCCCAGAGAGCTAAAAAGTATGTGAACTAAGAGTATTCTTCTTCTGTCCTCTGGGCTTAAAACTACGATTGGCTCTTGAAATTTTTACATTTAGCTTATTAGATAATGTCAACGGTTATGAATTACCTAACTTCATTAAGCCAACAGAGGTTGTAATTAGTCTTACATGAGGTTTCCTAATGGATCTGGAACATCAGTAATTCACTGTCATATTGAAACTGTCTTGCTTTCACATTTCCCCAATTCTGCACCCCGGCAAATATAAAAATGTGCTTTGTTCATGTTCACTAATGGTTGATTCAACTATGGCCCCAATTGTCCATCCTTCCCTGGATCTATACTTTTTGACATGTAAATATGCAGTTCTTTTCACTAAAATGTAAACTTTCCTCCATCCATCATTTTGGGCTTGCTCATGTAATTTCCTTTGCCTAATTGAATGGGGGCAAAGTGATAGTCTGCTAATTCTATGCATAGATTTTAAGAGATTACATGTGTTTTCCTTTTCCCTGTTGGATTTCTGCCATTGCCAGGAGGGGAAGATGCCCCAGGTCACCTGCTAGTCCAAGGATGATGAGAGACATGGAGCAGAGCTGACTCCCACCTGCAGCTGACAGCCAAACTTAGCTGAACCAAGAGTAGATTCACCCATCCCCAGCTAGTCCATGGATTTCAAGCAAGACATTTGTTTTAAACCATTGAATTTTGGTATGTTTTTTTAAGCAGCAAAAGCTAACTGATCTATCATTTATTGAGCCCCTACAGTATTCCAGAGATGGGTTAAGAACAGGGCAGTCGGAGATATGCAAAACATAAGTCCTTGCCCTCAAGGGAAGTCTAGTCACTTCACTACAAGATACTACTCTTATTGGGAGAAGGTTAGAGAACCCCAGGCTTCCAGACTCCAGCTTCAAGTCCTGCCTTATTTCATGAACCTGGAAGTATTAATGCAAAGAGTGACAGCAACAGTGCCAGTAGAAAAATCTAGTAAAAGAATTGAGGGAATTCTTATTAAAGTGTGGGTTTTAGTTCAAACCTTAGCAGCCACTTTTCAAAGAATGTTCATAGATTACATAGATGATGATAGAAAGATAGAGTCAGATGGATTTTTTTTATTTGCAAAAATTGCTCACCAAAAGATCTCTTTAAAGCTATGATTCTCGGGCGCCTGGGTGGCTCAGTGGGTTAAAGCCGCTGCCTTCGGCTCAGGTCATGATCCCAGGGTCCTGGGATCGAGGCCCACATCGGGCTCTCTGCTCAGTGGGGAGCCTGCTTCCTCCTCTCTCCTCTCTCTCTGCCTACTTGTGATCTCTCTCTCTGTGTCAAATGAATAAATAAAATCTTTAAAAAAAAAAAGCTATGATTCTCAAAAAGCTGCATAAGAGATATGATTAGAAGTGGCTCAGTTGGTTAATCATCGGACTCTTGGTTTTGGATCAGGTCATGATCTCAGGGTTGTGAGATTGAGCCCTGCTCAGGCTCTGCACCGATGATGGAGCCTGCTTGGAATTCTCTTTTCCTCTGTTCCCAACCCCTGAAAAAAAAAAAAGACTCATGATTAGAAGTGAGTCATTTTATTTTCTTTGTGAATTCAGAATCCTCAGGATTCCAATTCAGTAGGTCTAGTCTTTACCCCTCCAATTATGATGCTGTAAGTCTAAAGACCACTATTTGAAAATTTCTGCTCTAAATAGCAAGCTCCTTGGGACATTCAAAACATATGCTGACACGAATTCACATGGACCCGGTGTCAGGTTTCTTATAGGCAGAACTCCGGCCAGTTCCTAAACGTTTGGAAGCCTTCTCGCTCCATTGTTCCCGTCATCTCACCTTATTTCCTGGACCTGGTCAGCCTGGATTCTGGATATTGCCCTGCACTTAGTAGGTGTGCAACTAACACTTTATGAATGAGCCACATGCTTGTCACTTGCCTGGACCCAGGGCCCTGCCAGCTCCTCCTTGCCCAGCTAACTCCTATAGCTCTATCACTGGCCTGATGATGTGAATTGTCCTGTCTCTTGTCTTGGTTTGGAATCCTACTGATTCCTTCATGAAAGACCACAACAATTTATCTTCTTGGACCACCAATGCTCAGGGCTGGCAATCTCTGAGCTTTACGGTTTTTTTGGGGGGGGGTTGTTTGTTTGTTTGAGATTTTATTCATTTAGAGAAAGAGTGTGTGTGTAAGTGGGGAAGGACAGAGGGAGAAGGAGAGAGAATCTCAAGCACTCCTCCATACTAAGTGCATGGCACCTGATGTGGGGCTCAATCTCACAAGCCTGAAATCATGACCTGACCCTGAGGTCATGAGGTCAGCCAAAATCAAGAGTCTGACGCTTAACCAACCAAGTCACCCGAGAGCCCCCGAGCTTTGTGTTTACTAGAACCTAGCGCGGCTGGAAGATCAGACTCCAGACAAGACCTTCTGCTATCATTAAAACTGGACTGAACTCCCAACAGCTTCAGCACATCTTAGAGAGGAAGAAAGATGGAGCAAGCAGAAAACTGGTTTATGTCTATAAATAATGACTGGCCTCCTGGGAACAGGCCAAGGCAACACAGAATCAAATGCCATTCCAGAAATGTCAACAGTCTCAGGGAAGCAGGCATGTTTACAATGCAGATCTTAGTCATTTAGAATCACTGAAGGACAGTCCAGAATATGAAGCTGCTGACTGTTTAATAGGTATCAATAAATAATCCCAGCACCCAGCGAAATTACAACTCTGCTCTGCCATCTGGAACTGGATGTTCATGGGCTGATTAGAAACCAGCCACCTGATGTCATTATATTTCTTCTTTGCCTATTTTAAAAGAATTTCACAATATCCCAGAGCATAAAAGAAGTGAAAAAACACACAAGAGAGAATGAGGCTCCAGTTTGGTATGCATGTTTATGAGTCACTCTCACACATAGAACAGGAATTTGGTCTGTGGTTTGGTTTGGTCAATGGAATTCTTTATTTAATAGCCCTGCAACCTGGAATTCTACCTGATAAGATGCTGCCGACATTAATTATGAAATTCAATGCAATTTGAGAACAAATATAAGGAGCTTCTGGAGCGACATCTTTCACCCAGTAAATATGTGGCCAGAGAGTTGCATGTAAATTCCACTGTGGCCAAGCAAATGACAGTCTGAATTCAATCAAGAATGCTGCCATTTAGGGGAATCCTAAGGTGAATTCTCTTGTAAAACCAAAGATTCTCTTAAAGTATTAAATGATAATTATCCTTTGTATTTTTTAAAAAGATTTTATTTATTTGTTTGTTTGTTTGTTTATTTATTTGACACAGAGAGAGATCACAAGTAGGCAGAGAGGCAGGCAGAGAGAGAGGAGGAAGCAGGCTCCCCGCTGAGCAGAGAGCCCGATGCGGGCCTCGATCCCAGGACCCTGAGATCATGACCTGAGCCAAAGGCAGAGGCTTTAACTCACTGAGCCACGCAGGCGCCCCTCCTTTGTAATTTTTTGATAAATATGAAATTCACAGGAGTCCACAGAACACTTTTCCATACCTCTCTGTAGGCTTATGTTGCTTTCTATCTGCTCTGGCCCTTGTATCAACTTTCTTATAGCCTGGCCAGTCTATTCACTGTCTGGTCAGGGGCCTTCCTGATATTTGAGTTCTGTGAGCACCTGTCTCATGCCCTGAGCAAAGCAGGCACGTGTATTTGTTACCTGAATGAATATCTGGAGAGTACAATTTATGTTGTTTATTACCGCTGCCTGCACAAATGCCTCTGTTTGCTACCAAGAGGCAACAACACTGAAAACATGAATCAACCTTGAAAAGGTTTTACTGGACCCAAAGATGGCATTATCCAAATGACATTGCTCTGAATTTTAGAGGACAATGAACGTTTTTCTCTGGTAAAATCTCCCTGTGTCATTGTCAGAGAAGGAATCTGTCATTATGCAGAACAAGGGTTTAAACGTTGGGTGTTCTTTGCGTTATTAGGTCCTCACAGTCATTTATCATTTCATTGCTGTAAGCACAAATAACCTGTAACTATTTCCTGCAATCTTTTCCACACAAACCTTTATTGTCCTATCACCTGATAGCATATCACAGCAAGAGGTGAAATGAAATGGCATCATTTATGTCAAGGAGTTTTAAAATGGAGCCGGGAGGCCATTAAGGAGATGGGCCTTACGCATGTCCTCACTGGCAAAGCTGTGAACTTTTGACCTGAGCCAACCACGAATATGCCAAGGAATCAGTCCAAACACCTGCAGTTTGCTCTAAGGAGGCTTTGCTTAGTGACAGCCTTAACAACCAACGATCTTCAGCCAAGATGACTGTTCTGCACCAACACCAATCAAAATCCTTTGTAAACAACCTAGGCAAGCACCCCCTTTTGTTTTTAAAAACCCTTGACTTTTGTTCCCTGGGGCAGGGAGGGAGCATGAGTTGGGCTCCTGCCAAAATCTGTGTTCCCCAAATTGCAGTTCAGGGAACAGACCTAGATAAATGCTTTTGTTTTTAATTTAACTCAGCCTCTTTTCTGGTTAACATCACTTATTGTGGCCACTCCTTCATGGAATCAAAATCGTTTTTAACTCCTTGAAGTCAGGGACTGTCTTAGGGTTTCTGTTTCTTAAGAATTTTGTCTCTAATTACATGGACCCTCATTTTTCTGTGAAAAATAGCCACATAAGGAATAAATCTATGGGTTTTGTTGAAAATAGACTCTGAAGAAAACACACCATGGATGAGATTTTTTTATTTAGTTGTTGCAAGCCATCTGGATGACTTTTCAGCACCACAGATAGCAGACACATGTTCTAGTCCTTGGTCATGTAATGCTCCCCTAAAATATTGTTGCATAGTAAGGGAGATATATTAGGGGCACCCCATAAACGGCAATGTCGTAAAGCTAATGTTAGAGCAAACATGTCTGTGGTGATAGTCATGAGTCACTTAGTGCTGGAAGACAAATCTCCCTGGGTATCTCACATTTCCACATGTGTTGAGAGCAGAAGACTTTCTTCTGGAGTGTGTGTGTGTGACAAACAGCCTTAGGAAAGAGATAGTGTCTCCTTGAAAAAAGGGCAGGTTTTCTTACAGCCTTGGAAAATAGAGATGAGCAACATTCATTGTTGTTAAGACAATAACATGTTTCTATTAGTTGGCATTTGTCACAGACATTGAAAGCCATGACAGAGGTCCCCAGGGAGCCATCAGGCATATGCCCTGGGGCTCAAGGGTGCCCTCTGTGGTTTCACACTCCCATAGGTAGGAGAGCAGGTGAGGAGCAGGAGCACATGTGACACGGCTGATGGTCTGCTCATGTGGAATTCTCACTCATCTTCGAGTCCTCAAAACTATGACAGTGTCAGTCCTCAGTAGACTTTCAGTAAATGTTCCTTCCTTCCCTTCCCCCTTCAAAATACTGTTATCCTTCATAGTGTCCTTCATTTCATCAAACTCATTTCATTGTCTTTCCCCTTCAATTTCTTTTCTTTTCCCCCTTCAATTTCTTTAACAAAAATCGTAGTCTTTCATTCTCAATTATTTTTAGGATTTAAAATAATTTTGGAAGAGGTAACATTTAAACCTAAATTTATATTAAGAAATGGAAGATTGGGGCACCTGGGTGGCTCAGTGTTAAAGCCTCTGCCTTCAGCTCAGGTCATGATCTCAGGGTCCTGGGATTGAGTCCCGCCGAGCAGGAGCAGGGAGCCTGCTTCTTCCTCTCTCTCTGCCTGCCTTTCAGCCTACTTGTGATCTCTCTCTCTGTCAAATAAATAAATAAAATCTTAAAAAAAAAAAAAAGAAAGAAATGGAAGATTGATGGGACTCCCAGGTGACTCAGTCAGTTGGGCGTCCAACTCTTGATTTCAGCTTGGGTCTTGATCTTAAGGATCATGGGTTCTGGCCCCATGTTAGATTCATGCTGGGCATGGAAATTACTTTTTAAAAAAGAAAGAAAGAAATGGAGGAGTGATAAGATACATTTTCAAAAAGGCCACTGAGAAAAAACAGTGGGGAGAGGATTTCGAGAGAGAATAGAGTATAGAAAGAACAATTTGCCCTCAGCCATTCTTCACTCTTGCTACCAAAACATGACCTAAGGGACTATCCTATTGGAAAGCTCATAGAAAGATATATTTGACAACGAAAGTTTTTAACTTTATATTCATCCTGGAATTTGTTTTTAAATTTAACTAGCACATTAAAAAAATTCTCATAATCACTAGTTACCAGGGAAATGCATGTTAAAATCACATGAGCTCTTCTAAAAAAAAACAAAAAACAAAACAAAGCCCCACTATGATACATCTACCCAGCCACTAGAATATCTCAATCTAGAAGACTGAAAAAACCAAGTGTTGGTGAGGATGTGGACCAAATGGAACTCTCACACATTACTGGTGGGAATGCAAAATGGTGTGGCCACTTTAGGAAGCAGTATGACATGACCTTATGAAATTAAACATACACTTCCCATGTTACCCACCAATCCAACTCCTAAGATCTCCCAAGAGAAATGAAATGTGTCCATGTAAATATTTGAACGTGTATGTTCATATCAGCATTATTCAAAACCAAAACAGTCAGAAACTATAACCAAAACCAAAGATGCCTGCTTTCACCACTTCCATTCAACATAGTATTAGAGGTTCTAGCCAGAGAAATTAGGCAAGAAAAAGAAATAAAAAGCATTCAAATTGGAAAAGAAGAAATATACTTATCTCTGATCACAGATGATATGATATGTAGAAAAACCTAAAGATCCCACACACACACATACATACACACAAATCTATTAGAGCTAATAAATGAATTCGGTTATGTTGTAAGATACAAAATTAACACACAAAAATCAGTTGCAAATCAATACAGTGACAATGAACAACCCAAAAAAAGAAATTTAAAAAAATCTCATTACAATAATATCTAAAAAAATAAAGTAGGAATAAATATAATCAAGGAGGCAAAATACCTGTGTACCAAAACTACAAAGCATTGCTGAAAGACATTAAAGAAGACATAAGTAAGCAGAAAAACATCCCATGTTCGTGGATTGGAAGACTTAATAGTATTAAGGTGACAAGACTACCCAACATGATCTACATAGTTTTCATAGGATACAATGCAACCCCTAAAAAAATCTCAATAGTGTTTTTGTTTGTTTGTTTCTCAGAAATAGCAAAAGCTATCCTAAAATTCATATGGAACTTCAAGGGACCCTGAAGTGCTGACGTTCTTGACAAAGAACAAAGTTAGAGGACTCACTTCCTGGTTTCAAAACTTACTATAAAACTACAGTAACTAGGGCGCCTGGGTGGCTCAGTGGGTTAAAGCCTCTGCTTTCGGCTCAGGTCATGATCTCAGCGTCCTGGGATCGAGGCCCGCGTCGGGCTCTCTGCTCAGCAGGGAGCCTGCTTCCTCCTCTCCCTGTCTCTCTGCCTGCCTCTCTGCCTACTTGTAATCTCTCTCTCTCTGTGTCAAATAAATAAATAAAATCTTAAAAAAAAAACTACAGTAACTAAAACAGTGTGATACTTATATAAGGACACATATAAACCAATGGAATAGAGTCAAGCAATAAACCCAAATATATGGTCAACTGGTTTTTGACAAGTCGCCAAGACTATTCAATGGGGGAAGGACAGTCTTTTCAACAAATGGTGCTGGGAAAACTGGATATCCTTGTGCAAAAGAATGAAGTTGGACTCTTACTTTATATTGGGTTCAAAAAATAATTCAAAAAGGATTAAAGACTTAAATCTAAGACCTAAAACTGTAAAACCCCTAGAGGAAAACATAAATCTTCATAACATTAGATTTGTCATGATTCTTGGATATGACACCTAAGCACAGGCAACCAAAGAAAAAATAGATAAATTCAACCTTATCAAAATCAAAAACTTTCATGCATCAAAGGACAGTATCAAGGAAGTGGAAAGACCCCAAAGAATGAGAAAAAATATTTGCCAATCATTTATTATAAGGAATTCTTATAATAAGAATAATAAGAATTCTTATAAGAAAGAATTCTTATGACAAAAAGATAAACAATCCACCTAAAAAAATGGTCAAAAGACTTGAATAGACATTTGTCCAAAGAAGAAAAGCAAATGCTAATAAGCACATGAAAATATCAACATCACTAGCCTTTAGGGAAATGTAAATCAAACCACAACCACAAACTTCATACCCACTAGCATGCTAGTATAAAAAAGTAAAAAGAAAAACCCAAAACAGAAAATAAAAATCATTGGTGAAGATGTGGAGAAATTGGAGCCCTTAAGAAATGGTGCTGTCCCTGTAAAAACCAGTTTGGCAATTCCTCAGGAAGTTGAACATAGAATTACCACATAATCCAACAAACTCCATTTCAATTTCTGTACCCAACAGAGTTGAAAGCAGAGGGTCAAACAGATCCTCATACACGAAGGTTCTCAGCAGCATTATTCCTAATAGCCAAGAAGTGGAAATAATCTAATGTCAATCATAGATGAACGAGTAAATAAAGTATGATAGATACAATCAATGGAATAGTTTTCAGCCTTAAAAAAATGAGAATCTGAGACATGATACAACATGGGTAAACACTGTATCATTCATAATGTATTCATTATGGCAACATGAAATAAATCAGTCACAAAATATCCAATACTTGCAATTCCACTTATTTGAGATACTGAGAGTAGTAACATTCATACAAACAGCCTCAGGGAGGGAAAGAATGGAGAATTAACATCTTCTGGGTAGAAGTTTCTTTTGGGGGATGATGGAAACATTCTAGAAATGGATGGTGGTGATGGTGGCACCACTTCATGAATCTGCTTATTGCCACCTAATTATAGACTTAAAATGATAGATTTTATGTTATGTATATTTTAACATAATAAAGTAATTAACTAAAAACTATCTATTGAAATGTTTGCCAACTCATGAAAGGAAAAACAAATTGTGTCTATCTGTTCTTTGGAATGTTATTCAGCAATGAAAGTACAAAGTATTACTCAAAAAGCATGATGCTGAATGATAGAAGTGAAACACAAAAGATTCAAACAGTGGGAATCCATTCATATGAACTTCTAGAAAAGGCAAATGTATAGAGACAGAAGGAAGATCAACAGCGGTCCTTGGCTAGAGGTTGGGAAAGAGGATTGATGGGGCAGTCAAGGCAAAACTTTATAAAGGGATTGAACTCTTCTATATATTGGCTGTGGTAGAGGTCTGTCACTACTTACACATATCAAAAATCACCAAACTAAACATTTAAAATAAGTGGATTTTTATTGCAGATATATCTCAGTAAAGCTATTTTAAAAGTATGATCCTAAAAAAATAGTGTTAGTGATGACAGAAGTTCAATGGTCAAATGGACCAAGATCCCTTGGGATATGATGATTTTAGAAAAATAATCCAACTCTTCCCTGGTCCAGCTTCTAGAAACAAGTGTTAGTCAATAGCATGGGTTATTAACTAATGGATGGCTGACTCTTTAGCCTTTTTTCCAATTATTCTCCAGGTGTGGGATACACCAGTGAGCAAGAAAAACATAGTTATCAGTTAGTATAGACAAACTATTCCAAAATCTCAGTGGCTTCCACCACAAAGGTTCGTTGATGACTCCCGCTACCTGTATATTGCTGGTTAGCTCACATGTCATCGATCAGAGCAAGTCATACAGCAATGTTAGATGTCAATGGAGGGGAGGACTTCTAATCCTCCCCCGGGGAGTGTCAGAGAATATAACTGAATGATAATAGGGTTTCTCTATTGCCTACTATAAGATTATATAATAATAATAAGGAAGAAGGAAGAAAAGAAAAAAAAATAGAACAGAGTTAAGGAGGTCAGACACAATGGTATGGAGAAGAACGTGGCATCAAAGAGTTCCCAGGACAGCCCTCGATGGGAGCAAAATGGTGGTGGAGGTGAGGGAGTTTGCCCCACAGAATCTGGGAAATAGCACTCTCAGGAGAGGCAGCATCTAGAACAAAGGCCTTGAAGTCAGAACGTGCCTGGAATTCCAGAACAGTAAGGAAGCCAGCGTGGCTGGAGCAGAACAGAAGAGCATGGTTGGAGTGGAGGTGATCAAGGCAATGGGATGGGAGCAAAGAGACAGGACTTTGTAGTCACTGCGAGAACTTTAGCCTTTATTCGGGGTGAAACGAGGAGCCAGTGCAGGGTTTTAAGCAGAGGAAGAGTTGATCTGACTTATGACCGATGTCCTATCTTAGATCACTGTGGCTTTTATCTGGGGGACAAAGGCAAGAAGCAGGGAGACCAATTGCAAGAACGGCAAGAATCCATGCAGGTGATGAGGGTGGCTCAGACCAGGGGGACAGCCGTGGAGGAGGTGAGAAGCAGTCAGATTCTAGATAGTTGTCACGGTAAAGTCAGGAGGATTTTGTGGGTGTGAGAGAAAGAGGAGGGTGAGGGCGCTTCCAAGGATTTTGCTTGTTTGTTTGTTCGCCTGGGCAGCTGGAGGAATGGAGTCCCTGTAATTGAGGTGGGGAAGGTTCTAGGTTTAACAAGTTCCATGTAAAATGAGAGATCAGGTGTTTAACTTAAAACATCTGAAACAAAACATCTTAAAACATCTTAAAAAATCTGAAAAGTCTGTGGGCAGAGAGGCAAATTTCCACTTCACACTGGGCGACACAGATGTCACTTTTCCATTGTCTAGTGTCTTGGAAACTCCACGGAGCCAGAGCCAAGAGAAGCGGATTGCATTGCTGGCCCTACCACTTGGAAACCCTTTGACCTTGGGAAGGTCACTAGCCCACTGGTCTCTCCTCGTCTATGCACTGGGGCAATAAGACACACCCACGGGGATATTATGAGCATTCGGGGACCTGTGTGTATGGCCATAAACTCAACTGTGGGGTTGAAAATGGCCTCACTGTTGCTGTAGCTGCTAATTCACTGGGGTGGTCTCATCAAAGGGGTCGGCTGGCAGCTTTGCGATGAAACACAGCACATAAAGTGAACCAGAGTCTCAAGATCCCAGGTATCAAAAACCACAATTTGGAGACACTAAAGTCACTGAATCTTCTTCTTCCTTTCATAGGCTGATTTTTCATTCCAGCCTAGTCCATTCTGGGATTAATTCCTGTAGAATTCCTTGAGCAACATAAGCTTTTTTGGTGTGTCATAAAATCTGAAATTATGTAAAGCCCCATGACCATGCCTGAAGCCATCCCGCACCAGCTAGCTGCCAGGGCTGGGTCCCAGACCCTCAGGACCAGCAACACTGAGGCTCAGCTTTCACCTCTGCAAAATGACAGCAATAACCGCATGTGACCGAGGTTGTGAAGGAAGGATGACGTGAAACATGGTGCACGCAAGCTTCTGCCACATGGTGGGTGTTCCGCAAAGTTTAGTGCCCCACCCCCCAAGCTCAGGCATCTGGTCCACCCAGGGCTGTCTCTGTCTTTGGGATCATGGGAGTACACTGCGGGAACAGCATCTAGTCACCTTCCACATGTCAACTCAACATACCCCAAAGCATTATCTTTCTCTCAAAAATCCATTATGATTTGGTCATCCATGGATAACCTGAATTCTCTTTTTTTCTTTTTAACTATTAAACAGGTTATAGCTCTGTTCCATATATCCCCTTAGTGCAATGAGGCCCTTACATATCCTGTTGAAGCATAAAATAATTCCCCCAGTTGTTGTATTTGAAAACTATAGCAATCAAGCCTCCACAAGTTTCTCTTCATTCTGCTAATTGGGAGTTGGGTGTATTTGGTCAGGCTCCCCACACTTTGGAAGATGCACTTTGAGAAATGTTCCTCCATGGTCTTTTCCAGGAGCCAACAGTTATAACAAGTAGATGGGAGCACACATGCCTAGGGACTGATGTTTCTGGTAGGTTATCTCAGTTATTTGTAAAACAGGCTTAATTATAAATTAAGCTTTAATTATTCATTAGGATCTTGGGTCTAGGAGAAAAAAATATTTTCAGATATTTTGGTTTTTTTCTCCAAACCCAATGAGCGTGAATCTTTGCTACTCAGAGAACCCAAAATTGAATATTGACATAAATAATGCAATTTAAGCAATACATTGCTCTGAGGGAGACTTGTGACATTATTATCCTTATAACACCCTCTTAAAATACAAAATGTGAAGGAGAAAAAAAATCATTTCATTTTGCTTATTACTTTAAGAATGAGATGATCCTAATGGCCTTCAGTGAACAGCATCTTCTCCAAATGCACCATCAGGATAATTCGGAGGGATTCTGCAATGATTCCCTGCTTTCTCTGAAAACCAGGGCATGACCTATTCCACACAATCTTGTTTTGATTCAAATACATAGAAATGAAAAACAATAATTTCCACTGGTCAAAGCCAGCGACCTTGATGTACAGCTTTGCTCCCTGAGTGTTAAAATGGAAACAACACATGGATTTGCCCTGTATCTCCTAGCTCAGGAGATGACCATTATTGCAGTGATTGCCTGTATGGGACAAAATGTGTGCCTCACCTTACTCCAGCCATGGCTGCGGCAACCACAGTGTCGAACAGATGTCACGTGGCAACACTTCCTGGCTGCCAACAGCCCAGCATGGAGCCCTTGCATGAACAGGCCAGCACTCACACCCGTGTCGCCTGCATGCACGAGGGACTCTATCCCAAGAGGCAACTCGTAAACAATGGGAGGTAGGAGCTGGTGAGCAAAGGCTGCTCCCACTCTTCGAGGGCTCCGTCTCCTCGGAAGCATTGTCTACACAGCTCCTTGGGTGGCCCTGGTGAGATCAAGCCTAGGTGGCCCAGAAGAGATGACCCAAGACAGCATCACTAACCTCCCTGTTTCACTCTCCCCAGTTCCTTACTTCTGTTTTCTGGGAATACTTCCCCAAACGAGAAAACTCTGGAAGCCAATTAAGACAATAAGCTAGACATGTATATTAAGTAGCCCGTGAAGTATTAAGGGACCCTTGAAGGAGTCCCTTGTGCACCCTCCCCACCCCGATCTCAGTGAGACCGCAGTGAAGTCACTGACCAAAGAACCATTGTATTAAAAAAAAAAAAACAAAAACAAAAAACGAAACCGGAGGAGAAGCAAGATGGCAGAGGGGTAGGAGACCTAAATATCATGGGGTCCCAGGAGTTGAACTAGATAGTTATCAAACCATTCTGAACACCTACAAACTCAACAGGAGATCAAAGAGAAGAAGAGCAGCAATTGTAGGAACAGAAAAGTGACCACTTTCTGGAAGGTAGGACTTGCGGAGAAGTAAACCCGAGGGGACATAGGGGAAGATAGACCGTGAGGTGGGGGGGAAGCGGCAGCTCCCGGCAAGAGGTAGAGCAGCCGAGCACAAAATCGGAACTTTTAGAAGTCTGCTCCACTGAGGGACATCCCTCCAGAAGGTAAGTGGGGGGTGGAGCCCTCAGGGGGACAGTGTGGTCTCAGGACCTGTGGGGTCATAGAAAGACCAAGGGTGTCTAAGTGTGACAGAGCTCCCAGGTATCAGAGCAGGGAAGCCAGCAGCAGAGACGGAGCCAAGGAGGGCCTCTTAGCTCGGGGTTACCTTAAACCATGATCCGAGGCACAGTCAGGCCACTGCTCTTCGAGCAGGGACCCCACAGGTGGCAGAGCCAGGGAGACTCACCTCCCCCCTCCGGGAGGAGCAGCACAAAGGTGTGTGGCAGGAATCTGCTGGGTTTGGAGACACCAAATGGGCCATGCGCCAGAAACAGAAATGCTTGGTCACAGCCCAGGTGAGCTCGGAGTGAGGCCGGAGACCAGGGAGACAGTAGGGATTGACTGCTTTTCTCTGAGGGCGCACTGAGGAGTGGGGGCCCAAGTTCTCGGCTCCTCCAGCAGGAGATTGGGAGGCCGCCATCTTCATTCCCATCCTCCAAAGCTGTACAGAAAGTGTTCAGGGAACAAAGTCTGCCAATTGCGAACCTGAGCAGGTTGCTTAGCCCGGCCCCTGGCAAGGGAAGTGCAATTCCACCTCAGGCAAAGACATTTGAGAATCAGGGCAACAGGCCCCTGCCGCAGAAGATCAGCAAGAACATCCAGCCAAGACCAAGTTCACCCATCACTGAGAACTGCAGAACTCCAGAGCTAGGGGAATGCAGCACATAGAATTCATGGCTTTTTTCCCATGATTCTTTAGTCTTTAAAAGTTAAGTTTTTTAAATATTATTTTTTCTTCTTCTATTTTTTTAATTTTTCCTTTTTCCTATTTTAACCCTTTTAAATATTTTATCTTATCAATACCTTTTTAAAAAATCTTTTTAAATTTTCATTGTTATAGTCATATTCTATCCCTTCATTGTATTTAACCTTATTTTTTGTATACATATAGATTTTTTTGTTCTTTAAAATTTTGGGATACAATGTCTTCTAACAGATCAAAATATACCCTAAATCTAGCATATGGCTTTGTTCTAGTCTCCAGCTCGATCACATTCATTCTTCTTTTTTTTTCTTTTTTCAACCAACTTCTTATCTTATCAATTCCTTTTTTAGAACCTTTTAAAATTTTTACAGTCATATTCCATCCCTTCATCGTGTCTACCCTTATTTTTGTATATATATAAGTTGTTCTTTCTTTAAAATTTTGGGAGGCAGTCTCTTCTAACAGACCAAAATACACCCAAATCAAGTGTGCGGCTCTGCTCTATTGACCCGCCTAATGTCCATACACAATATGGTTGTTGCTGTTGTCCTTTCTTCTCCGCCCAGTTTCGGGTCTCTGCTGATTTGGTTACTGTTTATTTTTCAGGGCTCGTTGCTCCCCTTTTAGTATTTTGTTCTCTCATTCTTCTATTCTTGTCTGGAGAAAATGACAAGGCAGAAAAACTCACCACAGAAAAAAGAACAAGAGGCAGTACTGACGTCTAGGGACCTAATGAATATGGACATTAGTAAGATGTCAGGACTAGAGGTCAGAATGATGACTATCAAGGTGCTGGCTGGGCTCAAAAAAACCATAGAAGATACTAGAGAATCCCTTTCTGGAGAAATAAAATCCCTTCCTGGAGAAATAAAAGAACTAAAATCTAACCGAGCTGAAAGCCAAAAAGCTATTAATGAGGTACAGTCAAAAACGGAGGCTCTTACTGCTAGGATAAATGAGGCACAAGAGAGAAGGAGTGATACAGAAGACCAAATGGTGGAGACTAAAGAAGCTGAGAAAAAGAGAGACAAACAACTACGGGACACCAGGGTAGAACTGGAGAGATAAGTGATACCATAAGACAAAACAATATTAGAATAATTGGGATTCCAGAAGAAGAAAGAGAGAGAAGGGCAGAAGGTATATTGGAGCAAATTTTAATACAGAATTTCCCTAATTTGGCAAAGGGAACAAGCATCAAAATCCAGGAGGCACAGAGAACCCCCCCCCAAAATCCATAAAAATAGGTCAACACCCTGTCATCTAACAGTAAAACTTACAAGTCTCAGAGACAAAGAGAAAATCCTGAAAGCAGCTCGGGACAAGAAGTCTGTAACATACAATGGTAGACATACATATTAGACTGACAGCAGGCCTACCCACAGAGACCTGGCGGGCCAGAAAGGACTGGCATGATATATTCAGAGCACTAAATGAGAAATATATGCAGCCAAGAATACTCTATCCAGCTAGGCTGTCATTGAAAATAGAAGGAGAGAGGAAAAGTTTTCAGGACAAACAAAAAACTAAAAGAATTTGCAAACACCAGACCAGCCCTACAGGAAATATTGAAAGGGGTCCTCTAAGCAAAGAGAGAGCCTAAAAGCAAGAGATCAGAAAGGAACAGAGACAATAGACAGTAACAGTGACCTTACAGGGAATACAATGGCACTAAATTCATACCTTTCAGTAGTTCTCCTGAATGGAAATGGGCTAAATGCCCCAATCAAAAGACACAGAGTGTCAGAATGGATAAAAAAAACAAGACCCATCAATACACTGTCTGCAAGAAACGCATTTTAGACCCAAAGACACATCCAGATTTCAAGTGAGGAGTAGAAAACAATTTACCCTGCTAAGGGACATCAAAAGAAAGCTGGGGTGGCAATCCTTGTATCACATAAATTAGATTTAAAGCCAAAGACTATAATAAGAGATGAGGAAGGACACTATATCATACTTAAGGGTCTGTCCAACAAGAAGATCTAACAATTTTAAATACCTATGCCCCTAACATGGGAGCAGTCAATTATATAAACCAATTAATGATAAAATCAATAAATGGAACTAGAGGGTATTATGCTAAGTGAAATAAGTCAGAGAAAGACAATTACCATATCATCTCTCTGATATGAGGAATTTGAGAGGCAGGGCAGGGGGTCGTGGGGGGAAGGGAGGGAAAAATGAAACAAGATGGGACCAGGGAGGGAGACAAACCATAAGAGACTCTTAAACAAACTGAGGGTTACTGGGGGGTGGGAGGGCAGGGATGGGGTGGCTGGGTGATGGACATTGGGGAGGGTATGTGCTATGGTGAGTGCTGTGAATTGTGTAAGACTGATGATTCACAGACCTGTACCCCTGAAACAAATAATACATTATATTTTAATTTAAAACACACACACACACACACACACACACACACAAACACACAACCTTCCGAAAAAAGAAATTCTGAAATTTTCTTTAGTAATTCTATTAGGTATTCATATCTTCATTGCATATAAAATTTCCTAAATAAGAGGCAGAGTAACAGAGGCCTAGATGTTGGATGTCACCTCAGTGTCTATAATTTCATGAGCCAGTGAATGAGTGACTTCGCTCTTTCCAGCAATGCTGGTTCAGGTTCCAAAGAGAAGTTCACTGCCAATTTTGGTGTCTTCACATTGTGTCTCCTTCAAATGTGTGACAAGTTGATCTGATGAATGACTCTCCTTGTTAGACATGCCAGAAATTCAGCACCAATTTTATTCTTTTAACTGATCAGCGTTCTGTGAGCACATGTCAAGTAAAGGAGGGAAAGGAAATATATCTGAAAACATTGTTTTTTTGAACTTGACACCACTCGGGTATGCAAACAAGCACAGAAAGTGGCAAGTTTCTAGGGCATACCATCAAAATGAGACCGCTGTTAATACTTTATCTTATTTGCCTTAAGCCACCATTTCAGTAAACAAAAATGCTATTTTTAAATAAATGAAATATGACAGCCCAGCTAAAGATTCACCCAATGTTCATCTCCTTCTCCCCATCCTCAGGGATAACTCAATTCAGTATTAGTCTGAGTCGTTCTGATCCAAGTTTTGTCCTTCTGCATGCATATGCACCCTGAAATAATCAGGTAGTCCCCCATATTCTAGCTCTTGCTCTTGTTGGGAAGTATAGTTGTGGTTCTTGGTGAAACAGCTCTCATCTCTCTTTGATTACTTTTAAGATATTTTTTTAAAGATTTTTTATTTTATTTATTTGACACAGAGAGAGAGACAGCAAGAGAGGGAACAGGAGCAGGGGGAGTGGGAGAGGGAGAAGCAGGCTTCCCGCTGAGCAGGGAGCCTGATGCGGGGCTCGATCCCAGGACCCCGGGATCATGAGCTGAGGCGAAGGGGGACATTTAATGACTAAACCACCCAGGCGCCCATGATTACTTTTAAGATTTTCTCTTTAACTTTGGTGTTGTACAATTTCACTGCGAGCTAACCAGATATTTAAGAAAAATGTATCAGTCTTGAGACTGCAGTTTACAAATGTGAGGCTCTATTCTCTCCTCGGACGATGCCTCTTTCTCATGGCCAGGCACCCTCTCCTTGGGGTGGCTCATGTGGAAATCTCCATTCTGACCGCCCCACATGCACACGTGTGAGGCTCACGTCCTTTCCCTGCACCCAAGGCCCTGGCCACCAAGTACCAGCGACCGGCAATCTCTCCGCAAGACACAGAATGAGCTCTGTATTTTGGCTTCCTTTTCAATCCTTAGCTCTGGGAAATTTTGAGTGAAGTTATGCTACTAAAACCATGATTGTGATACTTTATTTATCTAGTGTTTTGAGGTGTCACGAGGTGTCATCTGCTTGATATTCCTGGAATTTAAAGGCCAGGACAACACTCTCTCCCTCCTGATATACTGACGACTCTACCAGGGTCTCAAAAGAACGCAGGAGCTCAAAGGTCAGAAGTTAAGTTTAGGGGTACCTTTCTGGTCTACGGCATCATCGCTTATGAATACAAAATGCTGGCATTCCCAATCAAAGCATGGATCACTCACCTCCTGAAGAGTTTCAAAAAGGACCTTCCTGGGCGCCTGGGTGGCTCAGTGGGTTAAAGCCTCTGCTTTCAGCTCAGGTCATGATCTCAGCGTCCTGGGATCGAGGCCCACATCGGGCTCTCTGCTCAGCAGGGAGCCTGCTTCCTCCTCTCCCTGTCTCTCTGCCTGCCTCTCTGCCTACTTGTAATCTCTCTCTCTGTGTCAAATAAATAAATAAAATNNNAAAAAAAAAAAAAAAAAAAAAGGACCTTCCTTACAGCCTGCAGTAAACTCAAGATAGTGCCTCGGGGTGATCATGAGGCTTGATTCCAGAAGTTGGAAAGTGATTGGTGGGGGGCGAGGAAGGAAAGGAGGCAAATGAAAGCTCCTCTGACAGGCAGAAGGCTTCTCTCCAGCTCACAATCCCCCCCCCCCCCCCCCCCCCCCCGGCAAGTTGCTTTGTGAGTCTGAGGGCTTCGTACCAGGGCTGACGCCGGGTTAGGAAACCAGCTTCAGTGTGCGGCAGCCAAGAAAATTCCAGGTCAGCAAGTTTTCTGACATCCTCGCTGTACTCCAGGGCTAATCACAGTGCCTAGGATAAGTAGATGTTCAGTAAGTACTTCCTGAATGAATATGTAATCTAGGACAGTTCCGGTGGGCTGATGCGCTCTGTCTAGAGGGGCAAGAAGAGGAGGAAGACAAGGGGAAGAGGAAGACAGGTTTACGATCTGCAATTGTTAAAGCTGCTGTCTCTTCCATTCTGAACTTCCCTCCCACACACACTTCCCCGGTGACAGCTGACGTCAGAAACGGTCATGGCTGGGGCGCCTGGTTGGCTTACTCAGTGAAGTATCTGACTCTTGACTTTGGAGCACTACTAGAGCACAAGTGGGAGGCAGGGAGGCAGGGAGGGAGGGAGGCCAAGCCCCCACGCGCATGCCCACCTCCTCACTGCCACCTGCGCTTTGGGCTCCCTGAGTGAGGCTGTGCATGGAAGGGGCTACTGTTGATAACTTCCAGAAATGTCCCAGGTGAAGGGACCTGGGCACAAACCCCCAGCTGTGCTGCAACTATATGCATAAATATAAAAGAAATGATCATGGCATGGATAAGGGGGATTTGAGTTGAAGATACAGTTTGTTTGGGTTCAGGATGTAATTATGTGGTTCCCAGTCTCTTCTCAGTGTAGTTAAACCGTTGTTGCCACCTGTTCCAGCACAGGAATGGTCTCCAGTGTAGGTGGAGGAAGCTCATTACAGGGAATGCATCCCCAAAATGCAGGCAAAAAATATGGTAGGGGTTTCTTTTTCTGGGTTTGGCGATGCTGTGATAGTGTTGGAACTTGTAATTAGTTGTAATTTCTCGTCTCGCTCTAAATAAATCTTCAGTGACACAATTTGTATTTATAATTTTCTATTCCTGGTCTTTAAAATGGCTCTTTCAGCAGTACAGGCTTGGGGTGCACAACCTGGCTGGGCCCCCGGGACTGCCCTCCCCCTGTCTCCCAGCACAGCGGGGTGACAGGGGGGTCAAGCCCTCAGGGCACAGGTCTCCTCACTGCCACCTGCGCTCAGAGCATGGAAGGGGCTTCTGTTAATTTGCCAGGAATGTCCCAGGCAAAGGGACCTGTGTGCAAACCCGACCCGTGCTGCTGCTACCTGTGTGTTTTAAATACCCAACTTTTGCGTCAACATGGACGGGACTGGAGGAGATTCTGCTGAGTGGAATAAGTCAGCAGAGAAAGTCAATTATCATGTGGTTTCACTTATTTGTGGAACATAAGGAATAGCATGGAGGACATTAGGAGAAGGAAAGGAAAAGTGAAGGGGGGGAAGTCGGAGGAGGGAGACGAATCATGAGACACTGTGGACTCCGGGAAACAAATGAGGGTTTTAGAGGGGGAGAGCCCGGTGATGGGTGTGACGGAGGGTGTGGATCGTACGGAGCACTGGGTGTTGTACACAATGAATCATGGAACACAACATCAAAAACTAATGATGCCCTGTATGGTGACTAACATAACATCATAAAAAAATAAAGGACTATACATAGTGTTTTAGGACATAATGTTAATGCGCACTTAACAGACTGCAGTAGAGTCTAAGCATAACTTTTAGATGCCCTGGAACCCAAACGACTCATTTGCCTCACTTTGTTGTGATACTCACTTTATAAAGCAGTAGTCTGGACCCCACCTGTAGTGTCTCGGAGGTAAGCCTGCATACACATGAATGCTCTCTATCTATGAAGAGGGGGAGCGTGTGCTAGGTAGACATGGCTGTATCTCTAGATACCTACATAGATGTGGCTATAGAGATATATTGACACCGAGATCGGTCCACGGTCCACACACTTGCAGATGAACATAATACCACATTTCATGTCAAGCACCCCATCGCCGCAGCCGGGAGGAAGTCAAAAAGACGGGAGCGTTTTTGAGATAGCCCACCGCCCCCAGAACAGGCTCGAGAATCCCACACCGTGTCCAGCTGTCCGCAGAAGTCACCTCTGAAAGGCTCGGCATCCTGGAGCCGGACACTTTGGTGCTAAGTCCCTCGTGCTTCCCGGTAGAGATCAAGTCATGGGGAACTTTCCGCGCTGCCAGATACACTGCCACAGTTGTCCCCGGGGATGTGGCCCGTCTCCCGGGTGGAACAGCGGTGAAGCTGGAGTAACTGTCCCCCCCTTTCGTTCCCCCCCCCGTTACCAGGACATGGGGGGGTCCTCATTTTCCGCTAGAGAAGACATCCGTCTCTCTTTAAGTTCCAGCTAAGGCATTCTGTCAAAGCCTGGGAATCTGCTTTTCATTTCCTTTCTCTGAAAGCCACATAAATTCCTCCAAGGGTTGTGGTCGTAAAATTCTCAAAACCAGAGAGAATTAATTACAGGTGAGCTTTGCTGTCTATCCTTGCCTCCGTCCTCCTCAGAGGCTGCGAGCCGTGTGTTGTCCAAAGGGGGAACTAGGAGGGAAGGCAGACTCTCGAACCCAGCCCCAGCCGCAGAGCGCCTGCATATAGAAGCGGCTCGGGAGGGGCTAGGCCCTTTCTCCGGGAAGTGGTGCCCTGGTCGCTGGGACATCCTGGTTCAGCCCAAACCACTGGCAGTCCTCTCGGGCAAATGGGCATCGAGCAGACTGTTGCGTGAGGCCACAGAGCCAGAGGATTTCGGGGAGGATCAGCTCAAGGAAGAATGACAATGAACCAAAGAGCGAGTCATTCGCTAAAGGGGTTGAGGAGAGACGCAGAATTACTGTAAAGGCAACAAGGAATGTTTCTGCCACAAATCCGGGCAGAGAGCAGGTACCCTATCTGAAGGTCCGAGAATAAAAACTAATGTAACAGGAAGAAACCTCGGACACCAGCCAGCTCGTCGACCGCCCGGCCCCCTCTTTACAGACAATGAAACGGGCCAGGCTTGAAACCATTTGCCTGAAGCCAACAACATGTTAAGTTGAGTTGTGGGATTTCTAACACCCGGAGTGGCTTTCTGCTGCCCCTGTACTGTCTCTCCACGACCGAGAACAAAGATGACAGGAGTCAGACCCAGGTTCACAGCTTGACTCCCAGAGCCTCTTTGACTCCTTCGTAAAATGGGACTCATAATTCTTGTCTCTTTTACTTCTGGGTTGTTGTGAAATTCAGATGAGGTGCTAAAGAGCCCAGCACAGTGTCAGCAAACAGCACTTGGTCATTTGAGACCGACAATCGAATTCTTTGGTAGGAACACAGCCTCGACTCTCGTCTTGGCTTCCAGGTCTCCAGGTACAACACATTTTGATACAAACATCTTCACAAGAAAGATCTTATTTTCTCTGTTTAAAAAAGAACATATGGCGAAGATTTCATTTAATTCATCAGCTAATGGGGGGAACGATGTGAAAAGCAATACAAACTGCAGAGGACGGACGTGTGTGTGTGTGTGTGCGCGCCCAGGTAGAATGCTAACAGGTGCAAAGCTAGCTACTTCCAGGCACAGTATGAGCCACCCTCCCCACCCGAACTGTGCTTCTCCCCAGCGCTCCGCCCCTCCCCCCTGCCTTCTTCTATTACTTACTTTTCTTATTTGGGGGGGGGTGGCCTTATTGAGATCAAATTCACATACCTATTTTATATAGATACACAGATGCTAGAACTATTTACAATGCACAGTCAACAATTTTTAGTATACTTACAGAATTGTACAACCATTACCACAATTAATTTTAAACATTTTCATCACCCTAAAAGCAACCCTGTACCCCTGAACTATAACCCCCTAATCTTCCCATCCCCTGGCCCCCAGCCACTGCCAACCCTTAGTCTACGTTCTTTTTGAGATATCCCACCACCCCCAGAACAGGCTACAGAATTCCATACTGTGTCAAGCTGTCTGCAGAAGTGACCTCTGAGAGGTCTTTTATCCATTCTGGACCTTTCATATAGATGAGCTCATACAAGTGGCCTTTTGTGATTGGCTACTTTCATTTGTCAGGATGTCTTCAAGGTTCATCTACATTGTAGCATGCATCGATCGGTACTTCCATTCCTTTAATGGCCAAGTAACATTCCATTGCGTGGCCCATTTTTATCTTACACTGTGCTTTTACTGTGCTATTTCTCTTAAGACATAAAATATGGAAAACTCGTGAGGTCTAACGGGCTAGAACGTTCTGTTTCTTTCCCAAATGGATCCTTGATACTAACGTGTTTCCCCATCCAAGCCACAGGCTCTCAACAATCTTGGACTCTGGTTATTTTCCTAAGATTTATCTTATCTGCTTCCAAACAGGTTAGCACAACCTGGTGAGAAGGATTTTCCACTCAGCCTCTGGGCAAGTCACCACTATGGCAGACATGAACATTTCTGTGGACACCAGCTCTAGAAAAACACAAAAAAGGAGTTCTCAGGGACTACCAGTCCAATGGTATGGTCTGACCTGGTAGCCGGAGGGGTCTGGTCTGGGAGTATGTGCTTAGAAACGTGAGGAGAAATAAAGGCAGTCTCCACTTCCTCTCTTGGCCACGCTCGGCGAGCTGTGTGAGTGAAGTCCGGCTGACCCTTTCCCGCCCTTTCCCCTCGCCCTGCTGGCACCTGGTGCCCTGCAGGGATGTTGTTCTGCCTTCAGATGAGGAAGGATCCTAGGAAATGAGGGGTTCTCAGCAATTTTCCATTTCTAGAGAGGAGCCTACAGAAATCTTTTTGGAGGCAGCGTGTGAACAACTCACTGGGGGACAAGGCAGAACGTCACCTCTCCACCTGACGTGATCAGTGGACTTAATCTTTCTTTAGTTTCTCTTTTCCGTGACTGTATTCTAGAAGAGGAGGTCTGCAAGGGGACAGCTGAGGGCTGTTCACTGCTGGTAACTCGTTGCCGATGGGGGTTAGGCACTCAGTACATGTTTGTTGAATAGATGTAGGATCTGACCTATAATGGAGGACATGGGGTTTGAACACAGTGCAAGGAAGGTTTTATAGAACAAAAAGAATCAGAAGACCTTCTGGAGAAAAAGGAGAACCATTTCCCAGCCACAGAGCACTCGGACTGGACTCCGTCTGACATGCAGAGAATGACAACAATGCTCTCATTGTGAAGATCGGAACGCAAAGGCACGTTTTAGCTAATGAGGGATGCGTCTGGATCCTAGTCTTCTGAGCCTAGTTCCCTTTCAAAAGTTAGGGTCCTGACAGGCAGAGATACGGCAAGCAAAGCCGAGGGCAGAGGAGGGAAGCAAGATATTTGAAGGTGCAGGGTCTCTTCAGGAAATAAAGATGATCTCAGGGACTTAGAAGGAAGAAAAGTGCGTCTATGTAGTGGGGGAAGAGAGGAGGGAAATGCAAGGGTGTGGCCCAGCCCCGAGCTGTGGCCTAGTCAAGCCAGGGAAGCTTCACAAAGAGGCTGATGGGCCTCTGAAGAAGGGAGGGGAAGTGGGTCAGCAGGAAGGAAGGAGAAAGAGAGGCAAGTGCACAGAGCAGTGAAGAATTGCTCAAGACTGTCAGGAACTCGTGGGAGAGTCTGTAGCAGGTATACAGGTACGCACGGACGCATAAGGAAAGGACCCGATTATGGAAAGTCTTCAAGGTCAAGCTAACAAACGTAACGCTCAAGAGTAACAGGGAGATACTCAAGATTCTTGGCTATGGACCGAACAGTGAAAGAAAATTAATCTGAATAGATAGTTCTCAAATTTAGGATGCCCAAGATACTTTAAACTTCTTTGTTCCCCAAAGATATCCTGGTCATAAGGCCTTCTGAGGATTCCAGGACAGCCAGAACTAAAGGCCTGTGTGTGCATATTACAATTAGAGTATTAAGCTAACAGAACGAGATTTACAAAAATTTGCTAAGAAAATTTCTTTAGTCAAAACACTATGAAGTCTTGCAATTACCACATATTAATTAGAACTGAAGGATTCCTTGTCTTGCTAAGCCTTGGAAAATGGTGTATAGTTACCTGGTAAACTGATGAAGCATTAGGAATCCAGATGGTAGAATAAAATGTACAATCAATGTATAAAGTTCCAGAAACACTTTATTTAAAAATGGAGTTGTAAATGCATAACAAAATAACATAAGTAATAAATGTAACAAAAATAAATAAGGAGGATAATGTATTCATACAAAATAAAAATAACATAGTAAAAGGCCAAATGTTTATAATTGAACAAAACCGTGTAAACACTTAAAGGATAATGTAAGTTGAGTAGATGCTAATATTTTCCTAGACAACTCCTTACCTTCCGCTTCCGTGGGGATCTAATCAGTACCCAAACGTTAAATAAAAGAGGGAGCAATGGTGATTATTTTGTTTGACTTTTTCTTCAAATGGATTGACCCTGTTTCAATGTTTCACTTATTCCTTCAAAGCATTTGTATCATTCCATTCATGTTCTTTAAAACCTTTTTTTTCCAGTCCTCCTTTATTAGACAGAATGGAGAAATTAGCTTTACAAGGACAATAGTTCATTTACTGTTTTTTTTTTAATTTAAAGAAAAATATGAGATTCATTATACAACAGACTTTTGTTTTTACATCTCTACAAAAAGGGGTTTTTTGCATCTTTATTAACTGGCCCAACAGTACAGGAGTTTTTAAATCTTGTAAAGTTTTGAAGCATACAGAGTTAGTCTGTCTATTGAAACCAATGTAGTACAGGATTATTGCTGAAATACTACAGACCATTCGTAGAAGTTGCAAAAGCCACAGTTTTAACCTTTATAGACTGATGGGGTCAAGGGGGAAATCCAAGTCTACTAAGTAATATTTAAAGCAATTAAGATTCACCCAAATTATAGTGTTCTGGAAACACAAAGATAATTACTTTCTTTTAAAACTTATCCAAATGTGAACTTACTGGAAAGAGAAAAAAACAAGTTTACAGAAGGTATTTTTCCACAGGCTTCCTGTTTAGTAGCACAGGCCTGAGCCTTCACCGTTACCGTCTTGCAGGGTCCTTACAAATGTGTAAGACGGGCAGGGTTTACTACTGGGTCCTACAGGGAAACACACAGAAGCAATTCATTGCTTGGGAGTGAAACTATCAGCTAATCTTATGACTACTGGTTCTCCAAGTCTCCTAGTGAAGAAAATTTTAACTTCACGATCATTTCAAGGGAATTTTTTTTCAACTGTCACATATAAACTTGGTAACACAGGACCAATATACGTGTTCTCAGTTTAAAAAATATACTCCACTTGAACAGTCTAGTTTAATCTTTCTAGTTATCGTTTGCCCTACAATGAGACAGAATCTTATTTCCGTTAAAAAAAATTGGAAAAAAGTGCCAAATTGAGCTTTTTGAAAGTGGAGTAAAACACCGAGGGGTTAAAACAAATACAGTATTGTCAATCTCCTATGTACAAAAAAGACGGTTAGTCCTTACTGATATAGAGCTATGTCCACCTACCACTCCCGGCAAATCTTAGTGCAAACATAATAGTTCATCTCCGTCAACCCCAAGACAATTTACGTAGCAACAAAGTTATATAAATCACATATATGCTGGAAAAATTCAGAACACAAGAATGACTGTTTGGAAAGGTCAGCTGGACTGTGGAGAGTAATACGTCATTGTATCCAATGGTAATGAATACTAATATAAATCCTATTATTAAGAAGCAAATATAAGTGTTTAACAAATCTGTACAGATGAAGAGGAAGTCCATTTCGGGGAGCAGCTTGGCACAGGAGACATGGGGGTCAGAAATGTTGGGTATTTAATTTGCTTGTAGGTCACAGCATGGCTTAAAGAAAAAAAACAAAGATCTATGAAGGGAAAGGATGCAATTACAGAATTCAATTTGAAAATCATAAAACCACAAAAGGCAAAACTGTCACAATCTGCTTTTTCCTACATGCGCCTCTCGTGGTTTTCTAATGGCCTGAAAGGATTAAGAGGATACCACGTCATAGGTAAAAAATAAATAAATACAATTAAGAAGACGAGAGAACAAGATTGTAGCTGACCAAGCTGTCTTGTTTTGTGTAAGTCAACACTATGCTGTTTCCAATATTCCTAGTCAATTCCACAGGTTCTTATTTTTAACACTCGAGGGAAAGTCATTCATGTACTGTAACGTCTTCCTCTTCCCCATCAGGGTTGAACCTATTGAAATGGATACTGAAATCAGCCTCGGACTCGGCATTCTCAAATTCGGCTGACACTGAGATAGCGGCAGGATGGGGAACCCTAGCTTCTGGCTGGCAAAGTGTCGGTGTCTGACCGGGGCTGCTGTGGTTGTTCACAGGACTGGACTTCTGTTTTGGCGGAGACGGCAAGATGGCGCTGGGAAATCCCATGTTGTTCAGAGCCTCCAGAGTTCCATCTGGGTCAATCATAGCGTTGATTGCTGAAGGAAAAAAAAGATAATTGTAGATGCAGTTAAATTTGGATGTGAACACTGCTTATGACTTGGATAACATTTCAACTAAGGATGCTTGTATGAGCTTAAATTTGACTAAAACCCTTTTGAATACTGTATTTAAACCCCATTTTTAATAATTTGGGGGCTGACCTCTACTGTGGGTGACACGGACCTGAATGCTCTCTCTGGGGCCCTGCACAGGCTCACATACGGGCCTTTCGGAGTCTGCTGGAAGACTGAGATTTGGGAGAAAGATGTTTTTGAAATTTGCTTTCATCACTGTGACAGGCTAGGGAAAAAGCTGGGTGTGATTTTAGTAAGTACTCCGTGCTGTATCACAACTCAGAAGACTGGGGATTCACTGCTAAGATGGGGTCCCGAGGAACTGGAGGCTGGGAGCCTGGGAGGGCATCATCCTGCCTGGAATGCTACCGTGGTCTGCTGTCGTTCGCCCAGGTGAGCGTGTGGGGCCGTCGGACGTGTGCAAGTGTGTGTGCCCCCGAGCCATGGGGATGCCCACAGACCCCGAGAGCGGCTCCGGCAGGCCGCACAGACCTTGCTGCTCTATGGGACGGGCCAGTGAAAGAGCACCTTTCCATCCAAAAGATCCCTGAGTGAGGGGACAAGGAAAAGTCTTAGGCAGTGATTTTCAACTTGGCATTGGGGAGAGTGGGGAGCTGGCAGAAGGAAGCACCTTTGATAAAACAATTACTCTCAAGAGGTCCTTTTCAAAGTACACTGCTAACAGTCATTGTGTTATTAGCAAGACACTCTTCCCCACTGGGGTAAAACACAACCCTTCAGGGTGTGGAGACTGACCAGACATTAAGAATCACTTAGTGAGGCAGCGAATATCATTCTCAATGGAGAAAAACTGAGAGCTTTTCCCCTAAAGTCAGGAACACGGCAAGGCTGTCCACTATCACCACTGCTATTCAACACAGTACTAGAAGTCCTAGCCTCAGCAATCAGACAACAAAAAGAAATAAAAGGCATCCAAATTGGCAAGGAAGAAGTCAAACTCTCACTCTTTGCAGATGATATGATACTTTATGTGGAAAACCCAAAGGACTCCACTCCAAAACTGCTAGCACTCATACAGGAATTCAGTCAAGTGTCAGGATATAAAATCAATGCACAGAAATCAGTTGCATTTCTATATACCAACAACAAAACAGAAGAAAGAGAAATTAAAGAGTCAATCCCATTTACAATTGCACCCAAAACCATAAGATACCTAGGAATAAACCTAACCAAAGAGGCAAAGAATCTGTATTCAGAAAACTATAAAGTACTCATGAAAGAAATTGAGGAAGACACAAAGAAGTGGAAAAACATTCCATGCTCATGGATGGGTAGAATAAATATTGTGAAAATGTCTATGCTACCTAGAGCAATCTACACATTTAATGCAATCCCCATCAAAATACCAGCAATTTATTTCAAAGAAATGGAACAAATAATCCTAAAATTTATATGGAACCAGAAAAGACCC
>LNAC01001124.1:198552-251501 GCA_002007465.1 Ailurus styani
TACCCCTTGGGCAAAGAAAAAAAAAAAAAAAAAAAAAAAAAGAATCACTTAGTGAGGGCCAACATATTCTGCCTGCGGTAATTCAAGCAACAAAGACTGAGTAGAATCAGCAGCTGACTCTGGAAGCTACGTGTTGTGCCACCACAGACTTCTAGTTCAAGACACACACAGGCATTCAAGCCTGAGTGGGATCTGGTACACAAGAAAATAATGACCCTGTCAAACTTCAGGAGGCAAACACAGTCTCTTTTTCTTCTCTCCTGCCTTTTCTGGTCCCTTTGGCCAATAGGCACTCTTTTCTTGTTGGTTCACTTAAACAAATGTTATTTGTATCAGAATACAAGTTCATTTGGGTTACTTCATAAATGTCAAATCAAATAAATAATGCCAATTGTCAATAAGCATCCTGAGTTGCATACAATTTTAATGCATTATTTTACATATTTTTCATACATTAGTATTTAAGTACATATAAAATAGATTATTTCATACTGCAAATTAGTCTACAACAGCTAGCCTATATCCCCAAGGTTTAACTTTATCTTCTTATTTATATTGGTTTTTATATTCTTTTTTTTAAAGATTTTATTTGAGAGAGAGAGAGAGAGAGCACATGCGTGCCTGTGTACAAACACAAGCATGTGCGTGGGGGGGAGGGGTAGAGGGACAGGATCTCAAGCAAACTCCACGTTGAGCTGGAGCCCCAGGTGGGGCTCGACTCCATGATCCGAGCAGAAACCGAGCGTCGGACACTTAACCCACTGAGCCACCCAGGTGCCCCATTTATATTGGGTTTCAAAAGCTTCCTTTTTATGAGTAATTTGGATATATAGAACTATATATATTTTTTTACCAATTATTATATCTGTTACTATATTATAACCAAATCACATTATTACAGAATATTTTAAGAGATACCACTTAGAATGTACTTGTCTGGAACTGTTAGTCCCTCCTACTTAGTTCAGTAGTAAATGTACCTTGTAGCTGCTTTTCAACTCTTTTCAGCTCCTGTAATATAGAAGAAATCTCCTGTAGGGAAATCAATGACAAAAGTTAGCTTACTGTAAGTAAAGCATTTTTATTTGATAAGCAATGAATCTCAGACTCCTCTCATTTGGGACACTTAACATTATCTACACGGCACTACATCTGCAGCAACAAGATAGGAAATAATTACCCAAAAAAATGAGATTCAAGTTTTAAAATCTTTAACGTTTAACTACAATTATTTTTTCAACAATAAAAGATGACAAGTTCAAGATGATACTACTATACAGTGTACAAGCAAAGTGTTTGAAACACTTGCATTGAACAACCTTGCCACAACTTTTTAAAAGTGCATAAAGATTTTCTTTGAAAAATGTATGAACTGCGACCTCAGTTTTATGAGGACACTCTGAACCAGGAAAACCTGTACAGATTCTTGAGGAGGAGATGAGCAATCTCCTGAGGAAATGATTCATGTCCACTTCTATTTGAGTTCAGCTCTTATTTCAAATCACCTATTTACAATGTATAATCATTACAGGAACAAGAATTAGTATTAGTGAAGAAACATAAAGAAAGTTCCTCCTTTATACTCTGTAACTTTGAAGCAATCAACATTTTAAACCCCTGTGAGAGACAGTAGAAGGCATAAAACTTCCTAAATCTGTGTATTTCTACCTTTTTAAAAATGTAAATTAACAAACACTTTAAAAGAATATCATTCCTTTAAGATAAACCTATTAAATGTTTTAATATTCAAGAACAATTACCATACCATGCTTGAGGTTTTCACAATAGGGACTTCACTCTCAGCTCTTAACTTGCTTTCTATTTCATCCCAGTTCCGATCCTTGTCTTTAAATAATATTCTAGAAATTAAAAAACATAAGCATTTTACTTTCCATGTTTAAAAAACCTATCATATGTTTAACAATAATATAAAACCAATGCATCTTTTCAAAGCTACACAAGGATAAAGAATCCACTAAATATTACATACACTACAAATAAAATACTGACCTAATATTACCAATAAACTCATTTATGTGAGAAATCTGTATTAAAAAAGCAAGTAAGTGGTTATGAATATACACGTAAATCCTTTCATAGTTATCTCATTTGATAGTGAAAACCAAATATAAAATATGGATGATATAACCCCCAAATTTTATCTAATATTTGTAATCAACTATAAGATACCCACTTATTAAAACAGTTTTATTCAGATAGAATATACGCAGTATAAATATTAAGATGAAAACAGAATGAATTAGGTATGAAAAATCATTGATTGGTTAAAGTGTGAACATTATTTTAAAGGCTGAAAATTGCAGTACTTACTGTGTTTGTCTTTAAAAATCTTAATTTATGTTAGTGTATTTGTATACAATAACCAATTAGGAGTTAAGACAGTATCCTTTTGATAAAAACAATTGCCAAGAAAGATAATTATCCTTACATTAGAAACTAAACTCAAGTATCTTAACTTACAAAAAAAGTATCACAGAGTTTTATCTTTTAAAAGTGGTACCCTTCTCTCCCAATACTTTGGAATCTCTGAGACATGACTCAGCAGTTTTAGAGAGATGTAAATAATAGGCACCTTTCTGGTTTCTTTTAAAATTTCTTTAGTGAGCCTGGAATCTAATTTAACTGCCTTATATAAATACCAACACTGTACAAGTGAGTAAATTATTACTACTGGAAGCTGATCAGTATTTAAGTAGTACACTAAATTATATTATTTGTATTTCTTCAAAGATCAATATGCCAGGTTCAACTTACTTTTGAAAAACATGAAATTCATCAACATCAAATCAAGTCTGGAACATCTACAATTATACATCACCATGCTTAAAAGGGTAATAATGGTTCTAGAAACTCATGAAAGAATATTCTTCCGACTGTTAAATTTTCTAAACTCAAAAGACTAATAAACCTCCTTGCCAGCTGTCTAAGAGCTGATATTGTCATGGCCAAGACATTAAGACAGGTGAGTAAATTGTGTGATTTGTACAAGTCCCTTGTAGCATTAGGACTGGTGGGGAGAAAACAGACTGTTTCATGGGCCACCTTGGAACTACAACGGATTCGTATAAGACAGTGAGTCTGCGCGTAGCCACACCGTGCTCAAAATCCAGTGACTTTTGCCAGATTATGGTTACTGGGTAAAATGCATGGGCCTCTCAAACTGTTAAAGGGTACATGTATCACCTTTCCTGGAAATGGCTCAGAATGGTCAACTGAGGTTCCCGACTCATACACACACAAAGCCCCCCAGAGCTCTAAGCCACTGAAGGAATAAAAAAACTTACTTTAAAAACAATGTGTAAATTCTGTGGTATGGATTTAAGAAGCCTAACTTGGCATTTTGACTTTAGGAAGTGAACTCAAATACACTATTTAAATACTAAGGAAGCAGAAAACTAGATCAAGACATGACTTTAGACCAGGCCATAAGGGTTAGAACTTAACTGTCTTTTGTTGAAAAGTTATCATAGATCTTTCAGAAAAAAAATTCACAGCTTTCAAGTGATCGTCATTATTACATTATGGATTCAAAATCGTAGTCAGACTAAATGTCAGCATGGAAAACACAGTAAATGCCAAGGATAATTTCATTCAGTGATTAAACCATTAAGCTAAAAACCCTTTTTACTAAAGCAGTTGCTTTTGGAATAAAAAGTCTACGGGTCACATTCTAAGCCCTTCACTCTCTATTCTCTGGCATGTCCCTCAATACCTGCAGATCAAGGTTAGGAACTGGTAGTTTGCACACAGGGCTGTGCTCACGGCTTGAGGGCGTCACTTTCACATGGAATACCATGAGAATGCTGTATAAAACAGTTCTTGTATAAATATTTGCAATTGTGTCCATAGTAAGTATTGGGGCAATTTAAATAGGCGTATATTCTTAGGCCCAGATAGGCATTTGAGTTTCTAACTCCTGACATAAAACTTAAGGACCAGTCATTCCTCAAACTACCCTGTACTCCATGCAAAAGGCTCAGGCTCTCTCCCTTAGATCTGCTTATTAAAAATGAGACAAACCATAAGAGACTCCTAATCTCACGAAACAAACTGAGGGTTACTGGGGGGTGGGAGGGTAGGGATAGGGTGGATGGGTTATGGACATTGAGAAGGGTTTGTGCTTTGGTGAATGCTGTGAAAGATGTAAACCTGATGATTCACAGACCTGTACCCCTGGGGCAAAGAATAATAAAAAAAAAAGATACTTATCTCTGAATACTACCTTCCATAAAGCCTCCTCTCATTGTCCTAGGTGAAAGCGACCCCTCCCCTCTGCCTTTCCCTCTATGTGGGCACCAATCTACCATATGCCACCTTGCACAATAATTAACAGTAGATATACTTCGCCTTGCTGGCCAGATTGTAAACTTCGTAGGAGTAGGGATGATGTTTGATCTTGCTGAGGTTCATAGAGCCTGCCACAGTGCTTTACACATAGTAGAAGTCAATGTTTATACAGAAGGCAACAAAATAACTTTATTGAGGCATTTTTACTTATTTTTTGCTTGTTTCCTTTTTTTACCTTTCTAAATTCCATCAAATTTCTGAGACAGTAAAATTAATCAACCAACCAGTGAATGAATGTGTTCTTTGGTCTCAATTTTAATTCAATGTCAAAGCTAGAGGAGGTATTTTTCTTTGGCCAAAACTAGGGATGAGTTCAGTGTGACTGAGGAACAGTCAATGGGAAGAGAGAATGGTACCAGTCAGGTGTGTTATGAAAATCTACTGAATGAATAAATGAGAGGATGGGACCTAGTTAGTATGGAAAGAGGACCTGTATTTCAGTAGGTGGGATAAGCCCCCAGCTCTCTTACTTTACCCAGCTTTTGACTATCTGACTCCATGCAAAATTTAGCTTTATGGGTCATCCTTCTAAATTTACTGGAAGATAAAGCAAACCGCTTTTATAGTAGTTTATTTTTTAAATAGTAGTTTAAAACATTTTAAAATGGCTTTTTTTTTAAAGAACACCTTAAACACAGTATTTTAAAAAGACACTTTTGAAATAGTTTGGAAAAATATTATCTAAATGAATTCTCTTAAATAGATAGCCTTACGATTCAATAATGTGATATTCAATGTGTTTTTACCACGATTAGGTACTCATCAAATTAGGTACCACGATTAGGTACACTGATGAAATGTATTATTTCATCACATAAGCAATATAAAATTGTATTTGTGTGGAATATTATAATTCACAAACCATATTCAGACATGGTTTCATTACATCTTAAAATTTTAATTATAGGAATTAGAAATTAAGTCACAGCATCAATGAATTTCTGAAGTATTTTACATAGATTTTACACCTTGAGCCCTTATCTTGATATCTCTTAAAAATGTACCAGTTTATTTCTTCACTTTATTGCCTTCTAAAAAATAATAAGTTAAATTCTCTTTAGGTTAAAAGAATAATGCAATCTACACTGTCTTGTCCTATTTTTTACTTTTTACATTTTTTGACAAAAGTAATACAGAATGTGGTTAAAAATACAAATCTTTCAGAAAAAAATACATATTATATAGAATACCTACTATGTGCATATGGGTACGTACATACACAGATAATTCTTCCCTCCAGGTTCATTTCTTAAAGGTTTATACAAATGACCTCATAATATAGTTACTCTTGTACACCTTGGCCTTTTCACATAATGATATCTTTACTTTTTCAAAAGAGTTATCAGTGAAGTATATCAACAGCCCTTCCAAATACAGTTGAAATATGAGGCATATTACCTTAACAGTTAAAAAGTGATTACATGTTTATCTTTTCTTAAGGAATACTTTGTACATATAATTAAATAGTTATTTTAATGACTACCATTATGTTGACATCCGCTGTTTTTTCAAGATAATTTACCCTCATCAATTTTCACACATCCCTATGAGTTTTAAGTAAACTTAACTTCCCATAAAATAATAATTTAACGTTCATTCACTAACCAACAGTTACATAGTATATTCTAGGTACTTTATCATTAAAGACCACTGCGCTCATGGAATTTACGTTTTAGTTTGTGTATTTGAGTACCTCCACCTGTATGAAGTTAGCAGTTTCTGCTACCTCTATGGGCTTTGTCTTAATTTCATTATTTTGCATAATTTTCTGATTTTATTATTCACAACTTCCAACCAAGCCCAATCCCCCCTTTTTCCTTTTTATTATTACAATCACTAGTTACACGGGATAAAAAGTGTAATAACAATGCAATTTCATTGGATCCTTTCTAAGTTAAAAAAATGTGTACATTTTCAGGTTCACATTTGATTTTCAGGAAATTAAATTAGTTGCATGCTATTTATAAATAACACATTCAATAATTTCTGACTGGGCTTATAAGTGAGCCTACTGTTTTTATTTTCATCATGTGCAGTGATTCAGCAACTGGCACTCTAATATCATCGTGGGCGAGGTCTGCCTGCACAACTACGTGGCCCCAGCAACTACATGACTTCCGAGTCTGCTGATGCCACCGTCTTCTCTCAGGGTCATCCAGCTCCCCTCCACCAGGACAACAACCCATCTTCCTTGGAGTTGCCCGTACAGCAGGCAGCCAGACCGATCAAGTCCACCCAGTGAAATCCACAGGGTCTAATCACATGTCACGCACGCCTCAAGTCTGGCTCAAGTACGCAGTGTAGCTGAAGGTGATGAAACTGTTATTTTGAATTTAATTCCACTAAAATTCCACTAAATTCCACTAATAATTCCACTAAAATTATATTCTAAAGGATTATTAACCAAAGGAATGAATAAATGAAATAAACACTGATTAAAAGCACCTTATATGGGAATGAAGTCTCCAAACTTAATCAGACTGAACAACCGTTGACTGTGTATTATCTGTTCAGCATAGTTCTGAGGCCCTTGTGACTGCATGCCCAAGGCGGGCGGGTACGCAGGTATTCTGAGTCTTACAGGGTTACGCACACTGTCCTCTTTACTGATGAGGAAGATGAAACTAGCCTCAAGTTTCAGGTCTTATAAAAGAAGCCCCAAAGGTCTGTTAATTGAAAATACTTACTGTTATTTTATGGAGGAGTAAACTGTATCTGATTACTAATAAAATTAGTCTTAGTAATTTTATAGCTGTTAACTCTCCATTATAAAGGGCTGATTACTGAGTCTTCTGTTTCCCTTTCTGTGCCCTTCATGCGGCCTAGCTTCTGGCTATTACTTATACCTAAAAAAGAGACGGAACGTGATGGTGGCAGACGCTGCCACTGCCTTCACTCGTTCCTACTGGCTGCGGGTGGGAGCAGGTGAGCACCAAGTGGAACAGGGGTCTGCTGACAATCTAAGCCCCGAGGTGTGAGTAACAGAACAGTACCTGATCTTTCCAGCTGTTTTGTCTATAGACTGTCTTATCTTCTTAGAAAACTGAAAGACGGATGACAGCAGCAGATTATCTCCCATGACCTGAAACATCCAAAGAAATTAAATTAAAATATTATCACTGTATTGTATAACCACCAAGAACACTAGTCACAGCTCACTATATTTACGGGCATTTAGTATTTATGCTAATTTTAATAAAAAAAAATCAATGAGGAATGTCATTAGAGTTATGTATTACTAAATTAAGAAAGAAATAAATATCAATAAAGGAGTTCCTTTTTTAAAAATAACTTGTCAAGTTTCCATACTATTTTGGTCATATCCCTTATAAAAAATAATCCATATTACCCTATCTTCAATTACTATCATGATCCCATCTCTCAAGCCTCTAACTCAAATGATCAAAAAAAAGTAAAATACGAGTAATTTAGAATACTATGTTTATTATCTATTCTTTCGCCAAATAATATGAATATAGAGACCAAGAAGATTACAATCCTTGCTTTTTGGGGCAGAGTCTAATGGGAGAGATACCTTTGAAAGATTTTATTTATTTATTTGACAGAGAGAGACACAGTGAGAGAGGGAACATAAGCAGGGGGAGCAGGAGAGGGAGAAGCCGACTCCTTGCTGAGCACACAGCCCTACATGGGGCTTGATCCCAGGACCCTGGGATCATGACCTGAGCCTCAGGCAGACGCTTAAGGACTGAGCCACCCAGGCACCTCCCGAGAGATACTTCTTAAAAATTTGCTCAAAAGAATGAATTTTTATGATGGAGGTTCATACCACCCTTTGAAATTTATGGGCAAAACTAGGGCTGGCAAAGTTCTTCTCTAAAAGGCCAGAGAGTGAAGATTTCAGGCTGTCTGGTCTCTGTCACAACTACTGAACTCACTCTTGTGAAAGCAGCTGTAGATGACACCACAAACAAGTGGGCTTGGCTGTGCTGAGATAAAGCTTTATTTATAAAGACAGGTAGCAGGCTGGATTTGTTCTGCAGAAGCTAGAAAAGGGACTAAGCCTGGGGCTAGATGTGGGCTCCCAAGTCACCTCCTTATAGTTCAGAACTGCATCGAGACTCTGCGAGACCATCCAGAAAATAAGATATGGCCTTGGAGGTTAAGAAGCTGTTCAAGACCACTGCCATAGCTAAAAGAATGTAGGAAGCCTATTAAATACTTTGCTAAAAAAGAACATAAATAAGCGCTAAATTCTGTGATTCAGTGCTACACAAATTCTAATGAAAGGGAGTTCACGGAAGGGTGATGTCAATAACGAGGGCACCATGGAAAACGAGAAGCTAAGAATGGCCAGGGTTTGAAGTTAGTGTGGGATAAAGTCACTGAGGATGTGATCAGCAACATACAGGCAATGGAAGGCTAAATAAACATATGGTATTTTGTGGGCCTTGAGGAAGCGAACCGAAGCAAGAGTGGAAGACATCAATTGGGTGAGGACAGAGTGTGTTTTATAACCATCCAATATATGCAGGGGCAACTGTGGAGCAGGCCACATGCTCGCCCACTGCACATCTGTTTCTACTATTACTGCAAACATACACAATCTTACATATTAACTTCTAGCTCCTGTTCCTTAAATCCAGGAGTTCACAGGATGCCAACCTATGATCAAACTTTTCCTTTCCACTGCTACTTTCTATATTCTCCTTCTACCCATGCCCTAAGCCTTCACCTGTACCCCCACTGCATGGCATTCCTCAATTAGCTCTTTCCATGGTGCTATTTGAAATAACCATTCTTTGGTGAATTAAACTCCTCTATATCCCTGAATTTCCCCCAAACTCATTTCATCTATTTCCATTATCATTAATCTTTTCAATAAACCTCTCCATAACTGATTTGGCAACAGCCACACTTATTTTTAAGAGAGTTTAACAATTTTTATCTGCACTGGCTCACAGGTACACAGAATTAATCATAATTCTTAATTCATGATATAAATCACTAGTCCAATTTGGACCACTTTTTCTCTTTAATAATGATAAATTATAAATGATAAACTTATGATAAATCTAACAGCCAAAACAAAATCTAGAATGCAGCAATAACCATGTAACAGAAGAGATGGCCAAAAATACTCATTCCCTATCCCACAGGAAGAGGATACTTGCCTTTGACCTCCACTATGTGACTTGGTTTCACCCATGGGATATTAGCAGACAAGACACGAACATGAAATGTGCCTGCACAGTGGGGCTGGCTTTCTGGTGCTTCTGATAGAACCATGACAAGAACAAGCCTTGGCTAGCCCACTTGTCCACGCAACATGAGAGGCACATGGGCAGACCTGGACTCAACCTACAACTTCCAATTGTCCAGCTGAGCCGTACCAGTTAACCCACAGGTGTCCAACAAATACGTGCCTACCGCTCGATGCCACTGAGATTTCTGCGGGCTGTTATGCAGAAATACCTGACCGATGTCATCTACCACTAGTCATATGGTTTCCTCCATCCCATCTCCCTGCCACCCTCCACCCAGGTTAAACAATATCCTGAATCCCATTCATCACTGCCTTGGCTTTCTTTTTCATATTATTTTGTTACATGTATTTCTGGTCCTAAGTATATATTTTCGTTTTTAAAAATGTATGACAAAGAATCACATTAAAAGTAATCTTTTGAGAATCACTTTTTTTCATTCAATATTACATGGCTAAAATTCATCCACATTGTGGCATACTGCTGTAGTTCATTTATTTTGATTACTTTGTAATTATTTGATTTGTAAACATACCACTGTATACATTCACTTTTCTGCTGATAAAAATTGTTAGATTGTTTCTAAGTTTTGTTATTGTCCACAGCGGCACTATAACATTCTTTCACATGACTTCTGTGAAATAGGAACAGGTGTCTCTTGAGTTTGATCATGAGATGTTTATGTTCAACTTTAAGAAATAATCTCGAACCATTTTTCCTAAGTGACTGCAGCAATTTGACCTCCACCGGCAACACATGAGTCTATGCATCTATGTTCTCTAACACTTAATATTTTAAAACTTTTAATTTGTTGCCAATTGAACAAGAATCACATTGTAGTCCTGAGATGTATTTCTCTGAACACTTAGGAAGTTGAACATCTCTGTATTTCGAAGATTTTAGGTAATTTCTCTTCATGTCTTTTGGAGATTTTTCTATTGAATTGTTTTTGCCTTTTTAAGTTGATTGGTAGGACTTCTTTATGTATTCTGTATACTGATCCTTTATTGACTGTATGCTTCACAAAAGTCCTTTAATTTATCAATCTAATTTATCAACTCTAATTTATCAATCTTCTATTTTAAAGTCAAAGCTTTTTGTGTCTTTTAAGAAATCACCCCTGACTATAATGTGAAAGACACTTACATGTATTTTTTACTAAAAGTTCTAAAGTTTTGCTTTTGCGCCCTTTAGAAACTTAATTCATTTGCAGTGAATTATTTGTACATAATGTGATGTCAGGATGAAGTTTCATCCTACTCATAATAAGGAAAAGTGCTTTTTTCCCCAGCCCCATTCATTGAACAGTTCCTCCTTTTCCCACAACAGGACATGCCTGCCTCTGACATTTGTTAAAGTTTATGGTTTACTTACTTCATCCCTGCTCCAGGTTCTCCTCCTTGTAATTGTTAAGTGATCAGGGGGCTCTGCTGGTTGAGGTCTTGGATCACCAGACCGACAGTTGTTTCCTTCTGGCGTTTTAGAATGAACTAATGGAGGGATCTTTCGGAAATTGAGGCTTTCATCAAAAACACGATCAACCAACTAATAGGACAAAAGCAGATCCTTATGAGAATAATTTGGAAAAGTACTGATACTGGCATTATAATTTTTTTTATTAGACAAGTTATTCCATTGTCAGGTAGTAACAGAACCATGATATCTTCAATAAACCAATTACTCTTTCTTTTTATAAAAAGGTACCTGTTTAATAAAATAGATGTTCATCTACATAGATTTTATTTTTAAAATCCAAAATACACAACTATGCTGAATTCAATTCTTCAATGGATAAGCTTTCCCTTAAATGGAAAACAGATGATAAGCAGAAAAAGCTGAGCCATGTAGATGGACAAGTTTATTTTACTCACATTGCCTTACCAATGTAAAATAATGTTTCTTTTCCTTTTAGTTTCCTATCTTGTTTTTTCCCTTTTTTTTTTCTCCCCAAATCCAGGTGCCAAATTTCTTCACAGATATATAAATTGCAAGTTCCAATTAAGTTTACAAAAGAAAAAAAATTTAAATCCACAAAATAAGTATTTTGGTCTTAGGTAAGCTTTGAACAATGCTATAGAAATTACATATTCTAGTAAAAATGACATACTGCCATCTACAGTACAAATTATACAAATACAATACAAAGTAACTCAGGTTTACTGAAGAAGGAATAAACTTTAGTACAATATTCAGAAATAAAACAAAAAGGAAAGATGAAAGTATATTCGATGAAATGTCTGAATAATTTCACTGGGTCTGAGTGAATAAATAATCATGTTAGGTACAATTTAGTTAGCTGAGAAAATAATATCTTATCATTTTAAATGTACCAGAAGAATTGTGTATGTCTTGCCACCAAGAAGATCCTTTTGTTTTTCACCAATGAGGATGATTTTATATACATTTACAATTGATCAATGTGGTAACAAAACTCTACACAGATTCATGAAAGCTCATTTACCAAATCAGACAACACAGGGAGGGAAAACAACAACAACAAAATGACCATTAAAGAGCTAGATTATAAAAGGAATGTGACAAAAAGCAAAGGAAGAAAATATTATTAACACAGTTTATGAGAATCAAATTTGTCAAAAAGGCTACCCATTTGGGGCTACTATTGAGAACATTATTTCATAAAATTAAGGAGGCTCATTAGAGGCTGGCATTTTTTTTTTCTGTAAAAAGCTAGATAATAAATATTTTAGATTTTACAGCCAATATAGTGTTTGTCTAACTACTCGTTTCTGACATTGTAGCACAAAACAGCCAGATGATAATTAAACCAAAGAATGTGGCTTTGTCCTAACCTTTTAATTCATTCTCTCAAATGCCCATCTTTCACTTACACCAGTTCAAGAGAGAAAACATGGCAGAGTACCATTAATTTTATATTATCCATTTAAGGCACCTTCTGGAGCAAGGTTACACAACACTGGCCGTTGGGGTTGGAGGGCAGGAGGCCCTGATGTGGGAAGGGCAATAGTCTATATGTGCGACCTTCCATTCCAGAATTTACAAGAATGTTTCAAAACTGAATATACATGTATTTTTGTCTGCATGTATAAATACATATATTTCAATTTTCAAAGTATCTTTGAGTATATATGTGTATTTTTCAACAGAATTATTTTAAGCAGTGAAAACTGTAGAGTTTTCTCTTCATTTGCTAGTAGGGATATCTACTAGCTAACTGGGTATCAAGATCTTTTTAATGGTCAAACTTTATAGAAACATTATACAATCATTTACCAAGTTTTAATTTGCTGTTCGGATGCCATTTATATTCCCGTTTTAAAGTGAAACTGTACACCAAGAATTGGCTGACGAAGTGCTTGTTCTAAACGATTTTACGGCTTCATGTTAATAGGAGGCCAAATGTTAGCCTTTGCTGCTTTTGTTACAAAAATATAAAAAGAAATTTTTCAAACCAAAGTTGGAAAATGCAGCACTGCATGCAGACAGGGAGGGTGGACGTAAGTAAACTAAAGGAAGCAAAAGCGAAAAGCAAAAGAAATAAAGAAAAGGAAGAACCTTATGCATTTCTCCATGAAGATCTCCTACCTCTTCTCTAGTGTCTATGGCAGAGCCAGGGGTGGTGGCAGCAGTGCTTACTGTGGTGCTGGGGGCAGTGCCCGACGAAGTCACTGAGTCGATCTCTCCCGCTACGTCGTTGATTTCCCGAGCAATGAGAGCAAGGTCTTGGCTGATCCTGGTGAGGATTTTAGAAGAGAGGTTTAATCCCTTTCAAAGAACAGCTCCAGAAACAACCGTTTGAGAGAGAATCAGTTAGGTCAGTTGTGTATCTAATTAAAGATTTGTACCCAAAACTTGAGAATTTTTGGGAAATCCTATTAACTATTGTGACACTAAAAGTCTTGAACTTTACTTCCAAAAGTTAGTAAAACTAAGTTTCACATAAACCGTCACTTTGAAAAATACGTTAAACACCCAGGAGTAGTGACATGTCTTGTAAAATACACCGTTAGTGTTGATGACTAGCATTAATAGAGGACAATGGTAAACAGAACCCAAGGAGTCGCTGACCCTGGATAAGAAAGCAATTACAACTTCATTTTCACTAACCTTCAAATGAACCTTATTAGCATTTCTTTTGATTATAAATACAAGTAACAAACAATAGTGGTATTAGTGATACTGGGTTTTTTTTTTTCACCAACAGCAATCACATTACAGTTGCTATAGGTATCTCGAAAACAGTCATTACTACTTCAAAATTAAACCCACGGCAATGATGATCCAGTTAGTATGTTAACAAAGAACCATTTATTACTGTCACCTTAAAAATAGTTTGATAACATTACAAAGAAATGCAGTCATAGTGAAACACGACGAAATATGTTACATTGATCATTCAGAAGCACTGTGCTGGGAGGAGCTCCAGAAGCTTCCCCAGATGGCCAAAGAGGTCAGGAACCCTGACTCAGGACCTCTGGCTATGCAGGGCACGTCTCAGTACACGTCCGGTCTTCCAAGCGTCACAGAGTTCTTATGAGGCAGGATTTCTCTAACCGATCGTGGATCAGGACACCTTCTCAGAGAAGGCGAGTGGCCTGATCATGACAACACAACTTACAAATAGCTCGGGCAGGGCCGGATGCCAGGTATAGAGCTCATTTCCACAGAGCCATGTATGTTATCAGCCACACGGCCTGAAGAACTAAATAAATATTATCAGTGATAAGCAAAAGAAATAATGGAATTTTTTTCCTTTACTGTCATTTTTTTAAGAGGGAGAAACTTATTAATCGACCACTGACATTCCTGCCTTTCTCAAAAAGATCTCAATTCAATGAGATACGGAAGTTTTCTAAGTTATGAACCCAATCTGGCTCCTTCTACAGGGAAGGTTTTGGAATGGCAGAACATTCTTAAAGCAACATGTGAAAGCTTCTGCAACTTTATAATTGAAAGCAGGTACAAAGTAACATTTTTTTAACTTGGGCAAAATGTAAGCTTGAAAGACTTCCAAGAAAGGCAGTCATTGCATAACAATTTAACTACAGATTTAAAAAGGGAAGCTAAATGGAAGCTTGTGGCCCCACAGACACAATCTGTGGTCAATTCCTTTATCTGCCGATACAAAAAGGTAGGGAGAACACCAGTAAATATGTTCGGATCACTTATAACTTTAGAATAAATATAAGGAGCACATTATATTATATATAATTATGTAGTGTATGTAATAATAGAATCAAAACCACTACGTGATCATGAGCACCCCTAGAAAGAAGCTCTATAATCGTCAACTCACTTCATTCTCACAGTCACCCTGTAGGAGAGGTACTCATCACCTTGTTTTACATCTCATTTTAGGATGAGGAAAAAAAGGCTTAGGAGAGGTTATGTAAGCATTTTTTGGTTAAAGTCACAAATAACTGGCGTAACTAGATCTTTTTGTTATGTCATGCTATATCTCACATTATCATTCCACATGTAATTTTTAAAAACTTGTTGACTGTTGATATGATTCTCCTGGAAAGAGTTTAAAGTGTTCTTTTAGATACTGTATTCGATTCTTGCATTTCTGAAATAGATGAACTAGGGTGAAAAGCAGAATAACCACACTTAAAAGAGACAAAAAATAGATAAGCATGAGCTTATCCAAAAATCCACTTTTGGTTTCAAGTTTTTTTATGCAGACACTTGTACAATGAAGCTTCTGATATTTGTAGACAGCAGTTTGTGAGTTAATCAGAAAAAACAAGTTAAACAGACAATAGCAATCTCAACAGGTTATGCAGAAAAACTACACTAACATGAATAATTAATGTATACACGATGTAAACTCTTCAGTCAGCAAGCACCCCAAAGCCTTCTTTTAATTTGCAAGTTTATCTTGTACATGCCAGCTGTTTCTTTGCATGACAATTCCTATCTTAAAGTTGATTCAATAATACAGACCATTAAATTGGTTTAAATCCGCACTGCTTAAGTCTCAGCATCTACTAAAATCCAACAGTAGGAATTCTAAAAAGCAAAATTATCAAGAAAACCAAAGTAATGAATATCTTCAAGTGGAAATAACAGATTTATAATTCAATAAAGAGGATGAACCTATTCATATAGCCGTTAAATCTAAGCTTACTAATTCCATAATGATGCTTCTAGGTTACGCCCACTGGAATATTTTATAATCTCGTATCTGTGTACCTTTTTTTTTTTTTAACTCAAAGCTTATAATCCTTGTTCTTAAAATGATACAAACATTTTATTTGGAGTTTTGCAATCATTCTGTTTTCCTTGCTTTCAGATATATGGCTGAAAAATACACCTTAAAAAATTAAAATCCCAAAGGCAAGTTTTATAAGCATGGTGCCACTAACAAACTAGAGGGAAAAGGTCGTTAGAGGTTAAATGGCCTGGCTGTTCAGCAGTCCTGCTACAGATAACGAGATACAGGGACAGCGGTGATAGGACGCATGTGGTAACAAGACGGAACCAAGTGAGAACGTCACCTAGAGTTCCTGTGCGCTGTCCCCTCTGCAGTACCTGTCTTCTGTGTGGGGGCAGGAAAGTGGGTGTGGCTTCGAAGAAGGGGTCCAGGTGTTCTGGTCTGGGGTCCAAGGGCTTCAAGGGGGTGGCCCCCGAAGGGGAAGCAGACGCACCCTCTAGTTCCCTTAGGGACTCTGCTCCGCAGGAAGGGGAAATGATGGGAGGAGAACAAGGCCAGCCGTACTCACAAGAATAAAAAACGGGCGGAAATTCTCTCACGGCAGGCATCCTACGAGCTCATAATAATTCACGGATCCTGAAGCACATATAGGCCTGTCCCCTAACTGGCTTGCAAGGCTTTAATAATTAGTCTCACACAAAGCTATTTATATGGCAAAATAAAACGTTGAAGCAGCACAATGAGATTAAAAGGGCATGTTGTCAAAGAATTATAAGCAATTAAAAGCAATTACAAGTAAATGGTCATTAAAGACCAAAAAACATAAACATTAAAGAAATGAGCCAGAAAAAAACATCATTCAGAGAAGTCAACAAAGAAAAACAAAAAGATAAACACCATTAAATTATGGTAGGAGTTTATTATTTTTTTTAAAGCATCTATGGACTATTATATATTATGTTCTTGAATAATGCTGCCAAATGTAAAACTTGAAGATCAGGGTCTTATAATGAAGGCAGAAATAACTATAGCATGTAAACGGTGAAAATGTTTAGGTGACATATGGTTTAAACACTGCAGTAAAATGTAATATCTTACGAACTTAAAAAAACATATTTTAACTACAAGAGCATTTGTTTGAGTGCAGCCTCTCTTCAATGTTCAGCCATGACAAGGTACTAATTAAAAATCATATCTGCAGCAAGAATTTTTATTATATAACCTAAAGGTTACACTAAACAAATTTATTTAATATTCAAAATAATTAATAAAGGGTTGAATTAAATTGCGCCTAATGAACTCATAAAAGTGTGTGTAAAAATCCACCTCCTCTAATTCTCCCCAGAGAACATGAGCAATGTATCTCCAACAAGTATACTATTATTACCTCTTTGGAAGATAAAAGGAAAGTAATCCAAAATTCAGTTGCACAATTCTTAATTATGGAAGATGTAAGGCAGCTGATACTACCTTTCAAAAATGGTATCTAGAAACAAGAAAGGGGGGCTGTACCCAAAATAAATTAGTTCTACAATATGTTAGTAGCACTGGTATTAAAACCACGAACGGAGAGAAACTGGATGAAGAGCAACTAAGTTCATAGCTACCTGCAGATCTCATTTCTTGGACTACTTGTACAAATCACATCAAAGCTAAAATCCGTTATCAAGTTGAAACGCTGACAAAAAAATTTCAATTCTTAAAGATGATTCATTAAAAACCAACCTGGCTATCTCTTCTCGATGAGCAGTCCAATCTCGGATGTAGTCTTCCTGTTCTTTGATCCGGTGCTTGAACGAAGAACTAGTAGGCATTGCTGACCCAGAGCTCTGCAACCGAGTAGTTTTCAGGGCTGGAGAAGTACGTAGACGAGTATGTTTAGGGGAATTACGGTTTGATCCAAATTCATCTTCTGAGGTGGAAGCATAATCAGTAGGAAAGCGCCTCCATCTTGAATTTACTAAATTAGTTTAATTATTAAAAAAAGAATTATTATGTTACCTTTTAAAGGAGATAAAAGTCATGATTTCAAAAACACCATGAGACACACACAGCACAATTTCCAATAATGACATACACATACCTCACAAAAATCATAAGTCTACTACTTCTTAAAGATAGAAACAATACATTTTGGTGAATTAAAAACAATGAGTAATTAAAAACAATTGAAAGACCATGTTTTCCGCAGTACGGTGAATAAAACATTCAGATGAAAAATTCACTAATGATAAACAACTAAGCAAGCTCTATTCATAAATGTTTAATTTGGGTACTTTTTAATTGCAAATATTTCTCATTTGAGTGAAGATATGGATTTTTTTTTAAACGACAGTAACAGCAACAACAACAAAAATAAAAATAAGGGAAAAGATTTCCTCATGCCACATAGACTTTCAACATGGAGATGGTAAAACCCTCTTTTCCCAACATACAAATGTGCATAATTCCTGCTGTGGAAATTATGCTTTTATGGCAGAAAAAAAACATTACCTCTGTCATTCAACATCCTGTTATGCTATGATTGGAAAAAATCTTTTTACATGGTAAAAACACAACAAAGCATCTTCAGTACAACTCTCTGCCGCTTTGACACTGAAAGCATACGGTGAAACTAGACAATGGCGTAAGACCTACAGGGAGCAAAGCTCCACAGAGCTGTGCTCACAACCACTGACACTGAAGGCACAGGAGGCACTATGAGTAGTCACATTAAAGAAAGTGGAAATCACTTTCTTATTTAAGGTTAGTAAAGACGTTTAAGAGATGGCGTTGCTGACACATCTGAAAGATCAGAAGACAAATTAATTTCACTACTACTGTTAATGGGAGAACCAAACATACAAATAATCTGTGAGGCACAGGATAGAGGTCAAAAACAGGGCAAGAGTGGCTGATTCACAGTAAACGCCACAGGGGCAGGAGCCATGCCTGATCATCTACTCCTGCACACCTAGCACTTGGCAGAGCGTCTGGCTAGCAAAGGGTTAAGAACTGTTTTTGAACAAATGAATGAATTCCTAGATACTGACCACTTGCTTTTCTCAGATAAGGAAAAACCTACTGAAAAGCATGAAATGTTTTTGGTGGCTAAAGTGACAAAAACTTTGCATCTGCTAGAAGTCCCAGCTGCTATTAATGTTAGAAGAGTTTTCTTTTTCTTTCCCTATCTCCCTCTTTCTCTTTCTGTCTCTCCCCCGCTCTTTGAAAACAGAAACTGACCCTAGGCTGCATAGGTTGGTGGAGTCTTGAATTCCTTCAACCTACTTCACTGGAATTTTATGACTCTCCTATATTTTCCTCCCCAAACCACATTTTTGCCCCTGGGACTCTGGTAAGGCTCTGGTGGCTGTCAGATAAACTGATAAACATTGCTACCAGAATTGGTTTAAGAAGCTGAGAAATCTATAATTGGGAATATGCCCTAAATCAGAGCCTACACATTTGTCCTGATTCACACTCTCATTTGAAGCTCGTGGAGTTTGGAAGATGATTTATGGGTACAGGAAGATAGATGAAACTTCCTGGCTTTCTGGAAAAGTGTATGCAAACACATGCAGAACTGTAGGTAACTAATTACTGATGGTGTCTTTTGAAGGCGGTAGTCAATATATTTTCTGGTTTTACCATTATAAGATAACTCATTAATACAAAAATACTTTTACCACAGTAGAAAATTACTATTTTAGATATCTGAAAAGTCCTATGAATTGAACTGACCCTAAGACTTGAAAACAATTTCAGAAAAAGTCTAGGAATAAGAGCAAAAAGGCTTTAGGAAAAAATACTGCAATGTTTATACTTTTTAATAAAGGCATTTCATTAAACATTAAATGTTTATTCACTTTGCTACCTTAGAATATTATTAATAGAAAACAAGTTCACAAATAAGAAAAAGATGATTTGTTATATTCAATTTCCCGATTTTTGTTTTGGAAACTATGGAAACCATACTTAAAACAACTGAAAGTTGTTTGGAATGAAAACAAAACCAATGGCAAAGAGTTTTAGTAAATTGCAGGAGATATGAAAACATAGGTAGGCATGATGGAGCTGAGGTCGTTCACTTGGACATGACTCAGAAAGCAGGGCTCGATGGCTGCTTTATTTCCAGAGCGGCCCAACCATGAAAGCAGGACGAAAAACTGAGAAGCAAGTGCTAGGTGTCAGGTGACAATATGTAAGGAGAGCCACATTAGAATCAACTTTTCATAGTTTGAGTTTCAAGATCAGGAAATCATTACATTTTGGAGGAAAAAAAAAAGAGAAAAACTCTTTTTTCAAATGATGTTCATTAAGTTCCCCCTTATTTTTACAAGTCTATCTAGAGGCCAGTAAGATTGGTGAAGCTTCATATTATCTGTACACAGAAAAGGAACCATAAGGATAAAGCAGTTTAAAAACTGAAAGGTAACATTTTTGGGTTTGTTCTCTTAAAATTGAGGGCAAAATGAGAGATAAAGTAAGTAGGGGATGGCTGAGAGATGAAATTTTCAAGTAAGGGTTGTCTTTACAACGGCCCACCAATCACACGGGGGGTGCTAGGAAGCAGAGCTCCCATTCCATCTGGATGTCACCTGGCCTCTGGAACAGCTAAGGTGGGAGCGGACACCAGCGGAATGATCACTAACCCCCGGGACAGAGGCCAGGGCCTGTGATTTCCCAAACAACTTCCTTCAGTACCTTTTGCTTTCTTAATCTTTCCTTCTACACTATAGCTGAAGAAAAAAAAAAATCCCTACAATCTGTTAGTTCCTGCAAAGTAAACTTCAAGTTATAATGTTTTCAACTTTCCTTATTGCCTACTTATTTCACAGAATTTTAGAATATTAGGACCTTAGACATTAGCATAAGTTCTTCAATTTATGGAGAAAAAAGAGGCTCAGAAAGGTCTTCCCTTACTTAAAGTTTAAGCCAGGTCCACCGACTCCCAGAGTTCAAAGCTCTTTCCATGCTATTCTCAGGACTTCCCAATTACATGATAGAAAATCCTGATTTAAAAAATTATTTTTACAATTCCAGTTAGGCTAACTGTCTTTGAAAAGACATCCTCCATTTCTCATGGAATGATGGTTTTTGTGATCTACGAAGAGATCCATGAAGAGAAATTTTACTTCTTCCTCTTGAATTTTATTCTGTTCAGGTAAAATCCTGCATAGAATTAAATTTAATTTTATAGCATTAGTCCTATTTGATATATTATTGGTACTAGTAGTAAGACATCTCAGATAAATCATTAAATTGAAAATTTATGTCAAAGATATTTGAAATGTCAATCCCTAGGGAGGCTTTCTTGGCTGGTCAGGTGCTAGATAGCACACAGTAAAATCAGAGTTCTAAGATCAGCTTAATTTTACAGCTAACCTGAAAATTATTTTAGCTACATTAATTACAAAACTTATTTTAGTTATGAAATTATGCAACACTCCCTCTTGTGCAAGTAATAAACTATTCACTATGAAGACACACAGTCAAGAATTGGAAAAGGAAGAGTTATTAGTATTATTTATTTGTGAATGCTCTGATTTCTTCTACTGCTAACCAAAACTTTGTTGGCCTTAAAACACATCCACATCTACAGATGTAACAAATACACTTCGGGAAACAAACACTACATTTTCACACTTCATATCGGAATATTTTGGTGGGAAACAAAACCACAAACACATTTTACATGCATATTTATAAGCAAGTAGCAATAAGATCATTTGGGGAAAAAGATCCCTGACAATGTTCTGTATTGATCTTTGACTTGGAGGAAGAAATAACTGAAGCTATGCATGCCCAATATCTAATTCCTACCATCTATAAAATTTGAGGTTTAGACTAAAAAGGAGAAAGCAAACAGTCTAAAACAATTCTAAGGATGTTAACATATTTTTTAGAATGTGCACCTAAAACATAATGAAAACCAACTGCTTTATTTTAATAACTCAGCACACTTAGTTTTAAATGTATCTTACCAAAATAAGTCTGGATATTTTAACACAACTTGATATTGAAGGATCACTGAAGGAATGGGGGGGGGAGGGGTAGGGACTAAACTTTCCTAAAAAGCAAATTATATCAGAATGAAAGAAGCATAAAAGAACTTTTAATGTTTCTAAGTCGAGATTCCATTCTTCTATCTTTATCATATACATTTCTTTGAAAACTTTTTTTAGACATGGTCTAAATTATGGAATTTGAAACATTACAGAATTATTTTCACATATGCTAATCTGGACATATCACAGGCTCTAGTCAGAGGTCTCTAAGTCCTTTCAAGTTTACAGTTTGTACAAAACCCTGACAGGTATGGTTTTACATTCTTTTAAATCATATATATTTTTTCAGATTTTATTTATTTATTTTGAGAGCGAGCGAGCACGAGTGGGGAAAGGGGGAGAGGTAGAGGGAGAAGCAGACTCCCCGCTGAGCAGGAAGTCTGACTCGGGGCTTATGACCTGAGCTGAAGGCAGGGGCTGAACAACTGAGCCACCCAGGTGCCCTTAAATCATAATTCAAAAGCCAAAGCGAAGAATTTTTATTTTCTTCTCCCATTTAATATATTATAATTATCTTAAGTAGGAATATCACAGCATCGAAGATACCCCAATTAGCAACGAGATAAAAAAAAACTGTTTTTCTTATTTTTTTAAATTACCTACCCATATAACTATTTTAGTATGTCACCACTGACTACAAGATCCTAGCTGTTATTCTTCTAGATGGGATAGAATACTATAAGCGGGCATCTTGAGAGAATGTGAACATACAACCCTGGATCCTGATATGGCTTCACGAATTCAGTAAAACGTCAGAATTACATAGATTATAGTGGACAATATACCAAATATATTGTAAGTTGTCCTTGTATATACTCCTGAGAAGAATCTAGTAAGTTCCAGCCATCCTCTGGCAGCTTGCAAGCAAGTAGATACAGACTGTTTCCGAGAGCCAGACGGGATGTGGCAGAAGCAGCAAGAGCTGGGAATGAAAAGGCCTTGGGGCTTCTCATCCTGTCCCTGCGTCTCTTGGCCCGAGTTACCTAAACTGAATGACCCTTCCAGCTCTTCAATTCTATGGTTCTAATTACTTAATATGCTGCTGTTAAGTATGAAGAAGGTCCACATCACGTACCTCAATTTACCCTAGGGAATTTCAATAAGCAATTCAAGGTACTTTTGGGATACAGAAAACTGCATGTTTACCAAGCTCTGTATTCAAAGCAGGAAACAAAATTTATCTTTAAAGACATAACGTAGCGGTTTCTCAGTCTTGCTTAAGCAGTCCTATCTGGCCTGCATCTCGCAGAAGCCCTTCGTGTCCAACACTGAGGACTGCGCCGGCTCACTCGTGGGTTACGGCCCAGACGCCCGGCACAGAAGGCACCGTCCCATGCTACCTGGTGCAAACCTACAGTTTGCATTACGGGCTGCGGTGAGACAGGAGGAAACGGTAACCTTTCTATGTACAGAAGCAGAGATGGGACACACCACAGAACGCAGCACAAAGGAAATGTGAACTGGAGAGGTAGAGCCATAAGAACGACAGAAAACCAACACTGGGTGAACGTCAACGAAGCGACAGCAGTTAGTTCCACGACACCTGCGGTAACTGCGTGAACCAGCCATGAGAGCTTTGGGTGCAGAAGCCGGTGGGGGGAAGGGGCACGAGGGAAAATGCCAGCTCCTCTTCCAGAGTCAGGCTTCTGCGGCCCCCATCTTCCGCCTACATCCACTCCCACCACGGAGCCGCCCGCCCCCCAGGGCCACTGACCCGGAGGGAGGGAGGCGACGTGAAAACAGAAGGCGAGGAGCACCGTTAGGTTTGAGTCTCGCGGCTACACTGCGGTAGACGTCAAACTCGGAACCCGGGGTTGCACCCCAACCATCCCGCACTCTCCTCTCAAGCCTTCGGACTCACTTGGATGCGTGCCGGTGAAAGAGCTCTCTCTCAGTCTCTGAGCAGCTGGCTTCCCCCCACCGGCCTCTGCAGCCCCACCTGGCCGTGAGGCTGATTATGAAGTAAGAGTCCAGGCTCCCGGGGCCACGCGGGTATCTGGGAGAGGAGGACTCTGGCCCCCCACGTACCCTCCCGTGCTACAGCTCTGAGCGTGAGGCACACCAGCAGACAAGTACCCCAGGAGCTGCTAGATGCTGGCGGGGAGGAAGCACCTTTTGGAAGTACATTCAGTGACAGCTAATGACTAGAGTTAAGGGACAGAAGAGCACTTCATGGGCTAGAGCTCATAACCAGTTAAGTTTCTGGAGCCCAGTTAGACCCATATGTGCCTAGGGATTAGCTCATGAGTCCATCTTCTTCCGCTGAAACAAATGAAGAATTAGTTTTCATCTGCCTCAGCTGTAAACAGGCTGGACTTTAAGAAGTGCAGGAGACATTTCCACGTAAATGGGAAAACAGGTGTAAAATAGCAATCATTTCCCTGAGCTCTCAAGGAACAATGAAGGGTATCCTGCTCTTCTCCAAATTAAAGGCTGTGAATTATGTGAGGATATTTAAAAATCGAACACATGCTTTTAGCGGTACAATGTTAATTTCTATTATTTAATCCAGATATTATTTCTCATCTAATTTGACACATGAATCCAGATACTAACATTCCAAAATAGGTTCTCGTTTTGAAATCACTATTTTGTTCCAGGACATTCAGTGGAAGTGTGTGTCAGTTCTGAATTTTCCACTTACTAATGAGCTAACTAGAATAATTTTTATAGGAGAAAATACCCTCATTATAGCATAACCTTTCTGTTGAATATTTTTAGAAGTCACACTAGACATCTAATTTAAAAAAAAAAGGGAGTCCCAAAACATGAAAGAAATATTATGCTAATATTGTAAAAAGTCTGGACCCAATTTACCTGAAGGAGAGCCATGTGCTGAGCTCATGCTTTTGACCTTGGAGTCGGAGAGTCGAGAGATACTGTTAGCTCTAATTCTAGGAGAAAATTTATCTGAAGGTACTAATCTGGCTCCACTTCGAATGATGGCTTCTGCAGTCCGTGAAGAGGCACTACTTCTAGAGATTGTTGCCTCAGAGTCACTGCGAGCTGACAAAGAGCCCAGCCTCGTTCGACGCGGCTGAGCCAGTAAATCGATCCTAGAGATGTTACGCCTTCCCGTGGGTGGCTTTGACGTGGAACTGGTTGTGGACACTTCAGAAGCAACAGATGCTTTGTCGGCATCGGCCAGCTCGCTGTCGGACACTTCGCCAAGTCGGGCTCTGCGCAAGAGGGAAGTCCTGGTGGGCCGTGGCCGGGGGAGAGTGGTTGATTTACTGGAAGACCCCGGGGCTACGGGAGAAGTCTTAGATTTAGTTACTTTACTTCCTTCCAGTTTGGAATGTGCATGCTCATCCGTTGAGGTAAGTGGAGTCCTGGCATGAGATTTACAAGAGTAGGTTTCCTGATCTGATGACATAATGTCGGAGATAGCAGAATGAGGTACACTGGAGGTCTGGTCATCGTCCGTTAAATCCACTGAAGGTTGTCTCATTCTTCCACTGGACTGGACAAATTTACGACCCTCTGCTCTTGAGCCCACATCTGACGAACGACTTTTGGTTTTCTTCTCAACTTTCTCCCTAGCACCTGAAGATGATTTTGTAATATCTTTCGAAGGAGAACTCGTGGAACACCTATCTTTGTAGAGACTTGTAAAACTCTTTCGCTTCTGCGTTGACTTTCTTTCAGTCTCTCCCGTGACCAGACTGATTGTACTCGCGGTGTCCACGTCAGATTCTGGTGAGATAGAGTTGTCCCTGTTGTAACTGGGAGTGTCTGGGCCTTCGTCAGTTTTATTATCTTCACGCAGTTTGGCTTCTAGAAAAGCCATTACTGCTTCTGTGTCTTTTAGAATAAGGGTGGTGTCCATACTAGAGTCAGTATCCATCGAGTCGCTTCTGTCTCGTATCCTGCTGGCAGCTGTCAACGCCAGAGAAGGGGGTGTAGACGAAGTCTTATTTATATGGGGAATAAGCTCTATGGGTATGTTTGGGCTAGGTTTTTCTATGGTGAAGCTTCCCTGCCGCACCAAGGACTTGGAGGACTCCTTCTTCTCCCCGCCCTTTGAAGTCTGACCTTTGAGAACGTCCTCAGCTTTTCTTCGCTTGCCCTCGTTTTGCGTCACCCTTTCTCCTTTGCTTGTAGAGTGTCCTGGAATTTTTTCTTGAGGTTGTGACTCCTGCTTAAAAGATTCCTCCCGGCACCTATCTGTCTGACCTGAAACATTCTTGGAAGCTGACAACTTGGTAGGCGTCCACTGCACCTGCTCCTTTTGTTCTTGTTGCTGAATTTTAGCTAATGTCTGCTTTACCAAAGAAGCTTCCTTATCAGTTTCGCTTTTGTCCTTTCCGGAAGAACCGCCCAAGTGAAGCAGGGCTTTATTATCTGGGCCGGGTTTAGCGGCCTCCCCGTTCACTGCCCTGCTCATCTTATTTGGGGCTCTGTCAGCATCTTGTTTGTCCTTCTGGTATGCCTGTGCATGTGCTTCTTTCTCCTGAAGTTCTGTGTCTTGTTTTTCTCCGATCTCTGACCTCTGTGTTATGCCCTTGGCTCTGGAGCTCTCAAGAGACTTCTCTTCATTTGGAAGCTGGGGAAGGGTGCGTCGTCTTCTCTCTCCCTGGCTAGCCAAGGAAGTGGCCGACCCCGTACTTCTCACTGAAATGCCAGACTCACTGATATCTGCATCTATAACATAAAACCACAAAGAAGACATGTATGAGGGCAAAAACGAAAGTACAAATAAAAAGAATATCATGTTACATTAGATTTTGCAGTGTAAGTTAGGAAATGGCTTAGTATACAAGAAAACTTTGAATAAACCAGCATTGTGACAGAATTGTTTCAAAAGTAAGTACAATGCCACAATGTACAAATAGGCAGATTATTAAAAGGGGGAGTCTTTTAGGAGATGAAAATTGAGGTCATCTGTTTTTAATCCTCCATCTGTTCCTTTTTCTTTCAATGTATTTATGGCAGGGAAGGTCACTGTGTTAATTCTTGCTTCTGTAAGGTCCGTGAAATTTTGCTCAAGAAAATGTTTTGCAGAATTGCACAGAGAATGTCTAATAAACACTTTCAATTATACAGTGTAGAAGAATATTTCTAGGGCTGCCTAGGTTGTTCACTGGGTTAAGGGTCCGACTCTTGATCTCAGCTCAGGTCTCGATCTCAGGATCATGAGTTCAAGCTCCATGTTGAACTTAGAAAAAAAGAAAAATATATCTAGTTTTTACTTTTTAAATATTTTATTTTTAAATCAGAGAGAGAGTGAGCACAAGCAGGGGGACTGGCAGGCAGAGGGAGAAGCAGGCTCCCCACTGAGCAAGGAGGCCGATGGGGGACTTGATCCCAGGACCCCAAGATCATGACCTGAGCTGAAGGCAGCTGTTTAACTGACTGAGCCACCCAGGCGCCCCTATATCTAGTTTTTAATGAGCATTGTTAGCTATCTGAAAGAATGACAAGTTTGGATAGCCTAAGTAAAACAGAAAACACACAACTTTAGAAGGTTTTCTAAAAAAATATAACACTGATTAAAAGAATAAAAAAACTTTTTTTAAAAGTTTTTACTTATTCATTAGAGAGAGAGACAAAAAGAGAGCACACAAGATGGGTGAGGGGCTAAGCACAGAGCCCAGGGCGGGGCTCTGTCCCAGGACAGGAGATCATGACCTGATCCAAAACCAAGAATCAGATGTTTCACCTACTGAGCCACAAAGGCACCCCAAGAATTTTAAAAAGGTGACGTGTGAAACAAGAGAACAGGACTTGGGGCGCCTGGCTGGCTCAGTCGGTTAAGCAGCTGCCTTCGGCTCAGGTCATGGATCCCAGGGTCCTGGGATCGAGTTCCACATTGGGCTCCCTGCTGAGTGGAGAGCCTGCTTCTCCCTCTCCCTCTGCCTGCTTGTGCTCACTCTCTATCTGTCAAATAAATAAATAAAATCTTTAAAAAAAGAGAGAGAACAGGACTTATCATACTTTCACAAACTGAGGGATTTTTAAATTATGATCTTCTGGTATATTAACACCTCATATAGAAATACAAGATCATTTTTTCTTTTCACAATTAAGTAGAAGGCAATGAGAAAATACATAATTTGATGTTTCTATGTGAGAGAATTTGAGAATATCTGAGGATTTTCCTGACTGTTATACATGGAATGCATTTCTGAGAAAAGGGATACATCTGTTTAGGGAAATTTAAATTAACATATAAAGCATTCTTATCTTTGGGGGTAAGTGGAGACAAGATACCAAGACATAGTTTCTGTGGGTCTTTTCTCCCTTTATAATTCTGAAAGCTGAACATTTAAATTTCATAGCAATATGATGGTTTTGATGCAGGAAAACAGCTACTAAATTTCCTGATTCAACTTCAGTGATTAGTCGTGACTTGTACTGTGTCTCATCTCTGTAGCGCTACCAGAAGCACCTAAAATGCACTTGCTGTTTTATCTTTTTGTATTTTTCTAACATTTCTCACACTGTCCTGCTCCTAACATGCATGCGATGAATGTTTAACAAGAATATTTTAGGATTCAAGTCAATTCATCACCTTATCGAAATAAATTAATCTAGAAGATGATGTTGAAATGAGATAATGAAGGGTCAGCTGGTTTGTTATGTAACAAGGGTAGAATTTTGCTTTCTACAGCTAAACTAATTTCATAACGGATTCTTGGTAAGTTTACCTAGCTCCTTTGACCCCTCACGCTTGGGTTTCTTGTTCCCTAACTGGTGGCCAGTTTATGTTAATCAATGTCCAAATCACTCAGTATTTTCCAAAGATTTTTGGTAATACTATCAATTACTTCTAATTTCTATAGTAAATCAGTGATAAAGCTTTTCTAGTACATTGCTATGTATCTTGCTCAAATGCTTGCTAAGTAATGTTTATAAAATTCCCAAACCATATTTTTGGGATGCCATAAGCCAGAGACAAAATGAATTTCCATTTCCATGTTTAACAATAACAAAACTAAGAATACAGATAAAAATCCATATGCAAATTCTCCTTGAGGTTTTATTTCTAATTAAGAATGTAACTGAACATAAAATCATTAGAGGCATAAAATTTCATTTTTGTTTTTTTAAAGACACTTTTTCAGTTCACAGAAATATTAGAAGGCAATAAAAATCACATTACACAGACTTGCAAAAGATATAAAATAAATTAAGTGTGTATTAGTTCTTTTTTATTGAATTGTATTGAATGTTTTTTACCTAAATGCACAAAGTAACATTAAAATATTTGTTGTATTAATGAATTTAATAATTTGGGACTATTGTTGGTCTACTTTAAAATTTTCATTTTTATATGTATGTCACAGATAAAAATTTATATATATGTATATGTGTTTCACCTACAAATGATCTCTTGTCTTCAGTTAGGTTACATTTTAATGACATCTGCATTATTAGTGCAAATAAAACCACAGATATGTAGTATAAGCACGAGAACCTATGATTATGTTTACTTAAGTTTAATTTACTTCTCACTACAGATTTAGTTTGTTCTTAAAAAAAAACTGATGTATGATTCACAAAAAAGAGAGAGAAAATACCATTCTCTAAAGGAACAGGTACAGACAAGTCCATTATCCTTTCTTCTTGATCATGCCTTGTATGGTTTGCAGCCAAACTAGCCCACTGTGAAACCCAGCGTTTGTTTCCAGATGAAGATGTGCCTTCCTAAGGAGAAAAATAAGGGGATGGAATCATAGTCTATTCAGTCAGAGTTCTATGTAGTCACATTATCCTGTCACATGAAGCCATATTTAAACCTCACTTTGCCGTATTATAATTAATTAAATTTCCTCATGTATAGAATGAAGATTCTCTAGGTACCCCTTTACCTACATCTTATTGTTACTGTGAACGTAGTATAATTTGCTCTACTTATTAAATACTAATGAGGGCACTAAAATAAACACTTGGAGCTTAAAATTTACTGCGGCTAGACGAACCGGGGTCTATTCCCGCAGGCCCACTGCTCCGGCCGTGGAGCTGGCTCTACTTCATTCTCTGGAACAGGAGTCGACAGGTTCTCAAGCCCCGTTGGTGCTTCTAGGAATCAGACTGGCTCCAGAGTCCCAAGGCGTTATTAAATCTGCCAGATAGCGTCTTTAGGGATTTCAAAAACCAACCCAAAGCTTGAGACTTCTTTTTACAACACTTTACTGTTTCCAGAAGAAGCCAGAAATCACTCAGCCTTCAAGAATTTTTCTATAACTAGTCTGAATCTCGACCTGTGCACGACTAGATCTGGCCTTAAGGGGAGCGTTCTTTGAATCGTTTTAGTCAAGTGTGAAATGGAATCTGATTCATGATATGGTTCACAGACTCATGGGCATATCCCAGTAATTTTTAACAACCAGGGCAATCTAGGCATTTAATAATGGAAGATCTAGGGAGCACAGAAAAAATTGTGTTCCCTCATGAAAAATCTAAGTCAGGACTTAATTTTGAGACTGGAATAACAACTAAAGATTGGAAGGCAATATAACCAAAACTGTATTGTGAATTATTCAAAACAATACCTTAAGTATCAGATTTACTGTACTAAGAATGCTAGGCTAAAAACTGATCAAGTAAGTATTTCATACAGACTACATATATATATATATACACAAGTATACACAGTGACCTACATACAACGAAGCCTAAGGATCCCTCCAAAGCCTTTTGAATCCTTGAAATCCCTTTGAAGATTCTGTGCCAACTGCCCATAGTTCTCAGGCTGAAGGAAGCACCAGAGCCACCCGCACCTTCACTGGTGGTAGAACTATTCTGTCAAAGAGGTTCTCGTGGCCTGGTCAGGTGATTCCTTCAAAGGCAGGTGCAGCACACTGGGGCTACATATAAAGTCTACTTGGCATGGGTTGAGGGGATAGAGAAGGAAAGAGGGAGTCTTACAAAGTTCACGTTCATCGGAATTGTGGCTATAGCAATTAAAATACCAAAACACTGCCTCGATATGTATCATTTGCTTTCAGTAAGGAAATTAAGCATCTTATAAAACAGAAACTAGAATTAAAATTCTCTAAGATTAAGGAAGAAAAAAGAACACTAAAATAAATAAATGCTTTCAGGAAAAAGCAGACTATTAAAAGGGACAATTTTAACATAAATAAAAGAATAGGTGGATTTATCTGTCTCTTGAAATTTTATCTACATCTCATACAAATATAACATTTTATTTATAACTGTTTTATTATTTTTTTAAGATCCTGTTTTATTTACCATTTGTATATTTAAAATTACTTAATTTCCTGAAAAGTAGTATGGCACAATGAGTAAGAATGAGTTAATAAAATAGGGCCTCCTACGGTTCAAATTCTGGCTCCATAGGTACTAGGCTTTGTGACCTCTGTCAACTTAATTTCTACATATCTCATTTTCCTTATTCATAAAATGGCACAAGAAAGCTCCTATTGGTTGTTAGCTCTTGTTGTCTGAATAAATTGTAATGAATTGATACTTCTCAGTTACATACATCTTTCACATTTCTCTTTGACATAACAATGTGGAACGACATTCTAATATCATTTCCAGTACGGGAATATCTATTTGTTGAGGGCATAAATCTCAGGTGGTTACTCTGCCGAGCGCTTCAGACTTCACTAAACTCCCTGTAAGTAGGGTTCATCAACAATCCTGTTTGTATAGATGAGAAAATTGCAGCTAAAACGGGGAACTGCCCAACACCAAGGCACTCTGTTAAATGTGGCTGCTCTGGGATTCACACTCAGGTCTTCCTGGCTCTACTGTCCCAGACTGACTCCCTAACTTTGTTAGCCAAGCCATCCTTGATTAACTTTATGTTACCCGAATCACATCTGGGGCTGCACCGTACCCGCACTTACTGAGGTATGCAAGTTGTATCTGTCCGGCATGATATTCAGACCTGTCCATGCTAAATACATGCCCTCCTAGGAAGTTCAATCCGTGTATATTTTTTTGTTTTATCTCATAATGCCAATCAGAGCAGTGAGCATATAACTTACTAACTGCTTTCTGAAGTTAACAATTTCCCCTCAGTGATGAATATAGTAACATAATTTGAAAGAACGTAACAACAAAAACAGAAAGAGAATTACTGCAAAATTGCTTTAGGCTTTAATTCAGAACAAATTAATCTGTGAGATTTTAATTTTTAGAAGAAGTCTTAAGAGGATATATCACTTAAAACAGTATAATTACAAAAATGATAAAAATTTACATTTGTGTGTGTGTAAAGGTTACATAGGAGGAAGGGATGTATACCTCTGAGCTGTGAAATCCAGGTGTACTCAGTGGCTTTCTTTCTTCCATTACTACTGCAGCAGAGCTGAGAGCCCAATCTTTTATCAGATCTTTATGCTTTTCATTGATAATAGGCCTATTATAATCCTGATTGTCATCTACTCCAAATACCTAGGAGGAGAAATTATTTTATAAATGAAAAGTCTGAGCACCAGATTACTAGGAACAGTATCAGTAACTTCAGAGGCAAATAAAAATACCCTGAATTAATTTCGATGCGTAATTCACTAGTGAGGGAAACACGTCTAAGGACAGGGTAACATCCAACTGAAGTGAGAGCTGGAAAGAAACACTGGGCTGTGGCAGCTTACTTCACAGTAAATGAGACTATCCTTGTTAATATTTAGCCAAGTACTGTTTGATAATAAAATAAATAGCCAGGATATTACATCTGATTTGTTAAAAGAGGTTAGTAATGTTAAATATAATAATAATGATGCATAGTTAGGAAAGAATACTACTTCAGCTTGTTTCCAGCTTGTCTCTTTGCTCTATTATTTTTGAGAAGCATGTTGCAAAACTATAAACATAGAGCTGATTTCACCGGTTGTTTCCCTAACGAATGTGTAACATTTACATACATGAATTCAAATTATACTTGGAATTTTCTAAGGTCCCAAATATCAGATTTTGTTGTATGATCTCTGTATAGAGTACAGCATGGTCTTCAAACTTGATTTGCCTAAGAATTCATCAAAAGGCCTTTGAAAGGCAGATCCTGGGTCTCCTCTCACAGGTCAGTATTTTCAATAAGCAGATGTACTATGGTCAACACTTGTGGAATATTTAAACACAGAGACCAATAATCACGTGCTCAATCAAGGGCAGGATCTGAGTCTTACTGATTTCCAGGCACATAACAAGCTGGAGAATGGGGTTGCCAAACAGACTGGAGAAAGGTTGTAACTAGGTAAACTTTAATATTCCAAATTTACTAATAAGTTTCTTCATTACTGATGGTTATCATTTATAGATTTTATTTGTGGCTCTAATTACTATAACCAAGAAAAATATTATATGTTTGAATTGGTGCTTTGTAGAAAGGATCTTTAGAATATAACCAAAGGGTCTTCTTTGCTATAAAAAGGGAAAAATACCTTAGGTTAAACTATTTTCTAGAAAGCTTTTTAATGATCATATAGTATACCTGATAAATTCTAAAGCCCACATCTAATAAAGGAGACATCAGATTTTCAAATTCTTAACTAAAACTTGGAAATTTTACCACTAGATGGCCTTATTACTTAATATTTAATTCAAATATAACTATAGTTTTCAAGAATTGTGATTTAATATCTGCTGAACCACTCAGTATTTGAATTATCTCTGCTTTATAAATAAATTGTATAATGCTAATTTTAAATCAAATATGGATTTTAATAATACATGGAAGCACGGTTTACAGAAGGGAAAAAACAAATTTGTTTCATTTTGTTAAACAACAGAATTGGCAAGTTTAACAACAACAGTAAAAAATACTGTGTACACCATTCCACATGTTTTGCCTCCAATCTCACTTGTAAAGAAAGCAAATCAGAGGTACTCACATTACTTGTGACTGTCTTAAAATAAAAACTTAAAATTATTTTTAACTCAAGTCATTGACCTCAAAATTTACTGGAATTTATTTCCTTATTTTTATAATTACTGGGGGAAAAAAATCTACCTCCAGTTTGCAAGTAAAAGATAAAAACACATACGTGAGTACTTGCATGTGCTACCTGGCATGTTAACTTATAAAAGACTTCAGGTGATTTTCTGATTTGGTGATAATTACTTCTACTTCATACTGGACTTTCAAAACTTTTTTCCTCATTTAAGCACCACCAGTTTCAAGTAAAACATGACAGATCTCTCCAAATCACTCTGAAACTACTTGGAAATGATAATGAAATACACGCAAAGAAGTGATGCTTCTGGGGAAAAAGGGCTGACACTGCACAGAAAGAACACTCCGATGAGCTTCCACAGATTCCTTGTCAGAGACAGCTATGCATACACCTGTCAGAGTTTCTACATCACCACCTGTTTCCCCAACAAGTGACAGGGCCTGAAGCACGACTGGGGGGTGGGGGGGGTGGGGGGGGGAGAAGTCTCCAAATTCCTACCTATATTTTTTTGAGTGTTTTGAAAAATCAGTGATAGCAATGACTACCCAGCTTGAAATCCCTATCCTTTTTGTGTCTTGCTACAAAAACATCCCCTTGTGAGAACTTTCATCTGAAGACAAAGAGGATGTAAACACCTTACACCTGTGTGTGTGCTTTAAAGCCATTATTAGAGTTTTCACACTTCAAAAAGCACATAAAATCTGACATATGAGCCAACAGTTGGACAAGACCTGAGTCCTAAGTTTGCTAGATTTTCCCATCTTTTCATTGTAGGCTTTGTCCCTAGGTGACTTCATCCACATCTGAGGCTTCCCTTCAATTTCCAACCACAGGCAGCGGTGCACCTGTCATCTCTCTTCATAGACGGCTCAAAGATATTTCACAAATGCAGTGTATGTTAACCTGGGCTCACGCTTCTCTTCCCTTTCCTGGGCTCAGCCACAGCCCCAACTTGATACAGTACAAAATCAGGTTCTCTCATTCAGACAGGGACTTTTTTTAGGCTAAACATCTGGACTGAGGAGGGGAGAGAGATCAGATACCTGTCTAATTATTATGCCTCCTCTCTAATAGAGCCCCCCACCCCATGTCTGTCAGGCAGCTTCTAATTCTTCCAGGTGGAAGCAAAAGAAAGGAGGAGTGGATGGGAATAGAAAATTTCCCTTTGAACTTGCACTATCTGAGCTCTCTGGGCCTGGTAGATGCTTAAAGATAACTCATTCATCTTAGGGGTAGAGAATGCTCAACCTCTAGGTCTTTTGATGGAGGCAGATGCATCTCTGTTTTGGGGAGTGACCTGTGCCCCCTGCCCCCGTGGCCTCAAGGTTTAGGGTAAGAAGACAGCACTTCCCTCACCATCCTACTCCAAGAATTATGGAATATGCCCTCTCTCTTTTCCTTCGGATGTGTGCATATGATACTTGGCGTCCCACTTTGGGATTTCACATCTATATCTCAGTGGCTCCTCTAAACAACTTTAACAACCTGTTCCTGAGGTATGGTACTTACTATTTTTTGCAGGCTACTGGGCTAGCCACTGTAGGGGCTTCAAAAATATGTATAACTTAGTCTTTGTTCTCGGAGACCTGAGGTCTAATACAGGAGGCGTATAAAGAAAAGAGAATGTCACCTGAACCATGCAGGGGTACTCTGTAGTTAAAACAACATTTTTGTAAGAACCAGACTATAGTTTTAGATTTTAGTTTTAAATTTAAAGACATGAAACATTCTCCAGATGATAAAGGTACAGTATGTGCAGTATAAACCAAGCCTGTGAAAAGTTTGACCTTGGTTTTCCCACCAGCATATTATCATCATTGTCACTATTATTTAAAAGCTCAGACTGTTCAGAAAATGTCCATAGGTTCTAATTCTGTAATTGAAGAGTTGGGGAGGGGGGAAAAATGGTATATCAAATCAAAGAATACAGGGTCAGTTTCATGCTGGTAAATATCCCACCTCCTAAATATTTATAAAGAGAGGTCAAATTCTATTTGGTGACATCAGGTAAGGAGTTTTGCTTATTGTGACAAGGTAGAGAGCAGCGTGAAAAGGCGTGGAGGAAGGGGAAAGACTTATTTCTGCATATAAATTTAGTAGTAGGTACGAATGCAGAGCAAAATGGTAATTCAACAGCAAAAGTCCTTAATTTATTAGTTAAAAAAACTTCCAAATCAGTTGAAAGATTTCATCTTTCCACAGAAATGAGAAATATAATGGTAGGTTAAAAATCAAGCTTTTGCAGGCTTAGTTTAAATTAGCAACTGAAGAACAGTAGCATCAAATTAATGTATCCACCATATCTAAGTGTCTAAGCACATGTGCACTCAAGTTTCAACCTCGGATGACTGAACTACTCCTTCCTCAAGGAGCACAGACCACCTGGGTGGAGGCAGCAGGGTCTCTACCAGCTCAAAACAACAGCAAACGTTCCCATGGCCTATGAAAATCACTTGATGCATACTTTAAGAACTATGAAGAATCCTAGCTTCTAACATCAGGGAACAAAATCAGGAAGACTTAACAGAGAAGAATTTCTTTAAACATGTTAATTTTCCATAAAAATCGAATTTCATTTTTTAAAAAGAAAAATCCCTTAAAAGTCAGTGGAGTAAGTGGTTCTAAGTATTTAATACTGTGATTTTTATAACATATTTGTAATCAACTCCTAAAATTTAAAATTTGTATAAAACTATTGGAGAAAAGAATGGGGTTAAAAGAGACATTTTATAATTTATCGTGGTATGTACACATGTACATGCATGTTCATAGCAACATTATTCACAAGAGCCAAAAGATGGAAAGAGCCCCAATGTCCATCAACAGATGAATGAATAAATAAAATGTGGTTTATCCACACAACAGTATACTATAGTGTCATAAAAAGGAATGAAGTACTGACACATTCTACATCATGGATGAACCCTGAAAACAGGCTGTGGGAAAGCAGCCGGTCACAAAAGGCCACATAGTGTATGATTCCATTTATGTGAAAAGCCCAGAAGCAGCAAATCCATAGACATGGAAAATACATTAGTGGTTGCTAGGGACTGGGGGAAATGGAGTGGGTAGGGTATCTCTTTTGGAGGGTAAGAAATTACGGTGGAATTAGCGCTGATGGTCACACAGTGTGAATATACTAAAAGCTAACAAACTTTAAATGGCTAAAATGGTGAATGTCATGTAGGTGACATTACCTCAATTTTTAAAAAAAGGCACCATCTAGTTTGGTCTCCTTCCTGTTTACTTCTGCCTGTGTAAAACACATGCTCAGATCTCTGCCCTTTCCCTGAACATACACTGTGGTCCTTGATTTTTCCCACTCCTTAGGAGTGTTCTATCCATGCCTCTTCCCTTCCCAGCACTGCTTAGCATTCTTTGTCTATTAGCTCCGCCTTTCCTATCTTTGAATTATGCTCAGGTCTAATCTCGTGCATCTATAGTTAAAATGTCCAATCTCTCTCTTTATGGCTCATTTCCTTGACATGCATTCCTTCCTTTCATGCCTAAAATCTGGTGGCTCATCCATGACCATCTTACCTTTTCCTCACTAAGCACATTTTTAAGCACCAAGCTGTTAGCTGGGTATTGCTAGAAACTCAAAAGCATCTACAGTCTTGTACTTGTCGAGACAATTCCCCTGAAACTTACACGTGGATTTCTTCTGATACAAGCTTCTTTTGTAGCTTTCATACTAACACATACAAGGTTTTAAACTATGCATTTTAATAAGTCATGTTAGGATCAAGATACAAACTAGTTTCAGCAAATAAAAAATACAGGAAAACCTGTTCGTGGAGGCCTGGCCGCATCTGATCAATTTACAAATTCATTAATTCAATTAGCTAATCTATAGCTAACCACACACAGATACCAATAAAAATGAAAGAGTGTGTCACAGAGTCTTCTTTCTCATTATTCATTAAAAAGAGGTTGAGTGTCTACTACACACCAGGCACTATTCTAAGCACAAGAAATACAGAAGTGATCAAGACAAGTAAAGTCATTCTAGAAAGAACCGGCAGAAAGTAAGCTAGAGGGGAGTTCTATAAGGAAAATAAGGCATGGTAATGTGACAGGGACAAAGAAGAGGTGACCAGCAGGGCTACTTGAGATAGGGAGGGAAGAGAAAGCCTCTGCCAGTGAACTAGGGGAAGGAAGGAGCGAGGCATGCGAAAACGTAAGAATAGCTAATGGGCTGAGGGCACGGTAGGTGGCAAGTCCTATAAGCAGGAAAATAAGTAAGATTTCATTTAATAACGCAGGAAGGAAAGCGGGGGAGCCTAGTAAATGTTACTAAGTTTCTGACTGAAGAAAGGTGAGGGTTAGGATGTGAAGCTTTGGGGATGAGCACAGCAGAGGGTTTCCTGTATCTGGGATGGGCTAAGAAGAGGAGCTGAGAAGGGGAGAGGAGCAGTCATCAGGGTGACCAAAAGTCAATCCTCCTGATACAGATTTTTCTTTAAAAAATTGCTTAGTGAAGAGAGGGCAAGAAAGATTAGTAGAAGAGGAAGAAAAATGAAGCCCTCAGAATTCAACGGATAACAACGGCTTTTTGCTTTGGTCCGCTAACTCAGATTGTTTCTGGACTGGCAAGAAGCTGAAGAAGAAAATGTTAAGTCCAAATTGAAATGCTGACCATTGTCCAGGTCCTCTCTCACTGCTCCAGGCTCTTCGTTGATCTTCCGTTCTTCAGTTCCCACGCACATCTGACTCTGTGGCCAAGTGGACCCGGGACAGGCTGCCTTTCCATGTTCTGTCTGGCTCGGTCACCTAGATTTTGACTCTAGTTTATCAGGGTTCCCCTGGCTCTGACCTGGATCGAATCCAAACTCTTGCTGTGAACTTCCAAACTGCTCACCGCCGGCTCCAGGTTCTCAGCACTGACCTCCTTCACTCTGTTTCCAGTCCTCTTCCTGCTTTCCTGGTTCCGGACCCCTCCCTACCCCTCTGCTGCCTGCAGAGCAGTGCCCATGAGAGAAGACAATATGCTCCTAAAAGGCATTTGGGGGTACATATGTTGCCATGGACACATGGGCAGGAAAAGTATCTGGCAGAACTGGTCTATGGTATGACATTTATGGAAAACACTTTCTTCAAGATAGAGCCTCAAGCCCTCTACAGTGACCAATTTTTTTTCATTAATTTAATATTTAGCTTTCTGTTCTCACTACCAGTTTTTCTCCCTTAGCTTGGAAGGCTAAGAAGTAGCCCTTATTCGCGTCCTCCTCTGCCCTCAGCAGTGTCTGTTTTGATGGAGGAGGGGGAAGAAGCAGCCGGCACTATGAGGGGTTCTCGAGAGGGGAGGCCAGAGGAGGGAGGGCCAGGGAGGCTATTACTACTGTGGAAGACAGTTACCTTTCATCCGAGCAGCCAACAGCACTTTCTTATTATAGCACATCTCCATGTAAGCTTAGGCATAAAACTCAAGAGGTCTTTATAAATAACAAGCATTTGTGTTAATATCCTAAGAAGTGAATTTGGGGACAACGCATAAAATAAGGCTACCTACTGACAAACACACAGCACAAAAACATGAACCAAAATGCTGTAATCCTGTAACTTGGGGTTTGGGGGGGGGGCACTGCGGTACCCTTTCACTACAACCAGCACAGAAACACAAAGATACGGTATTTCAGTTTGATGATTTCTTTAGCAAGATCCTATTTTAAGTGCCTGCAATTTTTCCCAAGTTAAGAAGCAAATACGTTTTCTAATTATCTTCTTTAGGCCCAGGAGTACAGTGCTACTTTGGGGAAAAACTGAAAAGGCATTCAGTGCTGCTATGGCTTACTCACTTCCTTTTGATTCTGTTTGATTCCGACATGCTATTTCCTCTTGGTTTTGTCTTCTCCGGGTGATTCTTTTTAGCCTGCTTTGCTTGCTCTTTGTCCACCATAGTTCGTGTTGCTAAGAACTTCATTCTTTGTTTCCTCTCCCTCTACATATTCTAAGTAAGTAATCTCATCTATTATCTTGCATTGAGCTAGTCTCTAATATTTCCCAAATTAGGAAGTTAGCCCAGATCTCTTACCTAAGACCACGATGTTTCTATACCTTTCTATCCAACTGACTGCTGGACACATCAGCAGTTTCTTAAATGCCTTCTCTGCTTCTTGCTTTTCCAATTTTCAATCCATTCTTCACACTTTTGACAGTGATGAGATGTCACTGCCCTATTTAAAAGTTTTCAGGAATTCCCCGCCAGCATTAAAAACTCTAGAATCCTTCGTAGGATACACAATGGCCTTCACTATCAGGTCAGATCTCGTCTCTTTAAAATAACTGGGGTCCTCGGAACAAGTCCTCCACACTCCCATGCTCCATATCTGAAACTGCTTGCTCCGTATTTCTGGGAAACTCCACTTTACCACCCCTGTTACAAGACTGATTCCACCTACTTAGGAATGAACTCAGACGGCAACAGAATTCAGTATTTACTGAGGACATATAAAATGCCAGGCACGAGGTTCCCACAGTTGGGGAGTTTACATTCGTGTGTGTGCACACATGCGTGTGTTACGGGGACTGGGGAGGTGAATCTATCTGTGGAACCATCTTCTCCTGGGAACTACCGACTCCCGTCCTCCAATAGCTCATGTCTACCAAAGCATGCAGCACACTACTTTTAATTCATATGTTTTTACTTGTGTATTTCCATTCCTCTACAGACTCATGTCCTGAGGGGTACAACTCTGTCTTTTCAATCTCTCTATCACAAAGGGTCAGCTCTCAAATGATGGGGTAAAAAAGGAAACAGACCACACTCAAGTTTTCAGGGCCAAACATTAAATATTAGGTGGAAAGGAGCCAAAGGCCCCAACTTCTGTCCATACACCTGACTCATCCAAGCAATTTGGTATGACACTTGTATTGAGCCTACCCTCCCAGAGGGCGTCTTATGCCTTAATTCTGGCTAGTCTTAGTCTTTGTTTTCCCCATGCCCACAAAGTTACCTCACCTCCTTCAGACATTTGACTCCTGCTCCCTGCCTTTGTTTCCCAGAGCCTGATTTTAGCCTGAATTTGACTTCAGGCTTTAACCACCATGAGTAGTCTCAGCTCTTTTTCTCTGTATTCACAAGATAACGCAGTGACTATTCCCTATAGTTATGGGCAGCTTTGTTTCCTGGTTTATACAAACTGGGAACGACCTCTGCGTCATCCACTCATTCACAAACTGCCATTACTCCCCTGAATGAACCCTGCTTTAAAATCTTAGTTTTCTCTATCCAGACTGGTGCTGTATAATCTGCCATTGAAAAAAAGCTGCTTATGATAATTACAGACAGCAGGTAGGTCCCAGGTCTTGTGGTCCCTCCCTATCCAGCATTTTCCTAAGAGTCTCGTGTGTACCAGTGACTTCTTTCTAGGTTCTCTGGTTGCTCTGCTCCCTTGTTCCCGCTCCTTTGCACTGTCACTTCTCCTTGGGCTTCAGATCTGACTCAGGCTGAAAGAACTTTCCAGGGTTCATCAGTACCTTGTATAGAGATCCACATAACGCCGCTAACATTTTTAGACGTCTTATTATAAAACAGGCATTGTGATATGCATTTTATAGATCTCACCTGAATTCTTTTTATAAGACCTGGTGAACTTTCTTCCATTTTAGAGAAAAAAGAGAGAGAGGTTTAAGGAGGTTAGTTTACTCAAGGGCAAGGGCACCTATCTAGTGCACGCAAAGTTTACAGTTAATCCCAGATCTTTCTCCTTGCAAGTGTTCATGTTCTTCAATCCCATCACAGAAGCCCTCAGTGTAGAATAACCTCACAGAAAAAACACCGATCACTACGAATACAATATCCATAAACCAAACAAAGGCATAATAGGATAAAATTAATATTAATCTGAATTTTAAAACTTCTTACTATTCTCCTTTTCTTTTGCATTTTTATTTTGCATTTTGCAGTATTTTAGATAGCAATATTCTTGTTCTCAGTAACTAGGGGGAATATTTGGAACTTTAAAATAACATGAAAGAAGTATCAGTATCAATTCCCAATGATGAAAATAATTCAGAATCACCAAGAGTCATTTTCTGTGCTAACACTGTGTCCTTAGACTTCTTTTAATATAATTAGGAAACTCACTTTATTCATCTATCTCTTACTGGCTTTATTTTTCTTATTAACAACTGTCATAACACTGCTCACACAGCATCTGTTTCCTACGCTAATGGGTCTCCGGGAGTTTCAAGTTGTACACTCCAACAGTAAAGATTTCTGAACATGCGCTCCTCAGATAAATGTATGCTCTGAAATTATATACATATACCAATGTAATAATAGATGGCAACACTGCAGAACATACCCCAAAATGCAAATAAAAACTAAAAAATTAAAAGTAAACATAAGACCTAATAATTTTCTCAGATCCCAAGGGTCATCCTGTTTACCTCCTGAAAGCCCTGCCTCTGAGCTCATCATCTAAAATGAGGGCACCTCAAATGCTAAGGTGCATATGAATCACCTGAAGACCTTGCTTTTAAAGCAGATTCTGACTCAGTATATTTAGATCAGGGCTGAGATTTTTTGATGTTTCTAATGAGCTCCTAAGTTGATGCTAATGCTGTTCACACTCTGAGTAATAAGAACTTAAACAAGAGGTTACTGTTTAGCCAAACTTAAGCTGCTGTTTTTCTAGGGGGTAAAATAAACAGCTGTTTCTAAAGTCAACTTTCCATTACCATGGGCAAAATTAATAAAAACTGCTTTTAAGACCATGCAACAATCATTATACGCATTAACCAAGAACATCAAAGAACAAATCTAAAATGTAAATAATCCTCATGGCTGGGCATCCACTGAAAGTGTCTGAATTCAGAGTATCATAATGAAACTGATTCTGTTTTCATACACTTCTATCTCCAAAGGCAGCAGTGAACAGAAAGAAAAGAAAATAAGGACAAAGAACAAAATTGACTAAAACATACACACTTTCATCTGTTTCTGACATGAAATCAGTAAGCAGGAAACCCACGGTTAACTATGATCAGCTGACATTTATGTTTATATCAACAGAGGCACAGTAGCCTGGCTTTGTTTTATAGTTTTTATATAAATGCAGAATGAAGACGGTCACAAAAGTACACGGCTTTAAATTCTATCTTAAATTTACACAACTTTAAAAGGTCCAAAGAGCTTAAATGTATAAGAAACTTAGACAAAAGTTCAGAATATAAACAGAATAAAATCGGAAGGCACTTTGGTTTTAGTGTTAGTCCTGCAGTCCCCTCACAAATCCTAAAGTTCCAACACCACTGACTGCATGAGAACACTTCATGCTGACCAAATACACCACAAGAAAACTTCCACCAGCCCCAAATTTCAGTTATTTACCTTGTCAATCATTTTTCTTGCTTCCACTTCCTCACTGTTGGGATTCTCTAACTCAATGGTATAAGTACCCTTGTCACTTTGGTCATCATCATTATCCTTTTCAGAAGTGGCAGAAGTAGGTTGATTTTTTAACATTTTATCCAGCTCCTGGCTTGGTCTGTGCCCAAGACTCCCTGAACTTCTTAACAATGCAGTTTGTAGGAAGGGAATGGACACCGATGGCTCCTCTGATTTCTGTTTTAACAATTTCCCGTGTGGAACACCATGCCCCCCTCTGTGATGCGCAGAGCTAGTCTGTAAAGACAAAGAAACCACTTTGGCATCTGCTGTTGGAGATTTTGTTTTTTCAAGTTTTGTACGTGGTGTTGAATAAGTAGTTTCCTGACACAAGATTCCCGCACTCTGAGTAAAAGAATATGACCTTCTTTTTCTGGGATTGTCTTCATCAAAGAATGCAATCATAAAAGCAGTCTGACTTACAACGGCTTGGTCTGGATGCTTCTCAGGAGCCTGGGCCTTCTGTAGCTTTTTCTGTTCGGAATGGTGGCGCCGTAAGTGTTCCTCCAGAGCTGCGCGCTTGCTGCAGCGCCTGTGAGCCCCAGCATTTTCTGAATCGCTTTGTGTACCATCGTCATGTTTATTTCCTGGACACAAAAAAGAAACCACATAATAGAGAAGGAAAAAATCCCATGTAGAAAATTAGACACATATACAAAAGTGCTATTTGTTTTTTGCCCCCTCCCCCTTTTCAAGCCAAGTCATATGTTCTTTTCAGTAACAGGCTCTGCAAACTTGCCTCAATTGCAATGCTCACATTCAAATTTTATCAACCAACAATGAGGTCCTTTATAACCAACTGAATGGGATTGCTTTTCTTTCTCCAAATTTTAACTTTATAATGATTCATCAATGCCTGAACAGATAAGCCATGCTTTATCATCTGTGGGAGACTGTACTTGTAACATTGATAAACATAATCCTGCCTCCAAACCTTATACTTTCTTTGAGCAATCAAAAATTCACTTCTAGCATGAGAGGCAAAGAGAAAAAAGGGTGATCCCAGAGATGCTTATCATGACACAGTAAAAGAGAATGCAAATGCCATAAAAATGGGATGAATTTTAACTTTCAACAACGTTCAATACTTGCGAAAAGTATAGCATACTTTGAATAAAAAGTATGCAAAATGTTAATAAGAAGATGCAAATTTGTAGTTTCCACCAATTAACTACACACTTTTTTACAAGTGTCTTTCTAGATGTGGGAATTCTGGCAAACTTACAATTGTGCTCTAAACTCTGGTGGCTTCAAAAGTTAAATAAAGCATGCTAAAGGCCTATCACAGAAAAGCATAGTCTATGAAATCCTATATATATGTAACTACCTTCTGGGCAAATGGCAGGGTGCTAAATATAACCAGCTAAAATCTGTCTTTTCTATAAAGCATAGAGAATCAAGTTAGAATACATTTGAATTTTGAAAACAGCAGGTTCCTACAGAGGTTTTCTGTTACCCTTCGTAGTTCTACTAGGGATTTGATGTGAAACTTTATGGGAATTATTTTTCAACGATTTAGAATTTTCAGTATTTAAATAAGTACATTAGAAGAGATAATCAAATGATAATTATATTAGTACAGCATAAATTTACTGAAAAGTCAAGAATTACGTTATGCATGTTTTAGACTGAATCACAAGTAAGGGCTTCAGTGATGGCTTCTGTAGAGGTGTAAATGAGTCTAATCAACTAGGTGCAATCAGCCCTGGCTTCCAGGACTGAGTTTAAGCTTTTCCTGGGTTCCAGATCTGAATGTGAATACCTGCTGAATAACACAGTAACAAACAAAACAAAGATCAGAACTGAAGACCTGTTGGGTGGGAGGGGCAAAGGGCACAGGTCCAAAGGAAAAAGTTGAGTTTTAACACTCATGGGTTTGTTTCTAATGAAGTTAGAGGTTACCAGTTGGGGCCAATGATTTAACACAAGAGGACTGGTTGTCAAAATGTGGTACATAAAAGGTGTGAGAAGACTCAGAGAAAGAGCACACACAAAAAGGGTAATGTTCCAAAAAAGTCATAGGCTAGGGAAACAAAGGGAGAGAATGAAACCAACATGAAGGGGTTTGGGGATGCACTCCCAGCAGAGTAAAACTGATGAATGTTACAAACATCAGATATGAACAGATCTGAACATCTGTCTTCAAATTAGCAACTGTTCAAAATGCAAGATAAAAAGAAAAAAACAAAACAGGTGTTCATTTAACAGAATCCCTACCCTCAGGTAATTAAGCTAGGAATCAGGGATAGCAGATGGAATGCAAAACCAAACTAAACCACTAATTCAAATACAAAACTCATTAAAAACACGCTATTTTACAATCTATTTCATTGTTGCACTGGATAAACTGAAAAGGAATCCAGGTTCTAAGAGCCAGAAATGACTAAACTCTAATATTTCCTGTATAATAAGACCAAATAACCCATACAACACATATACATACAACGTGAAAACACCACCTTTACAGAATTCAATTCTTGTACCAACATGTAAAATTTGGCACTTAAGTGGTGTCAGATCCTTTCAGTGTCTTTTCGGTAAGTTTAAAAACTTCTCTTTACTGGTTAGCCATTTCCTTTTCTCAAACATTATTATTCCTTCTTGTATTTCTCTTACACCAGGCGAGACATCTGATCAGAACTGCAATTTCTCTTTGTACTCAACAACAAACACATCACTAGGAAACTCTCCTCACCAAGTTTCTGTCTTGTCTGTCATTAACCATGCCCAAACATGCTCAAGTCTGGTAGGTATTTTATAGGGTAGGTTGGCTGTACCAAGTCAGAAGCTGTGGTCAAAGAAGCTGCAACTCTCCTAAAGGGTAAAAGTGTATGGGCTTTGTGAACATTATTTTCTTCACTGTCCCAAAGCGCGTGCACTTTACTCTTGTAGGAGCAAAGTTTTTTGCTTTTATTTTACTTACTTTCAAGTTTTTGAGACTGATTCAAATAACTGCTGAAAGTCTAGTTATTGTAAAATTACTACTTGCCATAATTACCTTTATTGAAAATCTATGTATATATTTTCAACATCCTACATTGTGGAAAATCTTTATCTAATGATGGCATATCTCATTTTGGGGAAAAGTCAAATGTCATTTATAAATATGTCTGGAGAAAGAAAATGGATCTTGAACCAAAAATGAATTATATTCACAAAGACATTTTCTTGGATGGTTTAAAAAAAGGTCTGAAGGCAAATCCAAAAGAAGGGTTCTGAGCAATGCCAATATCCTGGAATATGTCTACCTATAAACCAACTTTGAGGGAGCACAGTAATTTGATTGTATAGTTTCTGACAAAGCTTAAAAACACCTAATCATTAATGCACATGTAGATACAGTGTGAATATGGGCATTAATGCCTCTGGAATCAGGCTTATAATGGGCCTTTGTCAAGAAGAGAATGTCTAAAACTTATGGCTTAAAAATAATAGCTAATACAGACAATATTTATGGACAACTAAAAAACCAGCTATAATAAAGGGATAAAGGTGCTTTAAAATGGTAGCTTTGAAAGAATGTTTTAGTTCATTTGACATTTATTAAGAGTAGTTTAAGAAAGACCAGGTAATTTCTAAATTTTCAAGGTTTATGCTACCTTTTATATTATACTAGAATTAGTACTATTTATAAATTCATAAAAATGGTCAGTTTCCAAATGGGTAGCTTTTATTTTTGAGCTTTAACCTATACAGACATACATACGTAGTTCTCAGTAATGTATTTAATATTATCTGGTAGAGGAAAACATAACAATCACATATGAAAAGTATATATGCCAGGTAACCGCTTATGATTATAATTAGATATAGTAATAGGCCCCAACAAAGAATTAGGCAAAGCACCTTACTGTCCTGAAATGTCTTAGAAACAAACCAGAACAGGTTTCTTCATTACTTGACCAAACAAAATCCCAGGGCATAAAATACTGGTTAGGCCAGGGTTAGTCTTATCAATGATAGTGAGGTCATTCATTGTATATTCAAATTACGAGCACTTCCACATAATAAAGTACCCAGGTGAAGTGTTAGGAATACAATGAGTTCAATGAGCATTTTTTTAAAGCTCATTAACTCCCTGTATAGAAAAAGAATGGCCAGATTAGCATGCAATCATTTCTCTTAAAGATAGCTTATTAAATAAAATTAAGATAGGGTAATTAAAATATATTTAATTAGCAAAACAATGGAAAAAATAATTCAGTTGATACCCTGATGCACAGGCATAGATATTTGACTAATTGTGGCCAAGTGGCCAAGTGCTAATAGCGCATATACTATTTCACAAACATTCAATTGTGATTTCATAAGTTTTAATATCAAAAACATTTTTACTTCAATTGATTCGCTGTATCTCTAGACCAAAAGTTTTTGTTTCATGAGTAACTGCTGAGAAAAGGTGGAAGCACCCTATCAATGTCACTAAATCACTAATGTAAACCTTTGGCCCATTATCCAATGCCTGATAATTTCTTTCAAAATCTAGACACCGACATTTTATTGGAAACATCACAATAGAGAAGAACAGAAATGAATATAGCTTTCCCTTGAGTCAAGAAAACGATGAGAATTGTCTTCTAGGGAATTCCACTGGTGAAGAGAACAAATCTTTTATTTCCACAGGAAAAAGAAACATTTTTAAAGGCATAAATATAAATTCACAAAACCAATCTGGTTTTGGCAGGAAAATGAAGACAGACTGTTTTTAATGAGTAAGGTGGACATGGGTAGTATGGCTTGCTTTTGAGCTTCAAAATCAAATACAGAGCTTTGAAAAGCTGAAGTTTCCCTAGCATATAATCATTTATCTAGGAGTACTTTGGTTAACTGTGAAGACTGAATTTTCTTTATCACAAAACAGGAAGTTCTGAAATGATCAATTCACTTTACCTTTCAACCTTTTCAAGTAAACCGGAACATCACTTTTAATACTTTTGGAATCCTCTTCTGTTCTTTCCCATACCATTTGAGGAGGGTTGTTCTGTGCTAGCCAGTCAGCTACTTTATTTTCTGGTGCCATCATTCCTGTTTGAATCCCCGGCAGGTCTTGAGTTCCAGAAGACTTCTTGGACTTGTGGCGCTGATCAGAAGTAAATTTTGTCACATGGTCTCTAATAGTTACCTTCCCTGGAGTACTGTCATCAAATTCAATGGTAAATGAAGCATGCCCTGCACCTGTTGTATGGGAACTTGGTGTGTCTTTTGTTGGGATTTCATGAATAGTGCTCTCTGTTATTTGTGATGGCTGCTGAAATTCTTTTGTAGGGATTTCAAAGTAACTTGGTTCCCTACAGAAAGGAAAAAGTACTTCTTCATTTGCAGCTGCAGACTGTTCCTCAACTTGCTTGGCATCTATGCTGCACCCTAATGAAAAAAATAAGAGAAAATTCAAAATATTTGGGAGCTTCTAGCACTTAAAGGAGAATAATTAAGACCGTTTGTATTGTGCCATGAGAATCAGAAGACAGATCACAGCCCGGATGAAAACCTGGCAATTGTCACAGAGAAGAAATAATTTTGATTATAAGCACAGCATTCAGTAGCAGAAGATGCAAGATAAGTAGCAGCAATGGCAAAGAACAAAGCGGTTAAGAGACGGACCCTGGCATGGCTTGAGCCATATTTTTTCCAAGTTGGATCTAGAAATCAACAAAGTGCAAAAGAAATCAAATATAGGTGGAGATGCACATTAGACATTTACATCTAGAGACATAGAAAAAATATGAATTTCCTTTTCAAGTCAGGAGGATGAACACAAAGCAGAGCTCTAGAGGAGAACAGGTGCTTAACTGAAGAAATAAACATGAAGTCAAGATGCAAGCGATGTTCTAGAAGTAATGATTCCACTTACCATTCTTCACCATGACACTTAGAGACATTACTTTTAGAATTATAAAAATAACATTACTGATGTGTGATCACTGCAAGAAGATGTATACATTTTATAAAGAACAAAAAAATGACTAAAGATAAAACATGCGGTTTGCTTGCAGCATTGCAATCCGAGCAGCAGTGTGAAAGAAACGAGGTAAAAATAGAAATTTCAGTTGCCAGCCAAAAATTCCAGAAGAAAATTCATGTGTATGTCTATACAGCAGAATATGCACAAGTGTCAAAAATTCTTGGGAGGAAAGCTGAATTATCAATTTCAGATCAAAACAACCAGAGTTGGCAGAAGTGAGCAACTCTGGAACACAGTCACTATTGTTCTGCTATCTCAGAAATAAAGATAAAGGTATAAAAATATATACATTTGTACATAGCATATGTAAATGAAATTGGCAAATAAAATATATAAATGAAAATGATTACTGAAGTGTCTCCTTGTAAGTATGTGTTATTAGTGCAAATGCAAAAAATTACTAAATAGATAAATAAATAAGATTAAACTGCCCTCTTTTTCAGGAAGCGAAAGAATCATGTCCATTATTAAGATGGCAAAGAGTTCAAATAAAAAATATTTCCCTAAAGCTCATGGAAGCATTCTGTTTTTAAACAGATTGATGGGAAAACCATACACAGATAATTAGGAGGAAAGGCAGCACATGGAGACGAGGTTGTTTCCAATCATTCCCTGATTAAGTGAAGTAGTATTTGGTCTCTTGAAGTATCTTTTCAAATATTAAATCTTGATGGATTTTTCAGGTGCTAAAATTGACTTTTTGGCAGTACTCTCTGAACATAAAACAAACATAAAAAACTGTTTGCTTTTAGGTTATAAGAATGGAACAACAACACTGCTGTAATCAAATGTATGGAACAGGGTATAGAAAACATCAAGCTCCAGTTCCAAAACAAAAAACAAAAAAAACAAAAAATCGACTACACAGAAGGTAAACCGAGCAATGAAAACAATCTTCAATGTAAAAATTATTCTTTCCAAAATACAGGTTTTCTTATAATTAAAAATGTGAAATGTGTGTCAGAAAACACTCTGTCATTAAAGCAAAAATTTAACATGCTATTTGGAAGAAGAGATTATACAATAAGACTAAATAACCTAAAGTCCTATTTTAAAATTTCTTATGTAAGAGTTATTTTATCTTAATAACATGTCCACTTGCACTCTGTTTACTCTGAAGGCCTGTCATTTAAAATTTCCATGAGAATAAATTGCATTAGTCACTCCCCATATATTATAAACTCATTAATAAATGTTATTTTTAATTTTTTTACACAGATTTATTTACTATTGCAATGTACTATACTCGATCGATTCCTTATAGTACAACTGGCTTATAAACCTAGCCTATCTGTGTACCCATCAGATACATCCATACATTCCCCAAGTCATTTATTCTGCTTCGCTCTAACAGGATAATGCTGGCTGGGAACAAGGGACGGTATAGGTTCTTGCTACCACCATCTGGAAACCCAGATAAAATGATGTGGCTGAACTACATCTACTACAAGCAAAAACCATAAAAAGCTGCTCCAAAGATACAGCATTTATCATCTACTTGTCATTCATAATTTAAAGGAATATTTTCCTAATTCTCTTTCCTTGTGAAGGAAAAGTTCACAGAACTGATACACTTTCAACATTTTTTCACATTATAACACATAAAAACAGCAGAGATCCACAACTGCACATCCCTGTTTTTAAGATTATCATCCATTAGTCCTGCTTCGAAGTCACCTTTACTCCAAGGTCTAGAAACCCGAGACTTACACAATTTCCCCAGAAATCAGTTATCTAACAATGTCAGGGAGCACAATACAGGGGAAAAGCCCCCTGTTAGGACCTGATGACTGTACCTAGGCAGGAAAGCAGCGTAGAGATCTGCAACCAGACAAATCCTGTCTCCGTCAATCTTTCTCATTTTCCTCATCAGAAATAATGGTATCTACCCATGAGATCACTGTGAGGATCCAGTGAGGTTAAGTATTAAGTGAGATAATCTAAGTTACCCAGAACAAAGCCTGGCACAAAGAAGGCACACAAACGTCTCTCTTTTCCCCAATTCTCCAGCATAGGTAAGAATCAGGGAAATGAAAACTAAACCAAAAATCTAACTCTCAAAAACCTAAGGCAGATTCAACAGTGCCTAGACTCCTATATTCATGATCTTTACTAATCGGGAAGTCACTCACTGAGAGCCTTTTTACTATCTGCTTAGATGCATGTAGCAACCCTGAAGTGGGGATTAAGGTAAGACACACTGCACTAAGAAGAATCAGACAAGAACACAAGAGCTCAGAACACGGCTCAGAACCACAGCGGTCCAGAACCATTCAGTAGGTATGCAGGGCCAGCAGTCCTACATCCTTCAGTGTCGCCCAAGGACATCACCATAATGTATCACAGTTCAGTAAGGGATATTCATCATGACAACTTAGAGTCATCAACGAGAAACTTAAATTATAGTCAGCCTTCTCCACTTAAGAAGGCAGTGACATGGGTGCCTGGGTGGCTCAGTGGGTTAAAGCCTCTGCTTTTGGCTCAGGTCATGATCTCAGGGTCCTGGGATCGAGGCCCGCATCGGGCTCCCTGCTCAGCGAGGAGCCTGCTTCCCCCTCTCTCTCTCTGCCTGTCTCTCTGCCTCCTTGTGATCTCTCTCCCTCTGTGAAATAAATAAATAAAATCTTAAAAAAATAAAAAAAATAAAAAAAAAAAGAAGGCAGTGACATGGGTAATTCATTTAAGAAATTTAAGAAAATGGTTAAACTTTTTTTTTTAATGGTTAAATTTTTAAAAGAAATTGTCAGTTGTAAAAGTAAAGGTCAGTCACCTGAAGGAATTCATTTCTCTGAAGATAATAAAAACAGATCATGTGTGGGCATACTTTACTTGGGAAGAGGAGGCTCTCTAGAAAAATCACGGGGGGGGGTCTTCTAAATTAACACAGAAAAATAAAATAGCTCTCAGAACACTGACAGGACAGATTCTGGAAATTTGTGAATTTAACATCCATTTATCTTCAAACTCTATGTATACCAAATTAAATTAATACATGATATAGCCTAATATTTTGTGTATACTAATATTTTGTTGTAATCTCAAGTGCTAGATATTTAAAACTATTTAACAATTGATTATGCTAGAATTAATTATGTTTATCTAAATCAGAAGAGCAATTGGTGATAACATCCTCAAGTTCTTAGGGCATTTTATGATTATGCAGCCTTTTGGGGAAACTTGTAATACACATAATCCAAAACACCATTCCCTTCATTCTTCTGTACTAAATTAAATGAAACATTTAATTAAATCAAGACGATAAAGGCTTTAATGATGAAAGCGCATTTGTTGAACTTAGAACGTATATCCAACCTCGCATATTCAAGTACCTCAAATAACAAAGACTAGGAAACCCTTTTGCGAAAAGGGAGTCACAACTGGAAAGTTTCCAAATTTAGTATGATTAGATTAAAAATCAATGTAAAAGAGCCAGAAATCTATTCCTCACAGTTCCAACACTTAGAAGACCTATAAACATAACCTAAATAAATGTTCATCCCCTGTCAGCAGGTCGAAGAGCACACCTATAGCTCAAGTGAGGACAAATTCTTCTTCTTACTAGGACTAAAAATATTCATACAGTTTCAGAATTTGGTTGTCCGGCCTACATACTTGCTTCCAGGGTTTTTAAGGCTCTGTGCTTAAGTCTGTAGGAAATTCTGGATACATGTGGACCCACTGAGAGGGACACAGAAACCAGCAGGCAACACATAACTCTGTTACCCTTTCTGAAATGTTCACCTCTCACAAGAATCACTAAGATTTTACATTCTAAAAACTGGTAACTAAGAAGCAAATCACTTTCTGTGTTTAAAAAAGAGCATGCTTAGCAATGTCCACAATAGCCAAACTATGGAAAGACCTAGATGTCCATCAACAGATGAATGGATAAAGAAGATGTGGTATATATATATAATGGAATACTATGCAGCTATCAAAAGAAA